>CM058235.1:18645364-19201629 GCA_030180135.1 Orychophragmus violaceus | reverse complement strand
GGGCCATCGAAAGTGCTTAAAAAATAAGACAAAAAAAACTTACAAAAATTAAAAGGAAAAAGTCTTAAAGAAATAAAACGGGCCGTTCTATCTCTTCTAATGGACGGGCCTAGGATCACTTCAATAAAAACCTTGTAAGGAAAACTCATTTGGGACAAAACCTCATAAGGGAAAAAGAGTATGATCTTCGGTCCAAAAGACAATCCGGTCTAACAATCGTCAGATTCAATGCTGAAGATCATGGTCGGTGGGACAATCTTGAGTAACGGCTGTGGGACGGTCGGGTCGAGTGGGTCGACGACTTCTGTCTTGATCATCTTCTTGGCCAGCTGGTTCAGAACAAGTTGGTCGTGGTGAAGCTAGTTCAGAACAGGTTGGTTGTGGTCAAGCTAGTCCAACTGGGTCGTGATATCGTTTATGCTTGCCCTGGAGATTAGTTATTCCATAGCTTGGTTGAAATCATCCCGAAGCTGCCTCTGTCCTGATCGCGTCCACGGTACGTTCCGCATGGTCGGGAACTGGTCGAACAACCTCATGGTCGAAGGCGGTACGTCCTGCTCGGTCGACGATTGTACGTCCAGCTTGTCCAGGGTGTGGCCGCGGTTGATAGAAGTTCTGCTGGCTGATGAATGCTCGATGCATGCCTTTGGCATTTCTCGCACCTTAATACGTACTTTTCAAAGTCGGCGATCATGGTCGGGAAAAAGTGCCCTTGCCGCTTGATTTTGACAGCGAGAGCTCGGCCACTTTTGTGATTTCCGCCTGCTCTTTCGTGGGGTTTCTTCGGTAATCCACTTGATTTCCTGTCCGTGTACGCATCGCAGAAGGGATTTGGATGCACTCCACCGAAATAGCTCGCGCCTTTATTATAACATACTGCGCGCATCGGGCTTTTAGTCGACGAGCCGCCCATCGATCTTCAGGAACCTTTCCGTCAAGAATGTACTGCTTTATCTCGTCCCTCCAATCGATTGCTTCGTCGTGTTTGGGTGTGATATACCATGGATTTTAGAGATTTTAACCATGGTATATGTGTCATTTATCGAGTCTTTTACTATGTTTTAGAGTCTTTTCAGGTGTTTATTAGGTACAAGCACATTTGGAGCATATTTGGTGATTATAGCACTTTCTGGAGCTATTTGGAGTATTTGGCCGAGAGATAGACTTCACTGTCAATATTTCAGAGCTGCAACGATCGACACACTTGTGGCATCGATCGTTGCATATGCGAATGGGCCAGACTCGGCGGTTTAATGAAGAATGCTGATTTTGCAGAAAAGCCCAGATATTTACACAGAAGCCCAAAACGTGTTTTAGACTATATATTAGGGTTTTTAGCCACTTGTTTAGGCTACGCTTTTTCTTAAGTTTTATTTTATTTCAGAGAGCCTTAGGGGCTGATCTTGTTCTCGAAAGAGACTTGATTTCGAACCCCTGTTGATTATTCTGTTTAATGATATTTAGTTTTCTACTTATGATATTTTCTGTCTCGATGAACATGTCTGAGTAGTTTACCTGTTAGGTTGAAGGATTCTCATTAGGGATTTCATGGAACTATAGTTTAAATCAATCTGTAGGGATTCATATATGCTAGTTCTTTGTTTAGGTTGTTCTTAATGCTTAATCTGAAGTAGCTAATCAGAATTATGATGTTAGGCTGATTAATGCAGCGGAAGTTGGTTAATTTAACTAGAAAGAACCTAGATGAGCAATTAAACTTCTCGCAAACGAAAGTTTGGTTTAGGTTAATTGTGAACATATCAAACTTGGAATTAAAGCTGGTTTAATCTGTTAGTTCTCGCAAACGAAAGTTTGGTTTGCTGCACTTAGACTTAGAGAATTATCGCAAAGGAATTTGGTTAGTTCTATATCCGTGTTTGAGTTCTAGAACAGTTATTGATTAGATCCTGATTGATTGATTACTTGCGTTCCTGATTTCCTGATAACTCCTGAAACCTAACGCTTCGCTTCCTTGCTTACAAATCACTCCTGCTACTGATTTACTTTTCTGCTCTGCTTTTAGTTTAATCACTTTTGCTTTTTCCTAGTTTAATCTTTTCTGTTCTTATCTATCGTTGACCAGAGTCCCTGTGGATTCGATACCCTAAGTACTACAACTACATCACCGTGCACTTGCAGTCAGTATAGGGATAAAACTACACCTATCAAGTTTTTGGCGCCGTTGCCCGGGACTCTTTTGAGTCTCCGATAGATTTGAACTTAGGGTTTAGACTAGGTTTTTCATTTTTAAATTTTTGCTACTAATTTTTTTTCTTTTTTTTCCGTTCTTGCGTTTCAGATACGCCTGTAATCGCACTGCATCGATCGACACGGTCCTGTGTGTCGATCGTCACATCATCGCGCTTGCATCGATCGACGCTTCCACTGCATCGATCGACACATATCGTAGGAAGATGTATGATTTCTTTAGTCCAGGGATTGATAATTCACAGATAGCTGGGTTGAAGAGGAAAGTTGACTATCTGCATAACCTTCTACTTGGAAAGTATGCGCAAGAAGCTATCAACTGCGTTGGAGGGAATGAATTCTACAGTCAGGAACCAGCTTTTCAGGGACCTTTCCAGCAACAGGGTAATACCTTCTCGAGGAACTATGGTATTTCTTCTTACCAAGTACCGCCTGCACCTACACATAAGAGCAGATTAGAAGCTATGATGGAACAGTTTCTTGAGAGAGAACAACAGATCACTGTGTCCTTCAACTCAAGGATGGATGCATTGCATGAAGATCTGAATGAGAAGTTTGAATACTTGAGCACACATATGAAGAAGCTAGATGTCCGAGTTCAAACAACTGAAACAATGCAAAGGCATAATGAAGCTAAGAGAGCTGAACGGAAGCTGCACATCAAAGCTGTGACCTTAGGGGATGAGATTGAGTTGCTAGGTGAAGAAGAGAGCATAATCTCGGATTTTCTGGATGAACATTGTCTGTCTGATACATGCATCGATCGACACCCCCTTAGTGTCGATCGACACGCCGTTCTGACGGCAATTTCGAGATCTTGCGACGAACAGAATCGCCTTGCATCGATCGACACATATCATGCAACGATCGACACAGAACGCAGACATGACCAGAAACCTGCAACAGTACCAGAACGAGTGTATAAGCCCCCTGTGCCATATCCTAAGGTTCCTAAACCTTCCAAACAAGAGCTAGAAGTGGCTAACTGCATGAAAGTGATGGATAAGAAGGTGAATAAAACACCACCAGTTGAAACTTCGCGAGTTCATGCAAAGAAGATGATCTCCACTGATGGTCATCTGAAAGAAGAAGTTCAGATTGGTGGAACTACAATATCTGATAGTGGAAAGAAGAAGATGGCAATTCCTCTTGAACCTGCTCTAACATCTTCAGTACCTGCAACTGCTCATAAGCAGAAAGCTCCAGACATCAGATATACATCAAAGGTAAGGTACAAATCACCTAAGCTTAAACCTTCTGATCACATTGTTTTGAAATCAGGAAAACGCAGTAGACCGCCCAAGCTTCGCTCCCGCCATGATTCTGATTACTCCTTCCTTGGAAAACCTCATGATCTGAAAGCCTATACACCTCCTTGGATGAAGAGATATCCACAGAGACACTCAAAGTCTCTGTTGAAACCGCCTTGAGTCAAATCTCTTCCAATAGTCAAGCTAATGACTAAAAACAAGCGCTGAGTGGGAGGCAACCCACTGTTAGGTTCGTTTTTGTTTTTGTTTTTTCGTTTTGATTTGGTATTTTTAATTTTTCTGTTTAAGTGTGTTCAGAGCTGAGGGAAACATGAATAATCTCATTGCATCGATCGACACACCTAGTGCATCGGTCGATGCAGTTGCGATTTACGGTTAGCCGAATTGATTACGGTTCAGACATCGGTTATTCACATAACCGCGAGCAAAATTCGCCTTGCATCGATCGACACACTGTGGCATCGATCGACACAGGGCGACGACAGGTAAGTGTTCTGCAACTTTTCGGATTGTTTCGATTTAATTATTTATTCTCACCGACCATAAGCTTGACACTACTGGGGACAGTGTGTTTTAAGTGTGGGGGAGGAGCTACTGACGCACGCTTTTATTTTCTTAAGAGTCAGTCCATTTTAAAAAAAAAAAATCTTATTGAGTCAAAATTTGTATGAAACTATGATTTTTCGAGGAAAAGTTTCGCTTGAACAGGAACTAAGTGACCATTGGATAGACTTGCAGAGCCTCTATGACTGTTAGAAAACCCCAACACAGATCAGCCTACTGGGAACACCCACATCACTTCAGGTATCAGAGGATCCTTTTACTGACTTCAACCTTAATACTGACTTAGATTTCTCACCTAAGGGCTTGGTATACTTTGTGTCGGATTCCCTTGTTAGTTCTGACACAGCCTGTAAACCTGTCCTATTTGGTTCCCTTCTCCCCTTCCATAAAGTAAAAAAAAAAGAGTAATAAACTGAGGATGAGTTAGTAACTCCGAAGTGGTCACAGGAGTGGTAGAGACCCCTATTATCTCCTGTGCGATCCATGGAATGTGTCCAAAGTACACTCCATAACGGGAAGAACACTGATAAAAAAAAAAATGATACCCAATGTGGGAAAAATCAGTTGTTAAGGAAGGGAAAGAGAAGAAAGGGACTAGAGAAAGATAGTATGGTGGTCTAGAGCTGATAAGGTAAGAATCCATGTGCCCTTTGATCGATACTCCTTAGGTGAGACCGCACTTAAATACTTGCAGAAGTCAGTAGGGAGAATTTGAATGCTTGAATGTGATTGTGGAGTTTACTTAGGACAGTTGCTAAGTGTGGGGGAAGTACATGTTGGTCTTGAGTTCTGTAGGAAAGTTTTCAGTGGATTACTAAGTGAATGTGAATGCGAAAGTTCCTAAGACGAAATGAGTTTCTGTGTTTTCAAACTTCATTTCTTATGCTTTGGTTCTTTACTTGCTTGAGGGCAAGCAAGAGCTAAGTGTGGGGGAGTTGATATACCATGGATTTTAGGGATTTTAACCATGGTATATGTGTCATTTATCGAGTCTTTTACTATGTTTTAGAGTCTTTTCAGGTGTTTATTAGGTACAAGCACATTTGGAGCATATTTGGTGATTATAGCACTTTCTGGAGCTATTTGGAGTATTTGGCCGAGAGATAGACTTCACTATCAATATTTCAGAGCTGCAACGATCGACACACTTGTGGCATCGATCGTTGCATATGCGAATGGGCCAGACTCGGCGGTTTAATGAAGAATGCTGATTTTGCAGAAAAGCCCAGATATTTACACAGAAGCCCAAAACGTGTTTTAGACTATATATTAGGGTTTTTAGCCACTTGTTTAGGCTACGCTTTTTCTTAAGTTTTATTTTATTTCAGAGAGCCTTAGGGGCTGATCTTGTTCTCGAAAGAGACTTGATTTCGAACCCCTGTTGATTATTCTGTTTAATGATATTTGGTTTTCTACTTATGATATTTTCTGTCTCGATGAACATGTCTGAGTAGTTTACCTGTTAGGTTGAAAGATTCTCATTAGGGATTTCATGGAACTATAGTTTAAATCAATCTGTAGGGATTCATATCTGCTAGTTCTTTGTTTAGGTTGTTCTTAATGCTTAATCTGAAGTAGCTAATCAGAATTATGATGTTAGGCTGATTAATGCAGCGGAAGTTGGTTAATTTAACTAGAAAGAACCTAGATGAGCAATTAAACTTCTCGTAAACGAAAGTTTGGTTTAGGTTAATTGTGAACATATCAAACTTGGAATTAAAGCTGGTTTAATCTGTTAGTTCTCGCAAACGAAAGTTTGGTTTGCTGCACTTAGACTTAGAGAATTATCGCAAAGGAATTTGGTTAGTTCTATATCCGTGTTTGAGTTCTAGAACAATTATTGATTAGATCCTGATTGATTGATTACTTGCGTTCCTGATTTCCTGAGAACTCCTGAAACCTAACGCTTCGCTTCCTTGCTTACAAATCACTCCTGCTACTGGTTTACTTTTCTGCTCTGTTTTAGTTTAATCACTTTTGCTTTCTCCTAGTTTAAACTTTTCTGTTCTTATCTATCGTTGACCAGAGTCCCTGTGGATTCAATACCCTAAGTACTACAACTACATCACTGTGCACTTGCAGTCAGTATAGAGATAAAACTACACCTATCAGGGTGTTGTGGCCTTGGCTATTTCTTCGTTGCTTTTGTAAGTGTCGTCCATTCGTTCCTCGATTTTGGTCACGACGTGCACTTCTTCGTCTTGGGAGATGCTTGGTCGGGCTATGCATTTGACTGGTATAATTTTTCATAGATTGGGGACTGAAGTCAATGCTAATGCGGCCAAGGAATCTGCAGACGAATTGTCACTTTGGGGGATCTTTGTCAGCCTAATTGAGCCGAACCTGGCGACGATTTGCTGGACGAGCTTCAGATATGCGTCCATTCGTTCGTTCTTTGCCTCGTACTCTCCATTGTATTGGTTAACGACGAGCTGGAATCTGAGAATACGTCCACTTGTTTTGCGCTGACCACTTCGGCTAGTCGTAGACTTGCTATTAGTGCTTCGTACTCGGTTTCATTTCTGGAAGCTGGGAAGGCGAGGCAGGATGATTGCTCGGTTATTTTTCCTGTTGGGAATGTCAGCTTGACTCCTACCCGAACCATTTTTTGATGAAGAGCCATCAACGAAGAGGATCCACTTCTCCCTCGAAACATGTTCATTGATGATTATGAGTTAGGTAATTCGATCAGGAAGTCGGCTAGGACTTGAGACTTGGCATTGGTTCTTTGTTTATACTCGATATCATACTCGCTTAATTCGACCGCCCATTTGGCAATCCTACTGGATTGACTTGGGCTGTGCAGGATTGTCTTGATCGGCTGGTTTGTTAGTACCACCACCGAATGTGACTGAAAGTAAGGTCGGAGCTTCCTTGCTGAAACGAATACGGCTAATGCGAGCTTCTCGAGCATTTTGTATCGTGTCTCGACATCGTCAAAGATTTTACTTGTGTAAAAGACGGGTTTCTGGTCGCCTCGGTCGTCCCGAACGAGTACACTGCTTATTGCCAAGGTGGGTGCCGATATGTATAAGTAGAGCGTCTCTCCCTCCTCGGGTTTGGCCAGGATTGGTGTGGTGGACATTTAGGTTTTCAGCTACTGGAATGCGTCCTCGCATTTTATGTCCCATTCAAACTTTTTGTTTGCCGCGATCGGTGATGAATGAAGTCTTTTCGCGATCGTCGGTGTAATGACCCTCCCGAAGGAGTAAAACGTCAATACAAGGAATACGACCAGTCGGGTTGGATCAGACGAAGAACGACAAAATTCAAAGTTGTGCGATTGACTTCAAATCAACGGCATTAGCTAATAAAGACATTCTAAGACTTCTGGTCGAGTCAGAATTCAAAACGGACGAGCGGATTATGCGACGGTCGAAGAATATGAAAGACGGCCGAGGAACGGCCGAAAATCCGAAAGTATCCAAGTGAGGAGTCGTTAGTATGGGGAGATAGAGGAGATCACCCTAAGACTTTTGGTCGAAACAGAATTTAAAAAGAGTGCACGGTTGAAGAGATATCGCATTTGCGATATCTCGGGAAATATCGGGTTTATCGGGTTAGAAGCACGACGAGGCGAGACGAAAGCCCGACGGACCGAAGCACGACATGGCACATGCGAGTTTTAACTTCCGGAAGCACAAGCTGTCGGAAAGCACGAGGTGTCCGGCGTAAGCACGAGGTGTCCCAGAAGCACGAGGTGTAAACGGAGGGAAAGCACGAGGTGTAATCGCGAAGCACAACATGTCATCGCGTGAGGCTGGAAGGGGTGTCAGCTCCTGGACGTGGCTTGGTGGCGCCAACACACCTCCAGAGGTGTCCTCCAGCATGCTGAACGCAAGGTGTCGTCGCCGGGATGAAGGACGGTGGCGCCAAGATGTCGCGACGCATGATCGCCTCGGAACCGGCCAATCGGACGTCGCCATTTTGAGCTGCCACCACCAGCTTGGCTTTGCCTATAAATACAGCCTCCCCCCCTTCAGAAACTCACACTTTGCAGACCAAAACCGAAAAAGTAGAGAGAGAAAGGAGAGAAACGTTTTAGAGAGAGAAAGTCGCCGGGAAGAAGGAAAAGAGGCCGATCGCGAGCGAGACGAAGGGTGAACGTTCCGGAAGTGCGGGAAGTGGATTAGGAGTCTTTGGAGAGTAAGAAAGGCGGGCCGGGAAGTGAAGAACAAGCTGCTTTGGGAACCAAACCTCTGCCGAACCAAAAACCCGAGAGTGAGTCCCGATAGATAGAACTAACGTGTTTTGTGCAGGTGAGTCCCGATAGATAGAACTAACGTGTTTTGTGCAGGTGAGTCCCGATAGATAGAACTAACGTGTTTTGTGCAGGTGAGTCTCGATAGCTAGGACTAACGTGTTTGTGCAGGTATCGCCTTAAGGATTGAAATACCGCGAGTATTTATCCTTAAGCGCATTGATTGCTTGAGTGATGCTTGCATGATTGTTGTGATAAGTACGAGATGGAACGTATCCTCTCGGAAATAATTGATTGTGATAAGTACGAGGTTGGATAGAGATCCACTCGGAAATGGAATGTGATAAGTACGGGATGGTCAGGGTACCGCCCGGAAATGGAATGAGATAAGTACGAGGTGGAAGGTATCCACTCGGAAATGTGTGATGTGTATAAGTACGGAATCGTCTGCGGACCATTCCGGAAATTGTTGCATGGCATGGATTAGGAGGATGCTCTGGCATACCCGTTTGGTTACCTCATAGCTCGGTTGGACCTGGGTAGTTCCCTCGCCCGAGCAGCTCGGTTGGACTTGGGTAGCTCCCTCGCCCGAGCATTATGTGTGGGATCCCGACCATGATTGGACGGGAGAAGCCACCAGAGAGAGTGGTGCCGGCCGTAAGTGGTCGGAAGGAGCCACCTGTAACCAAGTGGGGGAAGTGTCGGATGCATCTAGGAGGCCTCTACGTGTGTTAGGTGTTTTCATCTAGACATTGTTGGCATTCACGATATGGGATCGTGTTATGCATTGTGATTGTTTATTTACTTCCGCATTGCGCTTGTGATTGTTATTGCTTTATGCTTCGGCTATGGGGATGGATCGGGCACTAACGATTGTTAGAGGGTTCTGGACTCACTGGGTAACCCATATGGTTGCTCATTATACAACTTTTGTCTCGCAGGTAACCTTAGGTTGGGTAGCGGGCGGATTCGGACGTAGGTTGTGACCGGGATAGATTTGTGCAGTTGGTTGTTCAAACAAATCTAAGTACGTTTTGATATTATTACGTTTCCGCGTTTTAATAAGGCAGGCCGGCCTTACTAATGTACGTACTATATTTTGCAAGGTACCCGTATTTTGCGAGACATAAAACCTCTGGTACCTAATGATATACGACTTTGTCTAAGTCGACACAACTCTTGACACGGGTACGGGTTTGTAAACCTTAGGCCTTAGTCGAGAGGGTCGGATATCGACAATGTATCGGCCAGACAATGGGCAGTGCCGGGACATTGGCGATGTTCGACATTTTGTGGCACCGCCGGCTCGACTATTGTCCGTAGACCGCGTCGGGGGTGTTACAGTCGGGGTGCTTCAATATTTGGTTGTATCTAGCGAATGCGTCCATGAACAATAACAGGTCATGCCCGGTGGTTGCTTCAATGAGCCGGTCGATGTGTGGCAAAGGGAAACTGTCCTTGGGACAAGCTTTGTTGAGATCGGTGCAATCAACGCATACTCGCCATTTGTCGTTCTTCTTTTTCACGACTACGGGATTTGCCAGCCAGTTTGGGTACTTGACCTCGGTGATCGACCTGCTTTGGAAAGTCTTTCCACCTCGTCATTTACGGCCTTTGTGCGCTCGGGGCCGAGCTTCCTTCTCTTTTGCTTGATTGGTTTGAACACTGGATCGACGTGCAGCTCGTGGCACGCGGTTGATGGATCGAATCCGGTCATGTCGCTAGTGGTCCAGGCGAAAGTTGCAGTGTTCTTTTTGAGGAATTCGACGAGCTTTTCTCGGAGGTCTTCACGAAGATCGGCGCCTATTCCCACGCAACGCTCGGAGTCGCTGATATTGATGTTGACTTGAACGACATCGTCTTTTTGCGGTTCATCGGGTGGTGGCAGCTCGATCCGTGGTTCGGCGACGAGGTAAGCTTGTGACTTATGGCGGAGTTTGTGCTCGATCCGGAAGCATGTTCGCGAGATTCAATGGTCTCCTCGGAGAGTGAAAATTGAGAATGGCATAGGGAACTTAACACACTGATGATAAGTAGAACGGACCGCTTTCATCTCGTGTATCCATGGTGTGCCCAAAATGACATTGTAGATGGCTGGTCGGTCGACGACCACGAACTTGATGAATTTCGATATCCCGCCGACGTAGACGAGGAGATTGATTGTTCTGATCGTAGTGATTGAATCTCCGGAGAAGCCTATTAGGGGTTTTGAGCAGAATTTTGGAGACTTCACAATCGCCTATTCGTAGTGTGATGACAAGTTGATCGTTGTGTGGTATGTCCAGCTCTTCTCCGTCTTGCTCGGTAAAGGTGATGTCGCTGCTGATCTTGAGATCGTCGCTATTTTTTCTGTTCCACTGTTGTTGAACGGATGCTCGGCGTTCATACTTCTTGATTGATCGTACTGACTCGTTGGTTAGCGGTAAGCCTCCCATTCTCATGTTAATGCGCCTTATCGGTGGAGGATTTCCTTCTTTGTCTTGATCATTACAAGCTCGTTTATGTGCTGCTGTGTTTGCCTCGATTCGCTCGAGTTCTGCCGCGAAGGTCACTTGTTTATTCTTCTCCTCCTGAACGAGCTTGAAATGCTAGGCTTCGTTCTTCGGCTGTGTTGCTTGGTTAACTTGTTTCACGGGAGTTTGGTTGCGGGTTGCCACTAACTTCTTGCCATCCTTTGGGTGACATGCTCGTTAATGATAGTCATAGAAGAGCTTGCTCTTATCACCACCCCAAACGTACTTATTGTTCCAGGGATTGCCCTGGTTATGATCTTGTTGATAGCCTTGGGGCGGGCGATCTTGGCAGTAGTTTTGGGTGGATTGTTCTTCTTCCTGCAGGTAGTCTTGCGATTGGTCGCTGACGTAGTATGCCGACTTACCATTTCTTGCGATATCTTCCTCCTTTGTCTTTTTGTAATTTTGGTCGTAGTGTTGGCGTGGTTCGTGTTGCTCGGCGTTTTCTCCGCCTTTTCTCTTGAGTTTGAGTTTTTTAGTCTGAACTGCCTTGCCAGGGTTTCCTTTTCTTCTTCGAGGTCGATGAAAATGGTTGCTCGGTGAAAATCGTCTTCGATCGAGCTCGGCTTGTTTTTCTTTAGCTCATTGCGGAAATTGGACTCGTACCATATAACGTTCCATAATGCTAATAGGCCTTTGCTATCGGTAATTGATATCTTCGCGAGGATGCTCTTGAAACGGGTAATGTACGACCAGAGGCTCTCCTTTATTCCTTGCGTGATGGCCCACAGGTCGGCGTTAGACACTTCTTCCTGGATGTACATCGAGTAGTTTTGAGAAATGCTAATGTTAGATCCTGGTATCCGTCGATCGAGTTCGGCTCTAGGCGAGAGAACCAATCCAAGGCGGATCTGGTCAGATGCTCGACAAATATCTGGTAATAGCCTGCGTTGCGTTCCACGAGGTTCAACTTTGTTCGGCCCATTGCGATGCGGAAGGCAGTCATAATTGCCTTGGATCAGAGTTTCCGTCGTATGTTATCATCTTGATCTTCCCAGAATGTTGGACTTGGATGTTCGTGATCGCTTGATGGACTTTCAATGTCATACTTCGTAGCTTTGACTTCAGATCCTCGATCTAGTTATCTCTATGAGCGTATGTTGCCGAGCTGCTCGGAGCTCCAGTGATGAGAGGTTGATCGTTGGTTTCCTCAGTTTGTTGTGTTGAAGAATGTGAGAGTGTTCGTCTGCCTTGTCTGATGTTCGGGGTCGGCGATCCTTCAAATAAGACTCATTGATCTGCCCTTGCCACAACGCTTGTCCTGTGGCAAGCTGGTCGAAACGAGCGTTACTCCCTCGAGAAAGCTCGTCTACTTGGGTCATGAGAGCTTTAAGTAAGTCGGAAATGTTCTGCTCGTTGGCTTGGTTACTAGCCATTTGTTGAGTTTGCTTGGTACCCGGGGGTACCTCTGCTTTGGAAGGTTGGATGATCGGGTTAGCGACCTGGGAGATGGGATGAGTCTTATCAGGTTGACCCTTTGCTTGCGAGGTTTCTCTCGAGCCAGAGCTCTCTGGGAGTGTGTTGACGTCCTTGCTGGGTGGAGGTCATGTCATCTCCGAACTTGCCTATTAGTGAAGAAAAAGCCTTAGCCCCCACAGACAGTGCCAATTGTGATAACCAGGTTCATCACAAAGGCTAGATGCTCGTCTTGCTTGGTCTGAGTTAACGTGCTCGGTGGAATCTATGGGTCAAGGTTCGTCTTTATGAGAGAATAGACTAAGGTCAGAAAACGAACTGGAAGATGTAAAGTCGTCGAGAGACGAACGTGTTTATAACTGATGAAAAGAAAGTCTGAGCTGGTCGACAGACGAGCTCGGGTTACAATTTGGGACGTGTTAATTCTAAAGAGAGAAAGCAGTACGTGCACAAATCCCAAAAGTTACATCAATGTACAGTGCACAGTCCTATTTATAGTAAAATACGGTCGTACTTTCATACGGGTCGTTGACTCCTTGTCGAGTTCGTGACGAATGGGCCGTACTTCAAGTGAAAATGGGCAGATCCGAACTCGTCTTTGTCTGCTAGTGGAGCTGAGCTGACTGGAAGCTGCGAGTCGAACCGAGGTGGGATTGATTTGTACGATCTGAGCCGGGCGTGGCGAGCCCGGGTTGAACGAACGTGAGTTGATCGAGCCGTTTTTGTTTATTGGCCAAATTTGTTTGTTAGACCGACCTTTTATCCAGAGAACAATTATAGGCTGAGCTAATTGGATCGGTGATAAACCCATGTATAACAGTAGTCGCACTTTAAATCCCTCAAAGGGTTTAATAAAGCAATCTAGTGACTCGAGACTTCCTTCACTACAAGATCGAAACCGTCAATGTAGCAACTTCAATTGGTTTTATAGAGAGATCATCCCCAATTCTGATGTAGGAGATAGTCATATTCAAAGTTTTTGTGGCTTACGTTTATTTTAATAATTTTGGTCTTACTTCTCAATTCTCATACTCCTTTTTATTTATTTATTTTCTTTTTTTTTGGTTGAGTGGTTAAACATTTTTTGGGCTGTATCACAGAAAATTTTAATTTATAATTGACATCAAAATCTTTTTTCTAATGGATTCTAAACTCTAGTGGATTCTAGAGATTTATGTTTAAAATTTGTTGTTTACAAACTATATTGATTAGCCTTTACTATTCTTAACAATATATAGCTGTATTAGAAAATATTGGAGTAAACTTTCCTTTTGCTTTTTTTTTAAATGTAGAATTTATTGATTTTTAAAGTGAAAGTTATTTAAAACAACAACATTAATTATAATTATAATTACTAGCTAGAATAGTTACACAATAGCACAAATTTTTATGAAGAAAACAAATTCGCCTCTCTGAATAATTTTATTAATTTTTTTTAATAATCATATATTTTTAGTTTGATTGATTTTAATTTATAAATAAATTATTAAAATTAATAAAAATTAATATCTCTTATTTTTGTTGGTTATTTTTTAAAAATTGTTTAAAACAAAAGAAACTAACATAAAAATATATTTTTTTGTTTCTTATTTTGTTTTAAATTTCTGATAAAAAGTAAAAAAACTAATAAAGTATTTATATAAATAAACTATTAAATATGATAGGTTTTCCTGCAATGAGTCCAGAGAACTTATTGACAAAGGATATCACATAAGAGCTGCGGATGATTATTGACATACCAATTTAATTCTCACAATATTACGCACAAAAAAAATTAAAGATTTTGTTGGATATAACACACCAACAAAAACATCTAATTTCGTAAAGGTCTTTAACTAAAAAGATAAATAAATTCATAAATGGGAAGTACAATAATTCCTTATAATATAAAAGGACTTATTTGGGGCTTGAGAGAGTGTACACGTAGGATTGCAAAAAGCTCCAAATAAAAGACACGTGGCAATCTCTCTTATTGTAGGCTTTTCCCGTCTTCCGTCGCATGCTTCTCCTTCCTTTCTTAAATCTCCATTCACAAACATCAGTTTCAGTTTCTGGAAGCGAATCGATCCATTTCCCATCTTCATCCGCTATCCCCTTAAATGTCAGATTAGTGCATAAAGTGATTTCAATGCTCATAACCATACAATTGAAGGTTGTTTCAGTTTTAGGGAAGGGCTACAAAATCCGCTTACTCCACCATCACGCAGAGCTTCTAACACAAATATAAAAAAGAGAGAAAATATCAGGGTTTAGTAAGATACTGAGAATTTCAAATTCTTTAGATGGGAGAAGGAAACTAATTCACGCCAAAATGGAGGGTCCAGAAGATTCTGATATTCCGACGAAGAAGCCGGCTACGCAATTCGACCTTGGTGGTGGCTCCAGTTCCGATGTGGAGCATTCACATGATAATAAAGCTCATGCCACATCCATCTCTTCCCCGGGAGCGATTGTGGTGACTTTGATCCACCTTTACAATCTCAGGGCCCAATCAGGATTTCGTAAGTTTCAGAACTGAGCCCTTTTTATTCTGTGAATAATAACAAAAAATGAAACTTTTGAATCGTAGATTGGGAGTTTATAGAGAGAGAGATGTCTTTTGATTGTTGTATGTAGATCATTGGAAGTCAGATTTGGAGATTGAAAGCATATACATATCGTTGTTGATTAGCATAAGGTTGTTTTTATCCTTTAGGGATTTGAATTTCCAAATCTCACACTCATTTCGTACCATTGAATCGCAGCAAGCAGGAATCTCCAAAATCTAAGCCAAGGCATGTGGCTGTGGTGGAAGCTAGAGACGGGAATTTAGTAGTATGTGGTTTATGTAGACTTCGTATGGATGCAAACTTTAAGAAACTTAAACAAACACTCTGAAATGTTCTTTGTCAGGTATTGTGAATGCTTTGCATCCGACACATATTGTGATGGTTGCAACTGTTTAAATCGTCCAATAAGTTTCAAAATGAACCCGCTAGACGAGAAGTAGTTGAATCAATTATGGAGCGGAATCCAAAGGCGTTCATGACTTAAATTTCTAGCAGTCCACACGGCGCTTGAGATAACAAGGTGTATATATATCTTCATTGTGTGATGATGCTTTTAAACTGCTGGTCTTTTGCTGCTTAGGCAAGTTTTTGGATTCCAACTCAAATTTTGCAGGAGGTAATTGGTGGAGTTGTGATGTTTGTGAAGCACCATAAAGGCTGTCACTGCAAGAAATCGGGGTATCTTAAGAATTATTGTGAATGCTTTCAGGCAAACATTCTTTGTTATGACAACTGCAAATGCTTGGGTTGCAAAAACTTAGAAGGAAGTGAGGACATGCAAGCTCTCCTCATGGTGAACATTCCCATAATGCGGCTTATCTCCAACACGAAAATGCTGCCATAACAGGAGCTATAGGATCCTCAGGCTTTGCATCTTCTTCTTCTCCTAAGAGAAGGAAAGCTCAGAAAATTTTCTTTAACCAAGCAGCCAAATATTCATCTACGCATAGGCTTGGCCAGGTATCAGCTCCCAAGTTTACTTACTTGGTCAACCAGGTTTAGATCTTAATTGGCATATCTACTAAACTTCTCCAATTATGATCGACGACGTCTCGAGTGTTACAGCGTAGTTGCTGCCTTGCCATCACACATCTCTCTTATACCCAGTTGGCTGATATTTCTTGATGGCCTTCATGCATGTGGAGATCTATCTTTAACAATTCTAAGGTTAGTGTGAACGCTTGCTGCAGTCGTTTTATCCAGATTTTGTTATCTTTTGAACACACTATTAGTTTGGTCTTGATTGCTGTGCTAGACCCTACAAGCTGAAACAATAATCAACTTGATTTTGTCAGGACTTCTATGGATTGTAAAGAAATTAAAGCCGTAATGAGAATTGGCTGTTGTTACAACTTTTATCTGGAAAAAAACAGTGAGAACGTTTGACCAAATGTGATTTTCCTATGAGTGCTGGTCTCCAATCTTCGGCCTTCGCGCTTGGCAAAAATGGGCGCGATCTAGCTTGTCAGGTATTTTCCATTATTGTATCTGTTTTACATGTTGCACGTTGTTGTATTGAATCATTATGTTCTTCCCGGTAATCTATTTATGTAAAGAAATTTCAAGTGGTTACTCAAAGTGCTGAGAGATGGAGCAGCTTAGGAGAAGATGCTGGTCTCCAAAATTATATCCATGGGAAAGCTGTAAGTGGTTTCGTAGGAAGAAGTAAGTCCAAGAAACTCTCATATATCAGACACAAAACATTTCTTTGTTTAATATAGGCTCCTGATATTATCCATCTATCTCACTGTTGCATCTCTACTAACTTGGTCATTTGTACCACGCTTTCTGAAGCTAATGATTCACCTATCATCTCAAGTACGTTTTAGAACTACTTATATTCCCTGTCGCTACTTTGAATATTTTTCATTTCTTTCTTTGAGTGGAATTTGTATTAGTGTTAATGTTTCTCATTATGTAATGCAGACAAATGAACTTTAGCAATTAGCTGACATAGCATTCCGCTTACTACCTGCATGGGATAGTCTAATCTATCATTTTTATGCATATCGTTGTTGGTTGGCTTTCTTATCTATGGGAACATAATGATGATTATAATAGACACCGAGTATAATAGCATTCGTTTTTACTCACCTGCTGGTTCCTTGCAAAACTTTTCTGATGCAGTGACAAGCTGGGTCTTAGTCACTTGTGGCTGGCGTTCCGAATTTGCTCAACATACACTAGAGCAAGTAATGATTCAAAAGTCAGGTTAGCGGGCGCTGTAAGTACTTTGGTAAGAAGTTCAATTCTCAAGGGCATTAACAGTTTTGAATCTAACATACTTTGTGATTGTAGGTGGAACCAATTCGTAAATTGTTTGCCGCTCTCTTCCTATCAAGTATCGGGATGCTCATAAATGTGCACTTTACATGGAACCAATGTTCCTTTAGGGGATTTATTCAGATCAAGATTGAAGCAGCTCTCTATGACGAATAGATTCAAAAAGAAAGTTCTATGTGTAAGTGTTTAGCCTTTTACTTTAAAGCTGATTTTCATAGACTATCATTTGTTTGGTTTCTTTAACTGGTTTTGATCATTATCATCCCTTTGATGCTGGCAGTAATAAAAAATGATACTCCTAATAATACCGAGCAGACAGAGAAAGAGATACTCCATTGGAAGGTCAGGCTAAATTTCTGAGAGTTGGCATTGCCTTTTTAATTGTTTCATACGCCAACTTAGCATAGTATGTCCCAAACTATAGCTATAGATCTAACTTTTTCGTTATATTGGTTGTCTATGTAATAGATTTCAAGCTTGTGATTTTCTATCCAGTTTCTTAGATTGTGTACCAAAGAAAACAGATGAGAGACAACATTTTTTTTCCAATCAAAAAAAAAGTTTATATAATAGCTTCAAACCAGAAATAAGTGGGTCAAAGATTTCGAGGTATGATTGGCTTAGGTCGAGAATCAAATTACAAACTCATATTTGTGATGGCAAGTGCTTTGTTTTGTATAGGAAAAAGGAGATGTTCAATTGCATAGTAAACATGTTAATGTGTGGTGTTTATCGTCTAAGTCTAAATGTATTTGTAAATCAAATTCAGTTTTATTTTGTAAAAAAGACCAATGCGTAGCATTCTTTTAGACATGTTATTTTTCAAAAAATGAAAATTAATTAACTATGCATAAAAAATATGACGTTAATCACTCCAAATATTTTCTGAATGGTCAAGTATTTTTTCATGTTTTCGCTTTCTTTTCCTACGAAGAAAATACACAGCCAATTAATTTCTAATGTTTTGCTTTCTTATGGAGTATACTTCTACATACTTCGTTCAAAATATTTTGATTTAGGAAAATATTGTACACAGAACCGGAAGCACCGATTCCAAATAGGGAAGAATCGATCTACATCAATGTTAGCCATGCCAAATTTATAACCAAAAACCATCCTATTTTGAAGCAAAATAGGATAATATAAGAGGAAGAAATAACCCTGGGTCGAGGGGAACGTTTAAGAAAGTTTGATTTTTATATGAATGCATACTTCTTTACAGTGAAGTTTAAACATTTGTGGAAGCATCTTTCTTTATGTTGTCTACATAATATCAATTACACGTATTTTACTAACTTGGAATTCTTATACAAAATAGTGGAAAATAGGAGAAAGAGCAAAAAAAAAATATAACCCACTCAAAAAAATTAATAACACCTTGAATTTTCCTTTCATTTCACTTTGTTATTTTCGCTTATATACTATTTTTTAGCTATGTTTTTCGAAACTTAATAGATCATTTTCAACAAAACTGATATTGTGGAGAATGTTTACATAGTGAAAGAAAGAGGAAACGAGTCGAGTCGAATATATATAGAGTTGGGGCTGCAAAAGTAGTATAGTGCGGAGAAGTAGAAATGTTAACCATTATAATTTTGGTTATCAAATCTAACTGAAAACATAGGCAACGTACAGTATATATATTCTCTACAAACAAGTGGAGTTATTTGGATAAGTGAAGAAGATTCATGGATTCATAATCAATATAATGATTTTGATAAACATCTTAAAATAACGCTTTTAAACAAAATTAAAGCAATGTTTCCATGCATCTAAAAAGAGAGACACAAATTAGAGAAAGATAAAACTTTAATTTGTAAGGTGTTTAGAATTTGATGAGAAGCTGCATTTGAAACCATCTGTTTAAACTTTTTAATTACATTCCTTGATTTAATATATTTTTTTATGTCAAAATATTGGTTGTCAAAATATTAACTGATATGAAAAACTTATGTGATCCCAAAATAAATAAATAAAACTACTATTCTAAAACAAATATATTTGTTTATATTTTAAACAAAAAAACCGCGCGTAGCGCGGTTAAACCCCTAGTTTAGAAAGAAAACTAAACAAGGGTGTATGACAACCATTCCCTCTTTCTTAATATATTTTTTATTATTATCTATGGTTATAGATTTAGCTCACTCCTATTTTATTAGGTAAAGATTTATATGCCAATACTCAGTTTTTTTGTTGATAAAATCTGCCAATACATAATTCTCCAAACTTTATTAATTAGAAAAAAATTAAGTGGACAACATAGACACAAAGTGTCATTTTCTCTATTTTTTTCCTAAATAATATATATAAGTATTTCAAAGATGAATATTCAAAAGAAGTAACGTAGCATAGAGTCACAGAAAGGAATATTCATATCAATTATATATATATAAAAGCAGTTCTATTATATCTTATGCTTCACTGTCTACGAAAAAACCCAAAATAAACATAACAAAGATGAGCGGTTGAGGTAGTCCAAGTGGTAGAAGGATCCGAGGTGGCAACCACCACCCGGGTTCGACTCCAGGCGGAAACAAAAATGCCTTTTCTGCTCACAACGCGGGCACTGGGTCTAAGGCCCAAGGAAAACCTTCCCAGGTGAAGCTGGCCTGCGGTCTAACTGGGCCCAGGGAAATTAGTCTGGACCATGGTCTGGGATCCTCCCTGGATTATCAAAAAAAAAAAAAAAAACATAACAAAGATAAAGTCACGACCAATGAGATACACTTGTTAAGAAGATTGATGTAATACTTAGTCCATCTGGGAATATATGCAATATGTGACACATCTTGTGCATTGATTTTGATTCTTTCTTATCGATACCGGCAACACGCTAGAATCTTCCCTTTTCTCTATAAACTATACTTTATTGCTTGTTTCTTCAGACTAGAGATCGTGGGCTTTTTCACATTTATGAGTTTTTTATTTTGTTTTTATTTTTTTTTATATTTGTATTTTATATTTTGTGCATATTTCACTAATATAATATTTTTTCAATCATTTTCGTCGAAAATTTTAATTATTTATTTGTATTTACGTACATGTTTAGATTTTGTGTGTGTTTGAGATGGTTATTTAATCTTTATATTAATTAGAAAGTGCTTTTAACCTTATATTCATTCTCAAAATGATTGGTTTCTGATTTAACATTAATAAAATTAAGTTAATTACTGTATTAATTTTATTTTATATTGAAAATTATATTTTATTTTATTTAGAGATAAATAAAATCTAAAAAAAAATAAGATGATAAATACCAAAATATTTTTTGAGTTATAGATTTAGTTATTGATAAATATGATTATTTTATATAATAAAATCATAATATTTATATAAAATTTTGAATTTGGATAAATATAAATGATAATTAATATGTATGTTAATGTTTATACATATATATATGTATAATTTTAATTTATTATAACTAATATAAAATATGTTTACAGAGTAAATTTGGTATATATATAATTTTATATAATAATTTATTTTGTTGCTATTAATTTACATAAACTATACAATAGTTTAATAAGAAAAATATAATAATGTTAATATTATATTTAATTATAATTAATATTGAATTGATAATTTATAAAAAAAATTATTAACGGTTATGCTCGCACATAATGCGAACAAATCATACTAGTATATCTTAAGTTTGTATTGATTTTAGATATATTAGATTAATATTTTCTTGAAAAACCTTTTATTTGAAATATATTATAATATTTTTGGTTGATCATGTTAGTAGATTTATTATCTTTTGTTTATGTCGGGAAATATTTATTTTTGCAACGTATGGCGTAAAATGTATTTTCTATATTGATATTTTTTCCTTTTATTTTTTCATCGATCTTTTCGTTGTAGTTTTTCTGTATTCACTTTTTATTTTATTTTTGCTAAGAAATTATTTCTTCATAATTTAGTTACCATTTATATATTACTACCTATATTTATATTTTATAGTTTTTTCCTTCTTTGATTCTGGTAATTTTTTTGATATTCTTAAAATTACATAATTTGTTCTATATATGAATCACATAGTTTTCAATTTTTCTTAATTGAAATATACAGTTGCTATTGTTGAATTTTAAGTAATGATGTTAAGATATGCCTAAATAATTAGATTTAGTGATTTTTTTAATAAGTGAAATTAAGAAAAGTTAAATTAATGAATTAATATGAAATTAATGAATTATTGTAGAACTAATAAATTAAATTGATGATTTTGTGAAATTAATGATATTTGAATGATGTAGGTGGAGAGAAAAGAACCCTATTATATATTAGATTTTGTGTGAATTTAGTATGAATGAAACCCAAAATGTTACACGACCAAATTCGAAACTCAAACCATATCTATTATAATTAGTTTTTGAAAACGTAGGTGAGGCAGTATATAAAGTAGAAAGTAAGACATACAAAGTTTGTTAACGGGGTTCGATTTTTTCTATTCCTCGGGACCTCGTCCAGACTTCGAATTCACTTGAATAGAAAGTAATCCCACCAATTACAGACGAATAGAACAAACCCTATTGATCTATCGCTCTACCCAATACAAGAATTCTTCAGGATTAAACACCTGAGCTAAACTCCCCCTAGAGTCTAGACTTTTCCCAAAATACAAAAGTCCTCTTGAGTTTTTATTCTCTCAGTTCTTGCATCTTCATAAGGCCACACCTCTCCTCTTTATATAGGCTAAACTTGCTCCTCAAGTTTACCTAAATAAAGATGTAGCAAATATCATTTTTGTTTTGATATTTCATATTCCACCTTTTTGGAACTTTTCCTTTTTTTCTTGAAACTTATTCAAAGAATAAGTAAACAACTCCAAACTGTAATCTTCACTCCAAGATTTTCATCCTGCTCAGCACATAACTCATAAACCGAATCATATCATAAAGATTCGTTCATATCTCATCAATCGAACATAATCACGTCCTGAGTCACGTCTTGTACTACCACTTGTACTACGCCGTGACTGACACATCAAATACCTCTTCAATCTCTCTCTTTTTGACTATGTATGTGATCTCAACAACCCTAGCATCAAAGGCTTCGTCACTAGCAACATCCAACATCATCCAAAACTAGCAACACCAATCTCCCCTTACTTGAGTCACATCATGGTCAAAAACTAACACATGAACCGTCCTCCTCCATATTGAGGATGAAATCCTACTGCACCATCTCCGAAGTGATTAACTTTCTTCCTCCAAATCTTCTTGATCCTTGTGCCTCCATGAGTAGCTCTTTGAACATGTCCTTTACTTTCACAATGACAATATATAGGACCATGAAATCTCACTCCATGAGCTTGCTCCATTCGTTTCTTCTCCTTCAAAAACTTGAAGCATTTTGGCGTAATATGCCCAACAACTCCACAATGGTGACAAACAGGACGCCAAATTCGTTTAGGTGCACTTTTCACTTCTGGGGTTTTTCTTGTTGCAGTCGCTGTAGCAGTTCTTGTACCAGTTCTCATATCAGTTGCCGTACCAGTCGACATACCAGTTGCAGACTTCATAACAGTTACAGTCTTTGTAGCAGCTGTTGATGCAATATACATCTTTCCACCAGACACAAAAACACTATCAGCTTTTGAAGATTCTCCATTGAATCCAAGACCACATCGATCACTTTCGCCTATGGTGAGAAGATGATCCAACTTCTTTGTGCCATTATTCAGCATCCTCACACCTTTTTCAGTCTCTTCATGTTAAGCTCTGGCTTGTTGTGCTTCTTCTTCTTTCTCTGTTGCATACTTTCGTAGTTCAGCAACTTCAGCTTCTAGCTCAACTTTCTCCTTAGTCAATGATGCATTCTCCTCAACCATCTTACACCAATGTTCATACAATGCTTTGTAGTTCTCAGCAAAATCATCATCATCACTTACAGGATCATCATCACTTTCATCCTTGTCACTATCAGTTGCACACCCTATTGCAGACGCTGACACAGGTTCCGACGCAGACGCTGATGCAGAGTCTGTTGCAGATTTCGTAGCATAACTAGACTCAAAGGTTGTGAATGCCACAAAGTTCTTTATTCCTTCACCATCATCTGAATCACTTCCAGAATCATCCTTGACGTTCTTGTTCTTCTTATTATGCTGTAAATTTGCACAATCACGGCTAAAGTGACCAAATCCATGACATTCATAGCATTGTATCTTCGATGATGAGCTGTCCAACTTCTCTCTTTTACTTTTCTTGTCTTCCTTCATCTTAAAATACTTAGAAAATTGTCTTGACAACATCGCCATAGAATCTTCAGAAGATGAAACTTGTAGAGCAACTCCAACATCAACATCCTTCTTCTGAGCTTGTTCTTCATACGCTTTATTTAACTCAAAAGCTTGAAGTATCCCAACAAACTCATCAAACGCCATCTCATTCAGATTATGAGCTTCTTCAACAGCAGAGATCTTTGACTCAAACTTTGATGGAAGAGATCTCTTCAGCTTCTTCACAAGATTTTTATCCTTGTAATGCTTTCCAAGAGCGAATGATTCATTAGATATGTCACACAACTTAGCACTGAAGGAACTTGTGCCATTCTATCATCAGATCGAATCCTAACTAGTTCCTGAAGCCTAGGATCTAGGGCTTAGTTAATTGAATCCTTACCGATGATCTCGTGTTTACCTGGTGATTTGCAGCGGAATGATGAACAGGT
This sequence comes from Orychophragmus violaceus, assembly GCA_030180135.1. Classification (NCBI taxonomy): domain Eukaryota; kingdom Viridiplantae; phylum Streptophyta; class Magnoliopsida; order Brassicales; family Brassicaceae; genus Orychophragmus; species Orychophragmus violaceus. The sequence continues at coordinate 19,177,949 of CM058235.1, read as the reverse complement.
AATTGAGATCAGGAGCGCCTCAAATGCTGCGCCTCTACTGCAGTCCACACGCACACAAGCTGGAATCCACCGGGATGCTAGTGCCGGGAATCGGATCTCCTGGGAATCCCTGTGTTTTAGAGGTGGCTGCGTTTTTCTGACAAGAAAAAATCTCTACAACGGCTAGGGTTCTAGGTCGTCCATATAAGCCTTTATATATAGACCTGGAATGACTAAAACCGATCATTGGATTAATCCAATTCGTTTAAGTCGTCAGACCGAAATATCAATTTCGAAACCCGATCTGTGTCAATCGACACACCCAATGGTGTCGATCGACACACCTCTTAAAACTCGAATTCAATGTGTATCCAATACACATTGACCATACCATATGCCAATGATCAATCCCATACAAAGTGTATCCAGCTTGCTTAGGTGTGTGACCCTGTAGGTTCACATAATACTAGCAATGAGTTACAACTCATAAGTCATAAGCGGCTTCTATCAAAACATTATGATCACCTAGTATTACATGAATTTTCCGATCTTGACAATACAACTATCTATCAGAGTTAGTAAAATATGATTTCAGGACATAATCCCAACAATCTCCCACTTGTACTGGAATCATCTATTCCTCTAATCCCTTTGTCACTATATCTCGATATGGCATAAGGCAAGAAACTGTGTCATCCTTATTATAGCCAACATCATGTTCATCGAACTCCTGATCTATACTGATAAAACAAACGACTGACAATCACCTCGTTTGAGCACGGCCATGCATTTTTCTCAGTATCAAATCTTCGATGGGCCCTGAGATATTTATCTCATGTTATATAGGAGGGACAAATCCCTTCTTGTTCCATCCCTGTTTCTACACACACTTCATGATACGCCTAAGCAATGCCTTTATAGCCGCCAGTTACGGAACGACGTTTGACAAGGTCAAAGCGTACCAATTCACATGCTAGAAAGCATGATGAACTCAGGTCTAAGGACTATACTCTATAGTCGTAATGAGAATCTCTCATGACACTGATATAACTATCCTGTAGATTTCTCATTAGCGGGTCATGTCCGATCATATGTTCACCAACATATATCTATGTGATTGACGTTGATACTCATATCAATGACTCCATGAAACTTAGTCATACGTCACCTCACATACTAGTCTTAACGGTTGTTAGTGTCCCACTTTAACAACCTACGACCAGGGACACATATAATTTTCTGTCATCTTTTACTTATAGGGTTTCATGATCAAGTCCTCAACTTGATGACCTATAAAATGAACATAAAATACTCTGGGACCATTATTTAATTATCCAACAATTAAATAATGCTGATGTCAGTTTTTCATAAACATCACCATAGTATCTCTATGTGAACATCATAACTAACATAACTCCCACTAGAATCAAGACCACGTCTTCAGATATCTAGTACCTACAGCAACAGCATAAAACTCATGCTTAGGTTGTGAGAGAGGCTGCGGTGTTCTTGCTTGGAACCATTCCATCAAACCACACCGCCATTCATTAATAAGCACTATTCTACGGTCCCCTGCTTGGAGCCCTTCCAACAGGTAGCACCGCTACACAAACAAAGAGACATAACCAGGTGGGAACCGAGAGTCGTCTTTGTCCGTCTAACTACTTTTAACAGATTCGTCACTTCCTCAGTTGAACAAGAACCTATCCTTGGTGTTCCTCAAACACTTGGGATATTTCTTACAACTGTCCAGTGACTTTTACCGGAATGTATTGGTATCTTCTCGTCATGCTTTATGCGTAAGCTGCATCTAGACGAGCGCAAAATATGTCATTCCTGATGGATTCTATTGCAGAAGCACAAGGAATCACACTCATACATACTAGTTCAGCCAGTGTCCAAGACACTTCATCTTGCTAATATTATTGCCATAAGACCTTTGGTGTGAAGCCATTCTTGGAATCATGTATATTGGAACTGTCCAATACCTTATCTACATAAGGATTCTGACACGATCCAATAAGCCTACCCAATCTATTTCAATAGATCCTTATTCCAAGAACTCACGCGGCTTCTCCCATGTCCATCGTTGAAAATGACTTCCGACCCAAGTCACATAAGACTTACGCGACAGAACGTCGTTTATGAGAATAAGTATGTCATACACATACAATGTGAGAAATACAACTACGCTCCCACTAGTCTACTTGTAAACGCACGGTTCCTATTCGTTCCTGATCAAGTCAAAACCTTTGACCGTTTTAACAGAACGTAGATTCCAACTCCAAGATGTATGCTTCAATCCAGAAATGGATCGGTGAAGCTAACATGCATACCTAGCAAATTTTCGGAGTTGGGGCTCACCATCGCTTCTTGAATTTCGCAAGCTTGTCACTTTTCAATGATCAACAGATCACGGCAATTGGTTACGAGAAATCACTCTCGGGTTAGTGACGGATCCATTCGGATCTGCGAACTTCAGGCTCCACAGGTGTAGGTCCTACAGTAATTTGTAGATCCAACCGCTGCTCTCTCTTAACAAGTTGAGCAGCCTCCTGTGTTTCTCAAATTTCTTCGAGCTTTACTTCTACTCCCACTGTTTTTCTTGGAAAGAAACTTTCTATCTAGGAAAAACAGAGTTCCGAACAACAAAACTTTGTTTTCGGATTGGTTGCAAAAGTAATAAGCCTCGGTTTCCCTAGGACAACCAGCGAAGCAGCACTTATCAGAATTGGGTTCAAGGTTGTCTGTTGACAACTGCTTTACATAAACCTTGCAATCCCAATTAATCAGTGAAAACATACTTGGAAAACTCCCAGTCCACATCCAATGTGGTGTCTTTCAACTGATTCTGATAGAAACTTATTTGGCGTAAATACATACATTTCTAGAGCGTATTACTAAAAGGATAATGGAAGATTCGTGTGACTCATCATTAATCGGAGCAAATCCAATAAGGTTCGATTCATTCTCTCGGAAACACCATTCAGGTTTTCCAGGAGAGATGAGCTGTGAGACGACTTCACACTCACTTAGATGATCACTCAATTCTTGACTCAAGTATTCTCCTCCGCGATCTAATCGAGGATCTTTAATACTTCTGTCATATCGGTTCTATACTTCATTCTGGAACTCCTTTGACCATTTCAAAGGATTCCGACTCGTGTCTCATCAAATGAACACAGCCATACTTACTGAAGTCATCAATAAAGGTAATGAAGCATTGAAGATTTCCTCTGGCACTAATGCTGATCGGGCCACATACATCAGTATGAGCAAGGCCCAATAAGCCTCTGGCCCTTTTCTTTAGCTCTGCTAAAGAAGCCTTAGTCATTTGGCCCAGTAAGCAGAATTCATATTTCATATGATTTATAATCAAATGAGCCCAAAAGTCCATAACTATGGAACTTCTGAATCCGCTCCACTCTATGTGGTTCAAATGACTATGCTAAGGAAAAATTGAGTCCGAGTCATCAGACTTAAACCGTTTGGTATTTATGTTATATACAGGCGTACATTGGTTTAAGTATAAAACCCATTTTTGCAAAAAAAAGGGTGCTACCATAGAATATTTCATCAAGATCAAAAGAGCAAAACTTGTCTTTTATCAAAATGAAAAACATTCAAATTCTTACAAGAAAATGAAAGACATCTCTTCTTAAAGCAGGTACATAGTAGCAATTACTTAATTCCAAAACCAAGCTTGAAAGGCTCCTACAAGTGGAGAATCCCTACGGCTAAGGCAGCAACCATTGCTCCCTTCAAGACACGCAGTTCCACTTGTCCTTTCTTCAACGTTCTACTGTTGCTTAGGCCCTGCATATTTCAAAAATATCAGTACCATAGCTGGTATCCAATACCTACGTAGAACTTGAAGTGATAACACAATACCTGAAGAAGAAGTTCTGTACATCTCCTTCATCTCTTGTGAGTCTTCCAAGAATTTAATGCAATCTCTCTTCCAATGCCCAAACTCTTCACAGTAGCAGCATTTACCAACATCAGATGGGCCGGACTTGGGCTTATCAGAAAACATGGGCTTGTCCTGATTCCAAATCTGGACGGCCTTGCCTCTACCCTTGTCTATACAAGATTTCTCAAACCTTTTACCCTTTATGATGTTTTGCTCAGCTGTCTTGAGCATGCCATGCAGCTCAGTCAACGTCTTCGTCAAGCCATTCTTGATATAGCTTTTGATAAACTTATCATAACTTGACGGCAGTGACTGCAGGATGATTTCAGTAGCCAGCTCTAGGCTAACAGGACAATCCAGTTTCCCTAGGTTATCAATGTAACCCATCATTTTAATGACATGGGGACTCACTGGAGCATCCTTTGGTAGCTTGCACCCAATGAGAGACTTAACCATCTGGTATCTCTCAATTCGTGCATGTTCCTGAAACATCAGTTTCAGGCTGGTGATCATCTCTGTTGGCGATTCCACGTTCTCGTATTGACTCTTCAAGTCCGAGTTCATGGTAGCCAACATCAGACCACACACATCTACCACATCAATATAATGCTTATTCCAAGCATCATATACTGCATGCGAGGCGTTGGTCCCAAGCTTCTCGGGGAGAGGTTTCTCAAGAACATAGTCCTTACTCTCCTGCTTGAGAACAATTCTCAAATTCCGATACCAATCCAGGAAATTTGATCCATTTAACTTGTCCTTCTCAAGGACGGATCGCAACGAGAAAGTAGTTTTAGACATAGGCTGAAATCTAAGAAAAGAAAAGTTTTAGTTATGAAGTTCAGGAAATGAGAAATCTTATCTAATAAGAAAACTCGCATTATATTCAAACAATGTTTCCTCTATGAATATAATGATCCAAGACCCACACTTCACCAAAATCTGAGTGGACGACTCGCCATCACTCAAATCTTAGTTATCTAGGTAAGCAAATCATTGCTAATTGTACCCAATACAACTCTTGGTCGCAGATAAGACAATCCGTGTCTCATCCACTCTGACGTCTCTGGGCCCAGAACTTCTGATAGCCCAGTCAAGTAAACCAATCTCTTCAGTCTTGTGATCATTGACAGTCGCACTGCAAGTCTATCAATGATCACCTGCCTTACTCATGTAATTGTGGATACCAAGGACTCCAAGACTATCCAACAACGAAATGAGTCTTGACAGTAGACAAGATTGGGCAAGACATCAAGGTCACTTGATATTTAGTTGAGGAAACGGAACATTTAAAAGGTTAGTAAATAAATCTCATAGGTCATGTAATTGTTGATGTCAAGCACTGCAAAACCATCAACACAACTACCTGCCTTACTCATGTAATTGTGGACACCAAGCTCTTGGCAAGAGTATCACAACAACGAAATGAGTCTTGACAGTTGACCATATTGAAAACTAAGCTTTGATCTAATACACTGTTGGATCCCATTGGATCTAGGGTTTGATATATTGAATGAAAACCAACCTCGTTCTTACCTTTCTGGCAGCGGAATTGAGATGGTGAACGAGATCAGTGGAGCAACGCAAACGCCTTGCCTCTACCAGATACACACGCACGCTCGCTGGAAACGGGATGCTAGTGCCGGATCAACGGGAATCGATTCTCTCTGGTGTGTCTACAGTTTCTGTCAAGAAAAGTGGACGGCCTACTGTTTAGGTCGAAACTTTAGAGTTTTATTCGACCTAAACGTACTTAACGGGCCAGACTTAATTAAGCCTTAATTCGAAAAGCCTTTTCGAAAAAACCCGAACTGTGTCGACCGACACACAAGCCGTGTCGATCGACACAACACCATTTTATCGATTATAATGTGTATTCAATACACATTAAGATGATCATTACCATAACGATCATTCCCATGTCGTAGCTTCCAGTTCGCTTAGGTGTGTGACCCTATAGGATCATATAGTATTGGTATAACTTACAGATTGCAAGAGGCTTCTAGCAAAACATTGCAACCGCCCAGTACTATACGAATGTCTGATCTCGACACACAACTATATCAGGAGTGAGTACAAGTGTGATTTCAGGACACCATCCCAACAATCTCCCACTTGTACTGGAATCACCAATTCCTATAATCCTTTTGTCTCTATATCTCGATTTGGCATAAGGCAAGATTGGTGTCATCCTTATTCAGCCAACATCGTGTTTATCGAACTCCTGATCTCATACTGAACATTACAAACAACTGAACTACAGTTCGTTTGAGTGCGGCCACACATTCTCTCAGTATTCAATCTTCGATAGGCCCTGAGATATTTATCTCCCGTTATTCAGGAGGGACAAATTCCATCTTGTTCCATCCCTGTCTCAACGCATACTTCATGATATACCTGAACAGTGCCGTTATAGCCGCCAGTTACGGGTCGACGTTTGACAAAGTCAAAGTGTACCAATTCATATGCAAGAAAGCATGATGAACTCAGGTCTGAGGACTATACTCTATAGTCGTAATGAGAACCTCTTATGACACAGATATAACTATCTTGTAGACTTCTCATTAGCGGGTCATGTCCGATCATATGTTTACTAACATATATCTATGTGACTGACTGCGATAATCATATCATTGGCTCCATGAAACTTAGCCAACAGTCACCTCACAATCTAGTCTCTATCGGTTGTCAGTGTCCCAATTCTACAACCTCGACTAGGGACAAAATAATTTATTAACTTATAGGGTTTCATGATCAAGTCCTCAACTTGATGACCTATAATATGTCAAAAACTTATTTGGGACCATTATTTAGATCACAATAAATAATGCTGAAATCAAATTTCATTAAAACACTTCCAAAAGAATGTTTACATGAGCATCTTATTATAACTAAAATAAAACTAAAAACTCCCACTAGAATCAAGATTACATCTTAAGATCTCTAATGCCTACAGCAGTCGTATGACTCTCATGCTTAGGCCTTGGGAGTGACTTAGTCAGAGGATCAGCGACATTCTCGTCCGTCGGGACTCGGCTGATCTTTACATCACCTCTATTGACGATATCTCGAATTAAGTGATATCTCCTCTCCACGTGTTTGGACTTTTGGTGTGACCTTGGTTCTTTTGCTTGAGCAATGGCTCCGTTGTTATCACAAAACAAAGCCACTGGCTCCAAGATACTAGGGACCACACCAAGTTCAGTCATGAACTTCTTGATCCAAACAGCTTCCTTTGCCGCTTCTGAAGCAGCAACATATTCAGCTTCTGTTGTGGAATCAGCTACGGTATTCTGCTTAGAGCTCTTCCAGCTCACTGCACCGCCATTTAGACAGAAGACATATCCAGATTGTGATCGGAAATCGTCTCTGTCTGTCTGAAAACTCGCATCGGTGAATCTATTCACCACAAGTTCTTCACTTCCTCCATACACAAGGAATTTATCCTTTGTATGTCTCAAATACTTGAGAATATTCTTGATAGCTGTCCAGTGTTCCTCACCTGGATCAGATTGGTATCTGCTCGTCATGCTTAACGCGTAAGCTACATCTGGACGAGTGCAAAGCATGGCATACATAATAGATCCTATTGCAGAAGCATAAGGAATCCTATTCATGTGCTCTCGCTCAGCCTGTGTCGCCGGACACTGCTTCTTGCTGAGACTCATGCCATGAGACACTGGTATGAAGCCCTTCTTGGAATCATGCATCTTGAATCTGTGCAACACCTTATCAATATAAGTGTCCTGGCACAATCCAATCAGCTTGTTTGCTCTATCTCTGTAGATTCTGATCCCAAGAATGTACGCTGCTTCTCCCATGTCTTTCATGGAAAAACAACTTCCAAGCCAAGTCTTAACAGACTGAAGCAATGGAATGTCGTTACCGAGAAGAAGTATGTCATCGACATATAGTACAAGAAAAACAATTCCGCTCCCACTAGTCTTCTTGTATACACATGGTTCCTCTTCGTTCTTGATAAAGCCAAATTTCTTTACTGCTTCATCAAAACGAAGATTCCAACTCCGTGATGCTTGCTTCAATCCATAAATGGATTTATGAAGTTTGCATACCTTCTTAGCGTTCTTTGGATCGACAAAACCTTCAGGCTGTGTCATGTACACATCCTCTTCCAGAATACCATTCAGGAATGCGGTTTTGACATCCATTTGCCAAATCTCATAATCATAATGAGCGGCAATCGCTAGAAGAATCCGAATGGATTTAAGCATAGCGACTGGGGAATAGGTTTCATCATAGTCAATACCATGAATTTGCTTGAAACCTTTTGCCACCAACCTCGCTTTGTAAATCTGTACATTGCCATCCACGTCAATCTTCTTCTTGAAGATCCATTTACACTCAATGGCTTTTACACCATTAGGTAAATTGACCAAGGACCATACTTGGTTTTCTGACATGGATGCCATTTCGGATTTAGAGGCTCCAAGCCACTTTTCGGAGTCCGGGCCCATCATAGCTTCCGTGAAGGTCGCTGGTTCGTCACTATCAATGATCATCAGATCATTTGAGTCGGTTACGAGGAATCCGTAGTATCTCTCGGGTTCGTGACGGATCCTTCCGGATCTGCGAACTTCAGGCTCCACAGGCGCCGGTTCCACAGAACTTTGTGGATCCAACTGCTGCTCTTCCTCAATAGGTTGAGCAGTTTCCTGTGCATCTTGAATTTCTTCAAGATGTACTTTACTCCCACTGTTTTTCTTAGAGAGAAACTCCCTCTCAAGAAAAGAACAGTCCCGAGCAACAAATACTTTGTTCTCAGATTGGTTGTAAAAGTAGTATGCCTTGGTTTCCCTAGGATAACCAACGAAGTAGCATTTATCTGATTTGGGTGCAAGCTTGTCAGAGATTAAACGTTTGACATAAGCCTCACAACCCCAAATCTTCAGGAAAGACAGATTAGGAATTTTCCCAGTCCACAATTCATGTGGTGTCTTATCCATTGATTTAGATGGCACCCTATTTAGTGTAAACGCAGACGTTTCTAGAGCGTATCCCCAAAAGGATAATGGAAGATTAGTATGACTCATCATAGACCGAACCATATCTAATAAGGTTCGATTTCTCCTATCTGACACTCCATTCCATTGAGGTGTTCCAGGAGGAGTGAGTTGTGAAACAATTCCACACTCGCTCAGATAGTCGCTGAACTCTTGGCTTAAGTATTCTCCTCCGCGATCCGATCGCAGAATTTTGATACTTTTGCCAAGTTGGTTCTGTACTTCATTCTTGAATTCTTTGAATCTATCAAAGGATTCTGACTTGTGTCTTATCAAGTAGACATAGCCATACCTACTGAAATCATCAGTGAAGGTAATGAAGTACTTGTAATTTCCTCTGGCAACAGTACTCATCGGCCCACATACATCAGTATGAACAAGGCCCAACAAGTCACTGGCCCTTTCATTTGGTTTGTTGAAAGGGGCTCTAGCCATTTTGCCCACCAAGCAAGATTCGCATTTCTCACATGATTCAAAATCAAATGAGCCCAGAAGCCCATTACGATGGAGCCTTTGGATGCGTTTCTCATTGATATGGCCTAAACGACAATGCCATAAGAAAGTCGGGTTTTCGTCATTTGACTTAAACCGCTTTGTATTTATGTTAAAGACAGGCATTTCTTGATTTAAAACATATAACCCATTTTCTAATGGGGCGCTACCATAAAATGTACCATCACGATTAAAAGAACAAACTTTATTCTTAACAGCAAAATCAAAACCTTCCAAATCCAAAACGGAAACTGAAATTATGTTTCTGCTTATCGCAGGTACAAAGTAGCAATTATTCAAAGCTAAAATCATGCCCGAAGGTAAAGACAATTCATAGGTGCCTACGGCCAGTGCAGCAACCTTAGCTCCATTCCCGACTCGTAGCTCCACTTGTCCTTTCTTCAGCGTTCTACTGTTTCTTAGTGCCTGCACATCAGTACAAATGTGAGCACCGCAGCCGGTATCCAATACCCACGAAGTAGAACTAGAAGATATAACATTAAGTTCGATAACATAAATACCTGAGTCAGACGCATCATACGTCTTCTTCAGCTTCTTGTAATCTTCCTTGAACTTCTTGCAGTCTCTTTTCCAATGCCCCAACTGCTTGCAGTAGTTGCACTTATCCTCAGCAGAAGGCCCGGATTTGGGCTTGGGCTTGGGCTTGTCTTGACTTTCAGTCTCGACAACCTGGGCCTTTCCCTTATCCTTCTTAGGTTTCTTAAACCTTTTACCCCCTTGTATCATCAGGACACTGGGAGTAGCCTTCTTGAGATTCGGCTCTGCTGTCTTCAGCATACCGTGCAACTCAGTCAATGTCTTAGTCATGTTTTGCATGTTATAGTTCATGATGAACTGATCAAAACACGACGGCAAAGACTGCAGAATCATGTCAGTGGCTAGCTCCTGGCTAATTGCACAGTCCAGTTTCCCCAGGTTATCAATGTAACCCATCATATTAAGGACATGAGGACTTACTGGACTGTCCTTAGCCAGCTTGCAATCCATGAGAGATTTAACCGTCTGGTATCTCTCTGTGCGAGCTTGCTCCTGAAACAAAGCTTTCAGACTGTTAATCATCTCAATGGGTGACAACACGTTCTCATATTGCTTCTGCAGCTCAGAGTTCATAGTCACCAGCATTAGACAATTAACATCTTTGACATCCGCTGAATGCTTATCCCAAGCATTCTTTTCTGTCTGCGGAGCATTGGAACGTGGCCTCTCGGGGAGAACTCTTTCAAGGACATATTCCTTGTTCTCCTGCCTGAGAACTATTCTCAGGTTCCGATACCATTCCAAGAAATTAGATCCATTTAACTTGTCCTTCTCAAGGACGGATCTTAGTGAGAAAGTGTTGATGTGATTTGAGACAGACATAGCTGCAATTAAAAGAGGTAAAGGTTTTAGTTATAATGCTCAAGGAAATGAGAAATCTTATCTAATAAGAAAACTCGCATTGTATTCATAACTATGTTTCCTCATATGAATACAATGAACCAAGATCCTCAGATCACCAAAATTCGAGTGGACGACTCGCCATCACCCAAACTTTAGTCATCCAGGTAAGCAAATCATTGCTAATTGTATCCAGTACAACTCTTGGTCGCAGATAAGACAATCCATGTCATATCCACTCCGATGTCTCTGGGCCCAGAACTTCTGATGGCCCAGTCAAGTAAACCAATCTTTTCGGTCTTGTGATCATTGACAGTCGCACTGCAAGTCTATCAATGATCACCTGCCTTACTCATGTAGCTGTGGATACCAAGGACTCCAAGACTATCCAATCAGCGAAACGAGTCTTGACAGTATACAAGATCGGGCAAGACATCAAGATCACTTGATATTTAGTTGAGGAAAAGAACCGATTTATCTTGATGCATATCCAATATACATTCAAGGATTTATTTATTTATTTAAAACATTCAGTTTATTTAGTTTAGATTCATCTACAACTTTTGGGATTAAATTGTTCTGGTATATGCAAATATGTAGTCCAACTAGCATGTCTGCGAGCATTGTATCGATCGACGCCAACCATTGGTATCGATCGATGCAATCAAATTTAAACCGCTCTTCGATAACCGGTCTAACCGAATCGAATTTACATAACCGATTCAATCCAATTGAACCAGTTCGGTTTAATAGTCCATGTCGATCGTTACACACTGTGTGTCGATCGATATGACCAAACCAGAACCAATTTGGTTAATCAAAATTAACCGAGCGATACAACCTGTTCAATCCAATTAAACCGGTCTATCAACTTTCTTTGCCTGTGTCGACCGACACACCCAGTGTATCGATCGACGCAGCAGGATTACGGGTACTCGATCTCAGATCGAAACCCTAAAAATATTTACGGATTTTCGCTTTGTGTCGACCGACACACGCTTTGTGTCGATCGACACTTTGCGACAAACCCTAAATTTTATTACGAGTTTTCGCTCTGTGTCGACCGACACACGCTTTGTGTCGATCGACACCCTGCGACAACCCTAAAAAATTTTAACGCGTTCTGCCGCGGCGTGTCGACCGACACACGCTTTGTGTCGATCGACACAGTGCGTTTTCATCAATTCTTCGTCTTTTCAACAGGAACAAAACCGAGAATATAACATGAAAACACGATTTGAACATGCAAAAATCAATTCAACAACATCAGGATTCGAATTATTTTGCATCAAATTCAATAGCTAAACCCTAAAACGCTCTGATACCACTGTTGGATCCCATTGGATCTAGGGTTTGATATATTGAATGAAAACCAACCTCGTTCTTACCTTTCTGGCAGCGGAATTGAGATGGTGAACGAGATCAGTGGAGCAACGCAAACGCCTTGCCTCTACCAGATACACACGCACGCTCGCTGGAAACGGGATGCTAGTGCCGGATCAACGGGAATCGATTCTCTCTGGTGTGTCTACAGTTTCTGTCAAGAAAAGTGGACGGCCTACTGTTTAGGTCGAAACTTTAGAGTTTTATTCGACCTAAACGTGCTTAACGGGCCAGACTTAATTAAGCCTTAATTCGAAAAGCCTTTTCGAAAAAACCCGAACTGTGTCGACCGACACACAAGCCGTGTCGATCGACACAACACCATTTTATCGATTATAATGTGTATTCAATACACATTAAGATGATCACTACCATAACGATCATTCCCATGTCGTAGCTTCCAGTTCGCTTAGGTGTGTGACCCTATAGGATCATATAGTATTGGCAGTAAGTCTATAACTTACAGATTGCAAGAGGCTTCTAGCAAAACATTGCAACCGCCCAGTACTATACGAATGTCTGATCTCGACACACAACTATATCAGGAGTGAGTACAAGTGTGATTTCAGGACACCATCCCAACATACACATCCAATGTGTATTCAATGGGTTTAGAACATGTTTAACTTCTATTTTAATTGAGTTTTAATTGTTCTAATTAGTGTGTTAGGTCATTTGGTTCGGTTTCTCAATCATTTGGTTCAATAACCAAACGATTATGGTTCGCATCCAACCTTAACAAAACCCGATAACCGGTCAATCCAATTGAACCGGTAATTGACCAAATGAGCCGGTTTTAGACCAATTGCGATACCAGTCAAATCTAATTCAACCAATCCTTCCAATTGAACCGATTCAATCAGTTTCAACTAATCGCGATAACCGGTCCAATCCTATTGAACCGACTTATCCAATCAAACTGATCTTATCCAATCAAATCGGTTTATACTAATTGAGATAATCAGTCCAATACAATTGAGCCAATTCATCCAATTTAAACCGATCTGATCTACCTTAACCAAGCATGATAACCAGTTCAATCCAATTGAACCGATCAACCAATCGCAAGGCGTGTGTTGAGCGACACTTAACCTGTGTCGATCGACACAGTAGGATATCAGGAAATTTCAACCATGCGAGATAACCGGTTTAATCCAATTGAACCGATCTATCCTTTCGCACAGCCTGTGTCGATCGATGCACCCAGTGTGTCGATCGACACAGTGCGATCTCTAAGATCGATACCCAAATTTTAATAAGCGTATTCGCGGTGCATCGACCGACACAAGCTTGTGTCGATCGACGCTGTGCGAAAAACCCTAAAATTTTATAATCGTTTTCGCGGTGTATCGACCGACACAAACTTGTGTCGATCGACACTGTGCGAAAAACAGGTTCATCGTTTTCGATACAAACAAAATCCGAGATTATATTTATCAAAACGAAAATCAACAAGCATCAACTTATTCAAATACAACATTATTCGAATTCCATGCTTCTGATTCAATGATTAAAACCCTAAGGCTCTGATACTACTTAAGGAACTTGTGCCATTCTATCATCAGATCGAATCCTAACTAGTTCCTGAAGCCTAGGATCTAGGGTTTAGTTAATTGAATCCTTACCGATGATCTCGTGTTTACCTGGTGATTTGCAGCGGAATGATGAACAGGTAATTGAGATCAGGAGCGCCTCAAATGCTGCGCCTCTACTGCAGTCCACACGCACACAAGCTTGAATCCGCCGGGATGCTAGTGCCGGAAATCGGATCTCCTGGGAATCCCTGTGTTTTAGAGGTGGCTGCGTTTTTCTGACAAGAAAAAATCTCTACAACGGCTAGGGTTCCAGGACGTCCATATAAGCCTTTATATATAGACCTGGAATGACTAAAACCGATCATTGGATTAATCCAATTCGTTTAAGTCATCAAACCGAAATATCAGTTTCGAAACCCGATCTGTGTCGATCGACACACCCAATGGTGTCGATCGACACACCTCTTAAAACTCGAATTCAATGTGCATCCAATACACATTGACCAGACCATATGCCAATGATCAATCTCATACAAAGTGTATCCAGCTTGCTTAGGTGTGTGACCCTGTAGGTTCACATAATACTAGCAATGAGTTACAACTCATAAGTCATAAGCGGCTTCTAGCAAAACATTATGATCACCTAGTATTACATGAATTGTCCGATCTTGACAATACAACTATCTATCAGAGTTAGTACAATATGATTTCAGGACATAATCCCAACAAGCACTAAATTGAGCCACGGTTTCTCCTTCATCCATCCTTAGATTCTCAAATTTAGATGCTAACATATCCAGCTTAGTCCTCTTGACACTTGTGGTACCTTCAAACATGTTCTCCAATGTTTTCCATGCCTTTTGAGCTGACACACATTGAGAAATCAACTTGAAGTAGCTTGCATCAATTGCATTATAAATTGCAGTCTTGGTCTTAGAATTGCAACTTGATGCCTTCTTCTCTTCAACATTCCATTGATCTCTAGGCTTAAGAACTTCAACTCCTTTATCATTAACCATCATAGGGGGATTCCAACCATTCTCAATCGAATTCCAACAATCCTCATCAAGACCACTAATGAAAGCTTGCATACGAACCTTCCAATATCCATAATTTGAAGAGTCAAGCCGTGGTGGTCTGGTCATAGACGTTCCTTCTTTGTGAGACTCCATCGAACCGAACTATGTGCTACTTCCTGAGCTACCTTCTGATCCTCACCTTAGATCTGCTCAAAACAAGACTAAATCTCTATCAAGCACCCGCTTTGATACCAATTGAAAACGCATGTGAGGCAGTATATAAAGCAGAAAGTAAGACATACAAAGTTTGCTAACGGGATTCGATTTTTTCTACTCCCCGGGACCTCGTCCAGGCTTCGAATTCACTTGAATTGAAAGTAATCCCACCAATTACAGATGAATAGAACAAACCCTATTGATCTATCACTCTACCCAATACAAGAATTCTTCAGGATCAAAGACCTGAGCTAAACTCCCCCTAGAGTCTAGACTTTTCCCAAAATACAAAAGCCCTCTTGAGTTTTTATTCTCTCAGCTCTTGCATCTTCATAAGGCCACACCTCTCCTCTTTATATAGACTAAACTTGATCCTCAAGTTTACCTAAATAAAGATATAGCAAATATCTTTTTTGTTTTGATATTTCTTATTCCACCTTTTTGGAACTTTTCTTTTTTTTTCTTGAAACTTATTCAAAGAATAAATAAACAACTTCAAGTTGTAATCTTCACTCCAAGATCTTCATCCAGCTCAGCACACAACCCATAAACCGAATCATATCATAAAGATTCGTTCATATCTCATCAATCAAACATAATCACGTCCTGAGTCACGTCTTGTACTACCACTTGTACTACGCCGTGACTGACACATCAAATACCTCTTCAGTTCTAGTTTAGATTTCAACTAAAAAGACAGTTCATAGTTCACTAGATTTATATAAAGCGGATGGTGATCTAGTGGATTTGAGGATGAATACTTAAGCTTACTATTTCAACTTTATTTGGAAGGGTGATTTATGCTTTTAACATGATATTATTAACACTAGGAGAGAATTCACGCAAATTTTTGAATATTTTGTTTATTTATTTAAATATTTAATATATTTTTGAATATTAATATTTTATATATTTTTTTTACAGATTTTGTAACTTTTAATGATCATAATAATTTGAAAAATAACATGCGCTCACAAGCAATATTACTTTAAATTATATGTTTTATAATTTTTAGTTAACGATTTTCATGAATTTTCTTTTTTTTTTGGAATTTTTATTTCGTTCAACCTTCTTATTATTTTTTAAAAAAATTTCATACATTATTTTAAATATATGTACTTGTTACATTTTCAATCATACAGATCGTAATATTATAATAATATTTTAATATTGATTATCATTTTTAATTTCGTTAAGTTATGAATATA
The DNA here is from genome assembly GCA_030180135.1 of Orychophragmus violaceus. Taxonomy (NCBI): domain Eukaryota; kingdom Viridiplantae; phylum Streptophyta; class Magnoliopsida; order Brassicales; family Brassicaceae; genus Orychophragmus; species Orychophragmus violaceus. The sequence continues at coordinate 19,161,785 of CM058235.1, read as the reverse complement.
TTTCATTGATTTCATTTAATTTTTAATTTTTATATTATTTATTTGTTTCTTTTATCATCTTTTCATCATATTTTCATTATATTTCTAATAATTATCGTTTTTTAGTTATTATTTTTTGTTATATGATTTTTTCTTCTAATTTTTCATTGGTTTTAAAAAATCATAATTGCATATTTATTTTTAGTTTTATAATTTGATATTTTTACTTATATTAATATTTAATTATATTCGAAATTAAATTCAATTTTAATTTAGTTTATATTTAGTGATTTTAAATAATTATATTTAAATTAAATATTTTGTTATAGATTTATTTGATTTAATGATGATATGAAATTTTTTTACTGAGTTGGACCAATCAGTGGGAACTAACGCGTCAACGCAGGAGAGGCTCTTTTTTTTTTTATATATATATAGGATATGGGCTGAGACACTGCAGAAAATTTTGGTCCGAACACACTTCTACGATTTATTAAAATAAACAAACATAACTAAATTTTCGTTAAAAGAAAAGAAAAAAATGATAACAAAACATAATACTGTATTTGACTTTTTCCTCTAATTTCACCACCCTCGATTGTTTTATGAATCAAACATTGATATCTCCCTGATTTATAAAATATGCATCACAAACTATAATATAAACTTCGTTATAAAGATACTATAATCTCAACTCACAAGAATCCAATCCATTGTACGCGGGTCATACTCATACGTTAAGGATTCCACTTCGTTTGTCAATTGTCATCTCAAAATTGTCGATTTTTGTTTGTTTGTTCAAAACTCAAAATTGTCGATTTATTATATAAAAAAAAAAGTAAGGCTGCTTCTCTCAACCGAGTGAAGGAGCACACACACAGCTTCATCTCGCCGCAACCTAGTTTGCTTTAGTTAACATTCCATCAATAAAAGCAACCTTCCTAGGTTACATTTCAATATGATAATGATCCAATACTGTGTCTTTTGAAAAAGTGATGCAAATCATTCCTTTTAAGTGATTTGACTATCGAGGACTCAGTATAGTTATCTAATTGTTACTGCCAAAAAATAAAAATGTTTAACCGACCGACAGTAACATGTAAATGGATGACCAAGTGAATCTTAGGGTGACGACAAGTTCTTATGCCCTAAGTTTTGCAATTTTGAAAGTTTGGGAGGAGACACATGGGGAGATGTATGGTTCCAGCCTAAAACTACTTGAATAATCTCTCTAAAAAACTAGTTGGACGCTTTCTACGTAAGACGGATATGAGATATATGAACGAAAATTTACTAAGAGATGTGGCTTCGGAATAACGTTACATATGATGTTAAATATTTTCTATATAGCTATATATGACTAAGAAAATCGAATATCCATAGAAAAATGAGAAGTAGGTATGTAAAATAATTATTATGTTTTAGTGTCTTTGTAAACACCACCAGTTACATATTATTGTTTGATGAACACACATACACATTTATGGCATTTTTTTTTTTTTATAATCCAAGAGTAGATCCCAGACCAAACAGTCTAGACTAATTTTCTGGGCCCAGTCAGGCCGCAGACCAGCTTCACCTGAGAGGGTTTTTCCTGGGCCAAAGGCCCAGTATCCGCGTTAGGTGTCCAAAGGAGGCATGTTAGTTTCCGTATGGAGGGGAAATCAAACCCAGATGGTGGTAGCCACCACAAGTCCGTCCTTTCAGTTGGACTACCTCGTCCGGACCACATTTATGTCATATTAAAAAAAAAGAATTAGAAAAGTATGTAAGATCAATAGATTTATTGATGCATAATCTTTCCCATTTGCGAATGTCATGGGAGTGCCGAAGTAGCCGACAACAAGAATTAAAAATCGGATAATTTTGGATTACGTAGAAAAAATCATGTTTGACATGGTAAAAGTTATTTAAACTTAATTTGAACACTTTCATGAAGGGGAAGAATGAATGTAGACATGCATAAGTGAATCTTTGTATGATCGCTTTTGAATTATTGAAGAAAAAAGAATATAAGTATGAGAAGAATAAATTGGCATTATAATAAAGAATAAATTCTAAGTGAATATAGATATATAGTTTTGTAACACTTTAATACTGTTCGCGTTATGACTGCCCCCATATGTCCCCGGTCCTACCGCAAGAAAGAGAGTACACCCGGGGGAGTCTCATCTATCTATTTTTAACAAGCCAGCTATATATATATATATATATATATATATATATATATATATATATATATATATATTAGATTTTAATTAACGCTAAGAAATGTGTATATATTTTTGTTTTAAAAATATTTTTTAATAATTTCAATTCAAATTTTTAATAGTTGAATATTATTATAATTATGAATTTAATGCGAAAATGCACAGAATAATTTATTTTATAAATTTATTTGATATAAGTTTAACACATAATATATTCGAATAATATAAACATTGAATCATTTTAACATTTATCAAACTAAAAAATATATTAGTTGAAAATGGTTAATTTATCTTTTAACTCATCTTTTAGTAGGCAAAAATTGTTTTTAATACTATAGATAATCAAAATTGTTAATCTAGTTTAATTTATTTTATAATGGTCTAAATATAAAAAAAATTATGTTTATTTTATAGATCAAAATGTAACTAAAATATGATAATCTGTTCATTTAACAATTTTTTAGATTGGTTTAAGTTCATTTAAATATTATTATAATTACAATTGTTTAATTCACCTTTTAACTTGTCTCTCGATGAACATATTTTTAGAAATATTTTTATAATTGAAAATTTAATTTATATCTCAATCCATTTTCTAATAGTCTAAATATTTTGAAAATTTGATAAAACAACTCATCAAAAATTACAATCGTAAAAACATCAATCGGAATCTAACTCCATCATATGTTCAAATAATATAAATAATGTATAATTTTAATATTTATTAAATTAAAATATATTAATTAAAATTGGTTAATCCATCTTATTTTTAACTTGTCTTTCAGTATGCAAAGTTTGTTTTAATATTATAGATAATTGAAATTAGTTAATCTATTTTAAATTCATTTTATAATGGTATAAATATAAAGATTATTATGTTTTTTATAAATAAAAATGTAACTAAAATATGATAATCCGTTCATTAACATTTTTTATTGGTTTAAGTTCATTTTAATAATTTTATAATTATAATTGGCTAATTTATCTTTTTAACTTGTGTTCCAGTGAATATAAATTTTTTTTTTAATATTTTACAATCAAAAGAAATTAACCTATATTTTAATTAATCTTATAATAGTCCAAATATTTTAAAATTTTGATAAAACAACCTTTTAAAAACCGTATCAAAGAAACACAGGTTTACGTTTTTTCAAATATTTTTTATCTTAAATTTATATTTTTATAAAATAAATTTAATAACTATTTAATCCAGTATATATTAAGTGAAAATATGATGATATGATGTTAAATGTGAGATTTTTTTCTTGATATTATTTTATTATATTTTTAGTATTCGTGGCTCATTGTTATTTTTAGTAGATGCTTATCTTATTGCTGTAAAAATGTTTGTGTATTTTATTTGATGATTTTTTATTTAAGTTAATTTTAACTTAGTTCAACCCATTATTTCATTGCTAAAAGCCTAAAATTTGCTAAATCAATTGAAATTAGTTAATATATATATTTGTAGAGCATGTGTTCTAATAGTCAAAATTTACTTTAATAGTACGGATAACTGAAAATTCGCTTAACTTTTTTAACCCATCTTAAGTTATATTTTTAACCTGTCATAAATTCTATTTTATTTGATAATTTTTTATTTAAGTTACTTCAAACTTATTTCAACCTATTATTTAATTGCTAAAAAGTTTCTAAAATCAAGAATCTTTGTATAGAATGTAATTTTAGTAATATAAGATGTTATATTTGATATGTTAGATTTTAGATTTAATTATATATATGTAACTGCTTGTTTCAAATAGTATAGTTTAACATGTGAATATGAATTTATTTTTAACCCATTTTTTAGTAGTCAAAAATTATTTTTAATAGTATAGATAATTGAAATCGGTTAATTTTTTATTTAAGTTAATTTTAACTTAGTTCAACCCGTTATTTAATTAATAAAAAGTTTTTTAAAATCAATATCTTTGTATAAAATGCAATCTTAGTAATATAAGTTGTTACATTTGATCTGCTAGGTTTTCGATTAAATTATATATATATATATAATTGTTTGTTTTAAATAGTATAATTTTAATACGTGAATATGAATTTATAAAAAATTAATATTTTATAAAATTAAGAATATATAACTAAAAATCGGTTAATTCATCTTTCTAAATTATCTTCCAATGAACATAAAGCTTTAAAATTATTTTATATTCAAAATAAATTAATATATATTTCAACAATTCTTGTAGTAGTCTAAGTATTTTGAAAATTGATAAAACAATTCTTTAAAAACTGTCATCGTAAAAACATTAACAGTAGTTGAACTCATATCTTTCAATAATATAAATATTGAATAATTTTAATATTTTATTAAACTAAGAATATATCAATTGAAATTAGTTAATATATTTTTTAATATGTCTTCTAGTAATCAAAATTTATATTTCATAGTATAGATAATTGAAATCGGTTAATATATTTCAAGTTATTTTATGTTTTGTAATGGTCTAAATATAAAGATTTTATGTTAATTTAATAGATAAAAATGTAATTAAAATTATTTTTAATAAATTTAATAATAAGTATGAATTCAGTAATTATTTTTCTTAAATTAAGAAATTAAAAATATTTTTCTAAAATTTTGCTATAGTATATATATATACACACATTTTTAAAGTAAAAATAAGATATTAAAGGATATTGTGCAAATTGTGAAAATATATTTTTGAGAAAATAATAAATAGAGAATAATTATTTTAAAATATAATTAAACTATTTTATAATAATTTTAATAATAAATTCGAAATTAATATTTATTTTTAGTAAATTTAAAAATAAAAGAGTCACATGTTATATATATATATAATATTATCTAATTTTGAAACATAAATATATTTTCTAATCTCGAAATATAAATATATTTTTACCATAAATATTACCTAATTTCGAAATATTATCTAATTTTAAGTTTATATTTAAAATAAAAAGATATTAAAAGATATTATGAATATATTTTTGAACAAAATTATTAATTAGAGAATATTTAGTGTGGCGCACATATAGTTCTAAATCTAATAATTCATAAATACCCTTAATGAAACCCAAAAATCTTTATTAAATGCAGTGGCACAAACCGTAATATAACACATAACTAAATGTTATTTTCTAAAAGAGTCACCTGTTTTAATAATATAGATTACATGATGCTTAGATTTGAATTCAGATTTGTTAGATTCAGATCAAATGTATTTAATCTGTAAAACATAACTTATAACTAAACCTGATAGTATAAAAATCAATAAAATTAACTTATATTAGTTAGAAAATATTAGTTAATTTTAATATATGTTTTATGGCTCACACATCCCTGGTGTGGCTTTGACTTGAGAATGTGTTAGACCATGTGCATTAGGGGTTTTTATGGGGTTCTTAGCAAAAGTTCTTAAAAAATAATAATAAAATATTGCGGATTCCACGTGAACAGTTATCAATCTCTCTCCAAAAGTTCTTAATTAAGAGCTTTTAAGAGTCGAGTTCGTCACTGTTCATGCGACGTGGCGATCCGCGATTGACTCTTTTTTTTTTTTTCCGAGATGCAAAAAAAAAAATTAATAATAAAAAAAATCTTAAGAAACCCTAAGAAAGGGGTTCACTAATGCACATGCTCTTACGCCCACTTTCTTTAAGTTCAAATTCTATTGAAAACAAAATCATAGATGTGTGGAAAGTTTGGTTTTGGCTCAGTTAGACTCGTACAGTTTATATAATAATCCGATAACAGACGATCTAGCTATTTCTCACATTGATTGAAAAACATTTCAAATTCAGGATTAGTAATATTATAGTCTATCCACTCTATAGCATTTTAGTACATTACCAGAACTTATAAAAAATGTTTTATGTGAGTGGTAAATGACATTTTGAGGAAATTTAGCTAGCTATTTTTTCCTCTTTGCTTGGGTTTTTTATGTATGTAAATGGGAAATTGTTCATGGTATAACTGGATTAAACATATATGGTGTATATATTGTATTGCATAAAATTATAACAGAAAGGAAACGGATAATAGATAAGATGTCGAAATCCAATATGGAGCTAGGTATGAAGTTACACGAATGAAAGGCAGAAATGGAACAAATGGTTATTGGGGGGCAATAGAAAAGAATAATACCCTTCATCATACCCTCAATAATGCAATTGAGAATCACTTTAAGTCCTGAAGGAAGTTCTTGTTATTGCCCTCCTAATTATACTTCAGGACGACTTTCTTCTCCTTCACATGAAACACAGTTTCAACTTTTCTCATAAGTTGGTATCGGATGTCTTCCTCATCGTAATATTTGAACGTAGATATATATCAAATATTTGATTTTCCTAAAACAATGACATGATAAAAAATACGCGGTATACAAACTCAAATGACTAGATCATCCAACACTAGGACCGGCTTAATTTTTTATATACAAATTTACAAGGAAAAACAGCCATTTAAAAAAATATATAGAAAACTCATTATTTTTTATAATAGTTTGTGGTCATATAAAATAATGTAATCTCAAGACCGGTAAAATCTTTTGGTCCGCCATTTGGAAATTATATTACACATCATCCGAGATATTTTATTACTAACTTATTAGCACCACAAAACTACTTTTATATATAATGAGATCTTTGGACGAAGTCCAAAATAATCTCCGGAGCTTTTGAAGCTCCGTGTACTATTTGCCATTTAAAGCGTTCTCGCCATCTATAACTGAAATTAAATCACAATGGAACAACTCAAATCTGAATATCCCAACACTACCATGAATTGGTTGACCACAACACCACATGGAGTATTCATCCCAATTAATTTCTTAGTTTTAACTTTTTTTACAATGTCCTCAATGGTGAGATCCGGGATTCACACTAAGAATTTGTATTCGTGGATTTGGACTTTAGGATATAGAAATGGTATAGTTTCCTATGAATCAAAGACTTTATTGAGATTGATCGTCGAGATAGAACAAACACAATCGAGAAGAGAGTACAAAGTATAAGATCGAGCTATCTAATCGAAGTGTTCTTAGTCTAGGTTGAAATATCTTTAATGAGTCGCCACTTCTCCTCTTAAATAGTCTCGACTCTGACCTCTTCGTTCCGATATTTCGGCTTTGCCATCGTAACGATCTCCGAGATTTGCGCGGATCAGTTGAACTGGCGAAGACCGAGTTGCTCTATCTCCACGTCATCTTCTGCCGAGCTCGAGCTCGATTGTCTTCGGCATCGTCCGGGCCTTGCCAGGGCGTTTGTTTCGTTTGGACCCATCAAAGGAGTCGGCTCTCTTATTTGTCTTTGATTCTGGAATGAGCTCGTAATTACGGGCCTCTGTCTTGTCTGTTAATGGGCCGGATTTCCTAGAGGGAAATCCAGTACCAACAATAGCCCCCCAGCCCATTGATTTCGAGAAGTCGAGGTTAATGGGCGGTGGACATTCTTGGGAAGAGGTGCGTGCCTCGAATGTGACAAATCTAATGATTATTTTCTTCCCATCCATAGATCTTATATCGACGGTTGAGATCGCACAGGACCGAAGGATCACAACTGCCTCGATCTTTTTTCGTGATCATTTACAAATTTCGAATCGAGCGGTTGGGATTGTGAGATACCAAAAATCCCACGGATCTCGAGCACGAGGTAGTTTAAAAGGGGAAGTTACCTAGCACGATTCCCATTACTGCTCACACTACGAATCGTCAAGGTAACTTCTTCTCCCCTATTATATCCTCTTCTTGCCTCTCGCTCATATTCTCTTTTTCGTCGTTTCGAGATTTTCTCTCTCTGGAGATTTCGTTTTTCCTCTTTCCTTGAAAGAAATTTCCGATATATTAAGCTATCATGGTTCGAAAGAGTGCGGTCAAGGCAAGTTCAACCGTGGCGGTGGGGCCGGTCGGCCCCCATCCACCGTCCAGTTTGATTGCCGACCTCATACAGAAGTTGCGGGTGAAATGCCGGATTCCGCCGGAGGTGGAGATACTTATCCCATCGCCGGACATAGTCCCCAGAAACCGTCGTCGAGGGCCATTGTTGTGCCTCTTACACCTATTTCGATAAATGCGGATTGTTTTTCCCGATCCCTCTCATTATCTCATGGGTTTTGGCCCAGCTTCAGTTGGCTTTTCATCAGATGACCCCGAATTTTGCTCGGTACGTCATTGGACTCGGGGTCAGAGCCGTCGAGGAGGGTATCAATTTCGGGGTCGAGGAGTTAATGAGGGTTTGTTCGGTAAAACACAATACTCGTTTTCCCGGAACTTACTACCTCTCTCCTCGCCATGGAAAAATCCTTGATGAGATCCCGACGAGGGATGTATGGAAGAGTAAATATTTTTACTTCAGGATCAGTCGTCATTCAGTTGAGGATTTTGATTATTCGGTTATCCCGACAAGATGGGCAACCAACGTTGGTTAGCTTATAGGGTTTATTGGTTTCTCTGGCTGCTTCGATATTTTCTATCGACGCCGAGTCGTCTGCTAACGATCTTTTGGATTTCTTTGCAGAGGCTCCTGAGTCACCATCTTCGAATCCAGATACGCCGAGCTTTGATAGCTCACCTTCGGAGAGGAGATATCCGCTGGTGTAATTTTACAGACCAACGAATCCGAGCTGCTTTAGGTCCCGCGGCCCGACGACCTCCTTCGTACCGACCTCATCTTTCACGAGATGAATCACGCCTCCCTTGTCAGCCCACTTCGGCTCGAATCGCTCGGGATCCGTGTCGGATTGTCGAGCGGACTGGAGAGAGTAAGTGTTTTGGTTTGTTTGTCCGAAGGTCCTCACGCCATATGCCCTCCGTTTGCTGGGCTGACCCGAATCTGTTTTGTTTGCAGATCGACCTGTTTCGGACGACAGTTCTACTGCAAGTACCCCTTCTCTGGAAAAGATGTCGAGAAGATCTAGCAGCCGTCGGAACGGGAAGGATCCCGTGGATCTGGCGAAGAAAATGAAGGCTGGTGACTTGAGTAACGCCCTTCTTTTTGCCATGGACGAGGGGCCTCCTCCTCCTCCTTCGATTCTACCTCCGAACCCTGCTCAGGTTTCTCTCCCCTAGGCCGCAGGGTCCGGAGAGGCTAATGCGGTGGCGGAGGATTTACCTCCTGTTCGGGGACCAGTTCGGGTCCCGTCTGGGGAACCTGTCCCGCGCAACACCCGGTCGAATGGTTCGAGGGGATCAAACGGTCGGGGCCGGAGTGACCCTCCTCCCCCGGCAGCGAAGCGTCAAAGGACTGACGCGGAGGTAAGTTCGAGGAGATCAAACCAGGGTGTTGAGGCTCGACCTGCCTCTTCTGGGTCCTCCGGGTCTTTCAACTGGCGCTTCAGGCACCAGAAGGATTGTCCGATTGCGGATGACCCGACGGGTGTGGCTTATCTGCTGAGGCATTTTAAGCCCGCAGGTGTTCAGCTCCCAGCTGTCGGGGATATGGATCTCGGTGACATTTACACCAAGATGATGGCGGCTTCTGGGAAGGTGACGATTTTCTCACCTCACTTTTTGATATGTTTCGTGCTCACTCTTCGTTCTTCTTTTTTGTAGGCCTTGGAGGCCGTGAACAGGTTTGTGGCCAGGGCTGAACGAGAGCTGCGGGAGGTGCCGCAGGCTAGTGAAATCGATACCGTCGAGAAGACGGTTAGGGATCTGAGGGCGCAGTTGCAGGGGGCCTTGGCGCGGGAGGAAGAGCTACGGAAAAAGGCGGGTGACTTGGATGCGCAGTTGCAAGGTGCCCTGACTCGGGCCTCAGTCGCAGAGGAAGCGAGTCGGACCGCTACTGAGGCTGGTCGGGTTGCAGGTGTGCGGGACGCGCAATGTCAGGTTGATTTGGACAAGGCTCTTGCCGACCGAGAGTTTGACGTCAGGGTGGCGGCCCATGAGGCTAGGAAGGGGATGAACGGCGAATACCTTAGGATCCTTGAGGGGATTGCGGCGAAGGAGAGCCAAAGGAAGGTCGCTGTGAGCGCCGAGATGAGGCTTCAGGAGGCTTTGGCCAATATTGCGCTTATCGCAGAGTTCGCTTCTGGCGAACTTGATCTGACCAAGGAGGTGATGGACTTGGCCGAGAAGAAAAGGCTGTCCACGGAGGAAATGAATGCCGTGGCGGTGTCGGATTTCAGCATCAGCAAACTTAATTTGCCGGTGATGTCGGACGATTCTGTGGTCTTGGCACGCCCTTTGAACCAGGCGGCCGCTCGTCTTGATCAATACGGATCAAACCTTCCGACCGGAGTCAGTTCGCGTGTTAGCGACGAGGGCGAAGGTCGACTTGAGGAGGACAAGGCGACTGATGACCAGATGGAAGATCAAGACGAAGCCTCCTCTCCTTCCAAGTAGTTCTAGTTTCTCCTTTCCCTTCTGTTCGTTGTTGCCCAAGTGGGCTTTTGATTTGTTTCCAGACTTTCGTTGCCCGGGGGGGCCTTTTTTTTTCTTTTTCTGGTGTTGCCCTTGGTGGGCTTTCGTTCGAACTAGAGGATATTATGTCCTTTTTTTTATGAATCGCTTTTTTAAAAAAAATCTTTCATGCCTTAGTATAGATTTTATCGTTCTTATGCCTTAACATAAAATTTGAGCCGTTGTGGCAATTCGGACTTCTCCGGATGGATCGAGTGGATAGCTCGTCTCGAATTGCCTCAAGTAGTTCTTTGCGAAATTTTTAAGTTAATTGCGTTTGAGTTCGAGCTCTTTGCCAGGAATAGTCTGAGGCGTGACTACTTCGTAATGTAAGATTCAGGCTTGATCGTTGAATTGAAAAGAGAAGCATTAAGTATGAAAACGAATCGAAGTAGACTTACAAAGATCCGATTTGGAGTGTGTGGAGGTTGCATGCTTGAGTAGCCGTTTTGTCCTCGTTATTCTGCTTGGGGGGTGGGGTAGCCACCCGATTCTTTTAATCCGTATAAGGTTTAGAAGAATTGTATTTTTTGGAAAGATCGTTCTGGATCTCTTTCTTTGGGACGATCATTTCAGTTCGTTCGAGTTGGGAGGACCGTTCTAGGTCGCTTGTTTTTGGGACGATCATTTCAGTTCGTTCGAGTTGGGAGGACCGTTCTAGGTCGCTTGTTTTTGGGACGATCATTTCAGTTCGTTCGAGTTGGGAGGACCGTTCTAGGTCGCTTGTTTTTGGGACGATCATTTCAGTTCGTTCGGTTTGGAGGGGCCATTTTAGGCTGCTTTGTTTGAAGGGATAATTTCATATAACTTTGATTTGGGGGGGGACCGTTTGAGGTCTCTCGGAAAGGATAATTTCATATCGCTTGATTTTAGGAGAGATAATTTCATATCACTTTAGCTTTTGGAGAGGCCGTTTCAGGTCACTCGGAAAGGATAATTTCATATCGTTTTGACTTTGGGAGAGATAATTTCATATCGCTTGGTTTTGGAAGAGGCCATTTCAGGTCACTTGGAAAGGATAATTTCATATCGCTTTGATTCGGAAGAGATAATTTCATATCCTTCGTTTCGGGAAAGTTGTGACAAGGTATTTGGAAATGACTCTAACTTTTACGACAGAAAGAAGCATTGGATTAAGGAACTTATTTTGATTTCACAAAGATAAGTTGGTGTAACTTCGTCAGAAGCTGCTGAGCTCGGCGTGAGCTTTGTGTTTGGGGGGTGGCTGCGCTCGAAGTCGAGCTGCCTACATACCCTTTTTAAGGGGATCAAGCCATTTCGTAGTTCGATTATGTGGATGTACTCCTAGTGGAAATACTTTTTGAGGTTGATGATGTTCCAAGGTCGTAGTTCAGGCTTCTGGGTTTCTACCGATTTGAGTCCCCCGTCCTTCACGACGTCGGTGACCTGGTAAGAACCTTCCCACTTTGCTCCTAATTTTCCAGCGTGTTCTTCCTTTTTATGGTCGAACACTTTCCGTAAGACGAGCTCTCCTACTTGAAACCTTCGAGTTTTGATTCGGGAATCATAGTAGCGAGCTGCGGCTTGTTGGTAATTCTGGAGTCGAGCTAATGCGAGGTTCCTTCTTTCGTCGACGAGGTCGAGCTCGTCATTTATCATCTTGTTGTTAAGTTCCTCTTGTCGCGGGCATTCTTGCTTGCGGATGCTTGACACGAGGATTTCTGCTGGTACCACCGCCTCGATTCCGTAAGCCAGCGAGAAGGGAGTCTCGCCAGTGGATTTGCGGGGGGGTAGTCCGGTAGGCCCAGAGTACGGCTGGGAGTTCGTCACTCCAGGTTGTTTTGCACTCGTTGAGCCTTTTCTTGAGACCGTTCATAATTGCTTTGTTAGCTGCTTCTGCTAGCCCGTTCCCTTGGGGATAGCGTCGCGTTGAGTAAGTCAACTTTATGTTCCAACTTCTGCAGAACTCTTTGAAAGCATTTGATATGAACTGAGATCCGTTATCGGTGACGATCTCGTGGGGTAGTCCATGTCGGCAAACGATGTTTCGCCAGACGAACTCCTTAACGTGAACGTCCTTAACTTTTTGGTATGACTCTGCTTCAATCCACTTGGTGAAGTAGTCCGTCATCACCAATAGGTGTGTAGCTTTCTTTTTGCCGGATGCGACTAGCGGTCCCACAATGTCCATTCCCCATCGCATGAATGGGTATGGTGATGAGATAGAGGAGAGTTTCTTCGACGCTTGGTGGATAATTGGGGCATGCTTTTGGCATTTATCGCACTTGTTGGAGAAAGATTCGCATTCGGTGGCTATTGTCGGCCAATAGTAGCCTTGCCTTTTGATTCGCACGGCCAATGCTCGTCCTCCGGAATGGCTTCCGCAGGATCCGTCATGTGTTTGTGTAATCACGGCTAGGGCTTGCTTTTTGTCAAGGCATTTGAGATAAGGTCCGGAGAGGCTCCTTTTAAAGAGCTCTCCTTGTGTGACACAGTACCTTGCACTCTGTGTTTTAAGTTTCCGCGCCTCCCATTTGTCGTCAGGAACTTCGCCGTTTGTGATGTATCGAATGATCGGAGTTCTCCAATCTTCGTCGTTGTTAGGCTCAGGTCCCTGACTAGTGGATGCGGTTTGAATTGGTCCGTCGGGGACGTTCGCGACGTATACGGCGTTTCTGGGATCGAGGTTGTCATCAATCTCGATGATGTCGCTACTGGTGTCCCCGGGACATTCTTTGTGCTCGACATCATCCTTCATAGCGGGCCCGTCCTCTTTCAAGGATAGAGCTTTGAGGGCTATGTCGATGCTTGGTTTTTCTATCCCTTCGACTGGTATGATCCTTTTGAGGTTAGGATCTGATGTCGATGCTAATGCGGCTAGCGGGTCGGCTGCGGTGTTTTCCCCTCGTGGGATTCGTGTTAGATCGAAGAATTCGATCTGTTCGGCCAATGTATGGACTACCCGTAGGTATGCTTCCATCCGTTCGTCTTTGGCCTCGTAGTCGCCATGATATTGGCTCGTGACAAGTTGGGAGTCGCTGAAGGCGTTTACTTCCCGGGCTCCTATAGCTATCGCGAGTCTGAGCCCGGCTATTAACGCTTCATATTCTGCTTCGTTATTCGATGCGGCGAAGCCCAATCTAAACGACTGTTCCAGTACTTCACCTGTTGGGGAGACTAATTTCACTCCGACTCCGGACCCTTGCCTTGAGGAAGCTCCATCGACGTAGAGTTTCCATCTTTGGGCCGAAGTCGGATCGAGTTCTATAGTCGGAGGGAGCTCGATTATGAAATCTGCCAGTACTTGTGCTTTTAGGCACGTTCGAGCTTTGTATTCAATGTCGTACTCGCTAAGTTCGATAGCCCATTTGACCAATCGACCTGATTGGCTTGGACTGTGAAGGATGGTTCTCAGTTGCTGAGAGGTCATCACTATGATCGAGTGCGATTGAAAGTACGGTCGGAGTTTCCGAGCCGATGTTACTAGCGCTAAGGCGAGTTTTTCCATGGCGGGGTATCTGGTTTCAGCATCGATCAAGGTCTTACTGATGGAATACACCGGCCGTTGTTCGTTTTGTTCCTCGCGAACCAGGACTCCGCTCACCGCTGCTGTCGAGACAGCTAAGTAGAGGTAGAGGGGTTCCCCTTCTACTGGTTTTGCCAGTATGGGTGGTTCGCTTAAGTAAGCTTTAAGCTGAGTGAATGCCTCTTCGCACTTTTCGTCCCAGAGGAAGTTTTTGTTTGCTTTTAGCAAGTTATAGAAGGGTAGACATTTATCAGTCGACCTTGAGATGAAACGATTCAGAGCAGCTATTCTGCCAGTTAGGTGCAGGACTTCTCGCGTTGTTCTGGGAGATTTCATCTCTATGAACGTTGCGATCTGTTTGGGGTTCGCTTCGATCCCTCTTTCGGTCACTAAGTAACCAAGGAATTCTCCTGAGGGAACCCCGAAGGTACACTTAGCTGGGTTGAGTTTCATCCCGTATTTATTGAGAATGGTAAAACATTCTTTTAATTGGGGGATGTGATCCTCGTACCTAGAAGATTTTACCAGCATATCGTCGATGTAGACTTCCATGGTTTTGCCTAGGAGTCCTAAAAACATCTTGTTGACGAGGCGCTGGTAAGTTGCTCCTGCGTTTTTCAGTCCGAATGGCATGACTTTGTAGCAGTATGTGCCTCGATCCGTTATGAACGAAGTCTTTTCTTGGTCCTCAGGGTTCATCAATATTTGATTGTACCCTGAGAACGCGTCCATAAAGGATAGTAGCTGATGTCCGGCAGTAGCCTCGACCAGTCGGTCGATGTGCGGGAGTGGGAAGCTGTCTTTTGGACATGCTTTGTTGAGATCCGTGAAATCTACACAGACCCTCCACTTTCCGTTCTTTTTCTTAACCACCACGGGGTTTGCAAGCCAGTCGGGGTACTTGACCTCTCTGATCGATCCGATTTTTAATAACCGATCGACCTCGTCATTGACGGCTTTGGCCCGCTCAGGACCTAGTTTTCGACGCTTCTGTCTTACCGGTTTGTAGGTTGGGTCGACATTCAGCTCGTGGCTGGTTACGTCGATGTTGATCCCTTTCATGTCTTCTGAAGACCAGGCGAAGGAGTCGACGTTCTGTTTGAGAAAAGAGACCAGTTCATTTTTAACTGGCTCTGATAGATCGATTCCGACGCCAACGAATCTTTCGGGATGAGCGTCGTCTATGCAGACCTGAGTCGTGAGGTCCTTTGGGGGTCCTATTTGACTTGGATCGTTCGACCTTTTGGTCTGCATGGTGGCGAGCTCCTCCTCTTTCTGTAATTGCTACGCAGGGGATTTTTCGATCTGCTTGTATCCGTTCATGTAGCAATGACGGGAAATCTTTTGACTTCCGTAAATGGTTTTGATCCCTTTGGGAGTCGGGAATTTTACGCATTGGTGGTAGGTCGATGGTACCGCTTTCATGTCGTATATCCATGGTCGACCTAGGATTGCGTTATAGGGAGCTGGCCGATCTACTATGACGAACTCCGTCATTCTCCGAACTCCTCCAGCAATTACTGGGGCGAAGATAGAGCCCATCGAGTATGTCGTCTCGCCAGCGAAACCTACTAGTGGTGTCTTTTCTTCCACGATCTCGGAGTCGTTGAAGTCCATCTTTTTGAACGCGTCGTAAAAGAGGAGATCTACCGAACTTCCTGTGTCAATCATTATCCTTGAGAGTTCGACATCTCCCACTACTAGACAAACGAGGAGGGCGTCGTCGTGTGGTTTGTCAAGATTACTTGTCTCGCTTTCGTAGAAAATAATTTCGTGGTCTGGACCCAACATTGGGGTTTTCCCCCCTCTGTCGGTCTCGACTCTTCTTTGAAGAGATTTGATCGAATTGACCGAGTCACGGCAAAGCTTGGAGCCACCGAAGATGAAGTCGATTCGTTTAGGGGGTATAGCCCGTACACCCCCCCCCCCCCCCGCAGAGACGAGGGAGATTGATTCTTGAGCGTAAACTTTTAGCAGGAGCCGGAGGCGGGGATAGCGCCGAACCTCCCAGAGTGCCGCTCAGGTTGAGCTCGCCGAGGATGAACTCGACTCGCTTTCGCGACCCTTGAGGGAGTGTTTCGGGAGATTCCGGCTCTTTTGACCGTTCCCGTTTGTTCTGAGAAGGCTTTTTGGACTCCTTGGTCTGTTTGTTTTCCTTTTTGTCGGGCAGAGTTTCCTCCTCGACTTCGGAGTCTTGTTTACTTTTGGACTCTCGCTTTTGAGCCTCTGCTTTAGCTCGAGTATAGAAATCTTCGGTCGAGTGTCCTATTTATTGTGGAAATCACATAATTTTTCCTTGTCGAACTCGAATTTCTTCGAGCTCTTTGGGCTTTCGACCGCGTTGACGTTCCCTGATTTACGGGAATCCTTTTTCGAGTTCGAATTCTGCGAGCCCGACGGGTTCCTTTCTTTCCGGTGTTTTTCCCTAAGGGCCGTGGTTTCGTCCTCGAGGCGAGAAAAGGCCGTTGCGCGATGGAGGGCGTCATCGAGCGTTTGAGGTTCGCGGACTGTTATTTCCTCGCGGAATCTGGTTGAGAACCATAGTCCTCGTCTTAACGCTTCTATAGCTACCTCGTCTCATGGGTTCGCGATTTTGGATTTTATTTCCTTAAATCGGTCGATGTACGAGCGAAGTGTTTCATCGGGTTTTTGAGAGACGCCAAATAAGGCTGCCTCAGTAGTCTTTTCCTCGATGAAAACGGAGTATTATTTGAGGAAAGCCGTCATGAACTGGGTGAAGTTGTCAATGGACCTTTCTTCCAGTCCGGCAAACCATTCTAGGGCGGAGCCCGATAGGTTTTCTGCGAAGAGCCTGCAGAAGGCTGGCTCTCTCTCCTCATCGGTAAGGTACACCCTTGCCATCGCTAGTCGGAATGCCCTGATGTGGGCTTTCGGGTCTGATTTCCCAGAGAATTATGGAAACTTGGTTTTCTTGATCTCTCGAATCCTTGCAAACGCGATTCGGTCTGTGAACGGCGTTTGTTGTGTTTCTTCGATCACTCGATCGATGTCAGGAGCCGTGCTCGTTGCCATGTGAACTTTCGAGCTCAGACTGTTGAACTGGGCCTTAGCCTGCTCGATATATTGTCTAAGCATATCGTGTTCATCGCCCTCTGCGGGTGCGAATTGGGCTTGTTCCTGACCTGAGGTTTGTTCGGGGAAAATGGGGTCGAGGAGATCGATCGGTGGGACCGACCTCGTCTGGTCGATCTGGGATGTTCGGAACTGAACTGAGTTTGATCCCTTAAGGAGTCCTGAGCTCGAGGCGAAGGCAGAGCCTCCTAGTTGCCTCGGTCGGATATTAGAATTATTCGGGAAAGGTGGTGGCCCGGGTAATGACCGGTTTCTTGATCCGGTTGGATCTATGATCATTGAACTCGAACCGAATGGGGTCGGTGTCGCGATAGGGGTCATTGTAGGGCGTAAGACGCTATTTGACGCATTACCGAAATTTCCCGACGTTCCCGGAGGAGTTACTACCTGGGAGAAGTCCAAGCGGGTACACGGTGGAGGACTTATGGGGGTTCGCGTTCGTCTGCCCCCTTGGCTTTGACTGGCGAGCTCTTCAAGACGGGCGTTCAGGCGCCGCTCTTGTTCGTCGAGCTGCGTTGCCAGAGAACGGTTCGCGATCTCTTGGGCCTTTGCGCTTGCCTCGTTGTTTCTCGTTCGATCTACCAGCATGCTTAGCATCGAACGGATCTCGGCAAAATCGCTTGGCCCTTGTCTCTGTGAAGCAGAAGGTAGTGGTGAATTAGGTCTGGTTATTCCAGATCCACCTCCTGGGGTGGGTATCGAATCATTTCTCATCCACACCCAGTTTCTGCTCGGATCATTAGTTCCTGACAAAACATTTGCCAGAGTCTGGCTCGTCGCGATTGTTTGAGCGACGGAGCCGGCTGGTGCCGAGGTCGTGGAGACTGAGGCAGAGCTCGTCAACACACCGTCGGTCTGACCCATGTTTCTTACCCCGGTGGTGTTCTGAGGAATGTTGTCGACCGTTTGAGGGAGGTCAAGTTGTGGTGTGGCGCTGGGAGAGCCAGTTTGGTCGGGATTCATCTCGATCTATCGGATCTAGGATCTGATTCTTAAGATAGGAAAAGCTATAGAATGTCCCCACAGTCGGCGCCAAATGTGAGATCCGGGATTCACACTAAGAATTTGTATTCGTGAATTTGGACTTTAGGATATAGAAATGGTATAGTTTCCTATGAATCAAAGACTTTATTGAGATTGATCGTCGAGATAGAACAAACACAATCGAGAAGAGAGTACAAAGTATAAGATCGAGCTATCTAATCGAAGTGTTCTTAGTCTAGGTTGGAATATCTTTAATGAGTCGCCACTTCTCCTCTTAAATAGTCTCGACTCTGACCTCTTCGTTCCGATATTTCGGCTTTGCCATCGTAACGATCTCCGAGATTTGCGCGGATCAGTTGAACTGGCGAAGACCGAGTTGCTCTATCTCCACGTCATCTTCTGCCGAGCTCGAGCTCGATTGTCTTCGGCATCGTCCGGGCCTTGCCAGGGCGTTTGTTTCGTTTGGACCCATCAAAGGAGTCGGCTCTCTTATTTGTCTTTGATTCTGGAATGTGCTTGTAATTACGGGCCTCTGTCTTGTCTGTTAATGGGCCGGATTTCCTAGAGGGAAATCCAGTACCAACACTGATGTTGCACAGAAAGTTGATGGAATCAGCATCTATCAAAATATACATAATCATGAGAATGCTTATATAAAGCCATGTTCCTCAAACTACCAATTTCACCACTTCATTTGGTTCTCTTGTCTTCTCAGGTTCAGCCTTCTCCTTACACCCCTAAGTTTTTTTTTTTTTTTTTGAGTATATTGGCTAAATATTTGTAGTAAACCTGTCAGGTATTTAGAGATATATATCGATAAAGATGAGCTGGAGTGGAGGAGACTGGCTATGTGGGGCATGTCACCACGCAAACTTCAAAAAAAGAGAAGCATGCCAGAAATGTGGATACCCCAAGTTTGGAGGGGTAGATGTGTCAACTTACTTATACAACAGGACTGATGTTTTGGCTGGTGATTGGTATTGTGGTGCATTGAATTGTGGGAGCCACAATTACGCAAGCCGCACAAGTTGCTATCGATGTGGAATGATCAAAGTCGAGTATTCAGATCAATACTACGGAGCTCAAATGGTTGCTTACGGGAATGATGCCGGAGCTTGTCCTCCCGGCTGGAAAACTGGCGATTGGGTTTGTCCAAGGGTCGGTTGTGGGGTTCATAACTACGCTAACAGGGCCCAATGCTTCAAATGCAACACAACAAGAGATTACGGTGCGTCAAATTTCTTCTTTTCACTAGAGATACTCAATCAGGATAAATCGATCCGCTTATAAACAAATTTGAGATAATTAATTCAATATGTTAACTATACCCAAACGAATTAAATTTATCACCTTTACTAGGAAAAATCCAAACGGATATCTTAAATTCTATATAGTTCCAACTTTTGGAGTGACATATTTTCCTCTCTTTTTCAACTGTAGGTGGCGTCTAGATGAACGAGAAAGAGGAATCACTCTTTTTTTTTTAATTGTAACTGTAATACTCATGGACGTTGCAACAAGTGTTACTACTTTCTAACATGCATGAAGCCTTCTTACGTTTATTAGTAATTTCTTGAACTCGTGCAAGCACAAGACACAATTTTTACGACATATTTTTTTTATTAATCATCTCAGTTTGGTTTCAGTCGATCGGTTTATTCGGACTTAGCATCATTGTAACACCCGTTTCGGGGAATGACAGTACGTCAAGGCAACCATCCTGATTTAAAAACTAAACGATGTGTCTTTCTATTGGTCCTAAGAATCTCGAGCATGCTTCCTTTTACGAATTGGCAACCAGTGTTTAATTTCTGTTATAGAAAAAAACTCTGTTCAAAAACGCGGCCGCCTTGCCGCATTTGCGGCTGCAAAATCGCGATACGGAGGTCAACCGCCGCGATTTTGGTCAAATCGGCAGAAACTAATCGCTCGACAAATAATCGCAATTACTCGCCCGCCTAATTTGATTAGGCGCGATTAGTTAACCGATTTTTTAAATTATTTAACTAAGTTTAAGCCTAATTTATAAAATGGGTCATGGCGTATTCAAGCCTGTTTGACAATGTGAGATGTAGGAAAGCTTTATTTATAGAACTTGGTTTTGGTCTCAGTCTTCCCATGTTATCGATGTGGGATGTTTGCCATCTCTATTATAAAACCTTTTTTTTGTCAAAGATATTATAGAGCCTTGAGGTCCCACTTTCTGAATTCTTTTGTTGATTGCGTTTCTTTTATTATACCCTATTTTTTTATTGTTACTTTAACCTGGACACACATATATAATTATACACATATATTTTGTTTATTCTACAATAACCATAAGAAATATATATTACATATTTATTAACATTTATGATCTTTTAATTTTGTTATATTAATGATAAAAATATTTAAACTATTAAATTATTATTAAAAATTCCGCCCCGCGTACTCCCCGTTTAATCCTCCAATTTCCGATAAATCGCTAGGCCCTGGTTGGCCGCGCATACAGCGCCTAGCGCAATTCCGAACAAGGAAAAAAAGCATGGAAAATAAAAAGATAAGTAATTTTAATTATTCAATATATACAATCCGAACCAATCTACACCACACAATCATTGTACGATTTAAAGCTAAGACGAGAATTAAACAATTGCAATTTGATTATTATATAGCTATACATATATATAAACAACAAACAAGAAAGTACCGTTGAGTGGGATGAAAATCTTCTCTTTTTTTAATACTTTTTCCACTTATTGCATATAAGACTGAAGGCTTAAATCTTATTGATAGAGAGATTACAAATATATATATGTCGACAGAGAATAGGGTTTTAGCTAACTATACAATAATTACACAATAGACCCTTTATCTATTATACATATCCTTAACACGCTCCCTCAAGATGGAGGGGACTTGTCGACTCCAATCTTGCTGCATAGATAATGGAAGGTGGCTCTGGGTAGTGACTTTGTAAGAGCATCCGCTAACTGATCTTTAGTAGAGACATGTGCCACGCGAAGAATGTCCGCTTGAACTTGTTCCCGGATGAAGTGATAATCCAAGGCCAGATGTTTCATACGCGAGTAAAAAACCGGATTTGCACAAAGATATGTTGCACCCACATTGTCACAATATATAACAGGTGCTGCAGGAAGTATGATGCCAAGTTCAGAAAGAAGAGAACATACCCAACGAACTTCAGACGCTGTGTTGGCTACCGAACAATACTCAGCTTCGGTGGAGGATCGAGCAACACCACGTTGTTTCTTGGATGTCCATGAGATGGGAGTGCTGCCAAGGTAGACAATATAAGCATTTGTGGAGATGAAATCATCTGAGTCGTCAGCCCAGTCAGCATCTGAGTAAGCGTGAAGCGTCAAGGGGCTGTTTTTACGCAGGAGAAGCCCATGTGTAAGTGTTCCTGCAAGGTAACGGAGCACTCGTTTTGCTGCTTGCCAATGGTCCTCTGTTGGGCGATGCATAAACTGAGATAGGCGGTTGACCGCATATGAGATATCTGGGCGTGTGAATGATAAATATTGAAGGCTGTCCACAAGGGCACGGAACTTCATTGCATCTGATAGCGATGTACCTGAATGCAGAGAGAGTTTTGGAGAAGACGCCATTGGAGTGGTTACTGGTTTGGCATGTAACATGTTGTGTTGCACAAGAAGATCATATGTGTATTTGCGTTGCATCAGATGAAGGCCTGTGGAAGTTCTCGTTGCTTCAATACCAAAAAATAATTCTGTGGAGCTGGATCCTTGATGGAAAAACGATTGGAGAGATTGGTGAGAGTTGCCTGAATCAATTGAGGACAGCTACCAGTGACCAGTATGTCGACAAAATGACCTCCCCACCGGAGAATGAATAGAGAGGTGTCTGCTACAGAGTTAGTGAAGCCTGCAGAGATTAAGTAATTTTTAAGCTCAAGATACCAGGCTCTCGGTGCTTGCTTGAGACCGTAAATTGCCTTGTTCAAGCGACACAAAAAATGAGGGTGATCTGGATCTACAAAGCCAGGCGGTTGACTCATGTAGACCTCTTCTTCGAGAGTTCCTTGTAGGAATGCATTGTTGACATCTAGTTGGAAAACTGGCCAATCTCGATGTACTGCAATACCAAGCACTAGACGAATGGTGGTTGACTTAATGACTGGACTGAATGTCTCTGAGTAATTGATACCTTGCTGTTGGTGAAACCCTTTGGCGACCAGCCGTGCTTTGTAGCGATCGATCGAACCATCTAGTAGCTTCTTTAGCTTGAAAACCCATTTGTTTCCCACGATGTTTTGATGCGGTGTTGGAGGAACAATGTCCCATGAACGATTCCTGAGTTGAGCATTATATTCTTCAGTCATTCCACCACGCCAATTTGGATCCTTCAATGCTTGAGTGATTGTTGTCGGTTCTGGTGGCCCTGCAACATACATAGAAAATTTCTTTGTCGGTTTATGTATGTTGTTTTTGGCTCTGGTTTTCATTTTGTGGGCATTTTGTGGTGGTTCCTTGGTCTGTGTTTGGTTTGTGGGTATGGTTGGGATAATATTTTGTGGGTGGTGGCTTATGGGCACTGAACTGGTTTGGTTATTGGGTGGCTGATTATTTGGTGACTGTGTCTGAGTTCTGGGTTGCAACTCATTCTGAAGTTGATCAGTGGGATCTGTTGGACTAATAGGTAGCTGAGCCGTGGGTTGCGGCTCATTTTGGATTGGAGCAGTGGGCTCAGATTGTTGTAGAGAGGAAGAAGAAGGTTGTTGAGAAGAAGAAGGCAATACCTGAGAGGTCGGCGGTGGATTGATAATCGATGGTGGCTGTGCAACTGTTTTCGTGTTACACGGTGACTGGTTTTGTGGAAGAACTGTCGTGTCGTGGGGTTGCACGGTGACTGATGTTGTGGAAGCGTTGAAGCAGGGGCCATCGGGATAATTTGTATCGCAGTGACTGTGGAGTTGGAGGCATGTGAATTGTCTGGTGGCGGAGACGGAGGTGTTGGTGCACTATTGAATGGAAAAACATATTCATTGAATTGAACGTGTCTCGAGACATAGATCCGGTGAGTCTTCGGGTCGAGACATATATATGCGCTCTGTGTAAGTGAATATCCAAGAAGAACACATGGCTGTGAGCGACTGTCAAGCTTGTTAGCTGAGTAGGGACGCAACCAGGGAAAACAGAGGCAGCCAAAGACTCGCAACTTGAAGTAGTTTGGTTGTTGGTTGAAGAGTCGAGCATACGGTGAGTCGAACGATATGACTGGTGTGGGAAGCCGATTGATCAAATAGACAGCAGTTGCAAAGCATACGGCCAATATTGTTGAGGAACAGATGCGTGATTGAGGAGGCTCAGACCAGTCTCGTCTATATGCCTGTGTTTTCGCTCGGCTAAGCCATTGTGTTCAGGCGTGTGTGGCGGTGAGGTTAGGTGAGAGATACCACGAGAGGCCAGAAAATCTTTGAGAGCCATGAATTCACCTCCATTGTCTGAGAAGAGAGTAACAATCCTTTCTGGAAATCTGTTCTCGACGAGTGCCTTGAACTTGATGAATGTTTCCCGAACATGTGACTTGCTTTTAGTGGATACATCCACGTATATCTGGTGAAGTGGTCAATAATTACAAGATAGTATTTGCAATTGTCAACCGAGATAAGAGGAGAGGTCCAGACATCAGTAAACAGGTATTCAAGTGGGCGGGTTGAACGAATGGTGGACTGAGAAAAGGGTAATTTGTGGCTTTTGTTTATCATGCAGTCATTGCACAGCATGGGTTTTGACAGGGATTGAGATATTGGAAGTGAGAAGCGGGATATAGTTGTTTGGAGAATAGAGTTGGACGGATGACCAAGACGTGAATGTCAATGGTTGATGGAAGTTTTTGGGTTAGTTGAGGTGACAAAGGCTGTAAGTGAAGAGGCGGTCGGATGAACTGGCCATTCATAGAGTTATCTGCTGGTATGTCCTTGGAGCAAACAGACTCCTGTGTTGAGATCTTTCACTTGGAAATGTGCAGGAAAGAACTCGACAGAAACTTGATTGGCGTTGCAAAGTCGATACACCGATATGAGGTTTTTATGGATGTTTGGCACACACAGAACCTTGTTGAGGGTGAGATTGCGAGGAGATGAGGGCATGACAGTGGTGCCGGTGTGGGAGATCTTGAGACCTGAGCCATCACCAATGATAACTTGTTCACTGCCCTTGTAAAGCTGTCGATGCGTCAAGTTGTTTGGATCTGATGTTATGTGGTGTGTAGCACCACTATCCAAGAGCCAGTTGTTGGCTGAGTGTTGAGGCTGAAAAGTAAGATGAGCCTAAGATTTCCATGGTTGTGGTGAGAAACCATGAGGTGGAGTGTTAACGGAGAATGGTTGCAGGTTTTGCTGCAGTCGACTGTGTAACACATCAGTTCGATTGTGTAACACGGGAGTTTGCCTGTTTGATGAGATTACACCATTGGCAGTGACTGAAACTTGAGGTTGTCGCAGAGTATAGGTTGTTGACAGAGAGGCTGATGGCTGTTGTGGAAATCGACGTTGTTCCATTGACGACGGCTGTGTTTGACGAAGAAGAAAGT
Source organism: Orychophragmus violaceus (assembly GCA_030180135.1). Taxonomy (NCBI): domain Eukaryota; kingdom Viridiplantae; phylum Streptophyta; class Magnoliopsida; order Brassicales; family Brassicaceae; genus Orychophragmus; species Orychophragmus violaceus. Next base: position 19,137,096 of record CM058235.1, on the reverse strand, counting down.
AAAAAAGGAAAGAAAAATAGGTCTTAGAAGGAGCAAAGGCTCTGATACCATATAAGACTGAAGGCTTAAATCTTATTGACAGAGAGATTACAAATATATATACATGTCGACAGAGAATAGGGTTTTAGCTAACTATACAATAATTACACAATAGACCCTTTATCTATAATACATATCCTTAACATTGCATTCCCTTCAGAAGATGGCGGCTCATAATTGTATTGTTGAATGGTCTGAAAAAAGAATTCAACCAAATCTTCTTGGCTGCGTTTGAAGCCAAATAAAGAAATTCCGAAAAACACTTGGATCAGCACATCTTCAGCTTGTTTACTAAAGCCCACTGAAACTACCAAGGACCAAGAACCACTAGAGTAGGCTAGTCGACGTTCATGATTGCATTATAAAAACCTTGGCCACACATTGAAGAAAATTTTCACTTTTTTTTTGAATGAATGTTAAATTTATTCAACTCAAAAAAACGTGTTTACAATGAATGCAACTCTTATGGATTTATACAAATATGTTTAGAACTGAATGTCAATTTCTTGACTCAAACCATGCCCCCTGTATCTCCAACAGCTAATCTCGTCCCTCCATCTTCTTATGGAGATCATGAAAGTCCAATCACTTCAGCAACCCCAGAGATCACCCACGGATCCATAGCAGCCCCAAAAAGATCATCTTCATTAAAGTCTAATGGCTAGGACATCCATGGCAAAATATCTCATTCTATTCTTGATTTGACTATACTTTTTATTTCTTTTCTGACCGCTAGGTATTTCTTTGTAAGATCTCTATGAAAGATCCTTTCATTAATCATTTGTAGACACACTTTTATCAATCGAAATCTCTTTATTTTGCTTTAAAATGATTGTTTTTGATTCACTCTTGTTCTGATGAGTTTTCAAGTAGTTTGTGAAATCAAACCAATTAAGATTCGTGTGTCTTACATGCCATGTGAGGAACAACCCTTGGGATTAAGCCTCTGGCTTTCTTACTGCTTGAGGAATCAAACAATAATCGGCCATCAATCCATCTTGACCACCTCCATCTCAGCTTTAAGGCTTGACTCTTGTGTGGACTTATGTGGATTCTAAGTCTTACATGACACTCTCCTGATTTGAAGTTGGAGTAAGACAGTTTGATTTCCCTATGCGATGCAAAAATATTCATTTGTGGTATGGATAACAATGCAAGATAGACTCATATAGAATGGCTCAATAGAATATGCAACTGAATACATGTTGTATCCTCTGCAATGAACCTACTTAAACAAGGGAACATCTTGTAACGGTCCGTTACCTGTCCATTTATTTTTATTTTTAAAAATGGATGGAAAAAGACCGAAGCCCAATGTACTTATTTAAACTAGGGCTTTTTCTTATTCCATCTATTTATATAATTGAGAAGTGAAAATGAATCAGATTCATTCTCACGAGGTTAATTACCAGTCTATCCTTAATGAATTTTTTTGCTGATTTACGGTAAGTATCTTTAAAACAAATCGGCAAAAATGGTATTTTTGAAGATTATGTACTATTTACTAATCCATTATTATCTCTACGAGTTTTATATAGAAAAATCGGCCAGTAAGTATATTTTAAAAACCGTGTCGAAGAAAAAGAAGACGACGGTGGACTTGAGTATGGTGATAAAGAAGATGATCCGATTAATTGTGACAATAATGCTTCAAAAAAAAAGCCAAGCAACAAGTAGCTATGGAGCTTCGACGATAGCTAATTATAATGTTTGCGCGATATAATAATCGGGGTTTTGGAATTACGATGGTCTACAATAAAAACATAAATCGCTCTAAAAAGTCAGTCAACCATACATTTCATCAGGGTCTAAATCTCATGAATCTAAAATATTTCATAATGAAAATAACTTTCAATTTTGTTTACTCTAACAAAATACCGTTATACTCGCACAGGGTGCGGACACCCCCACCTAGTCCACTATATAAAGAGAGCCTCCTCTCCATAAAATCCACTCTAAACTCTCCGGGGAAAGCTCTGACGCATTCCCGAGCCGTTCGTGCCTTTACAAAGCTATTTATGGCGTCCTTCCCTCTCTCCTCCACCAGGTAACACTATAATCCCTAGATTTAGGAAGTTTTATAAAAACCCGAAATGATATCTGCTATAACTTTCAAACCGTTTTGAATACCGTAAATTCGAGACCACCCCGCGACCAACTCGTTGAAACGAAGTCGGAGACATAAGCTGCAGCGCCGGAGACCTCTACACGCACCGGAGACCGCCGCACGCGCCGGAGGAGTGCCGCGCGCGTGAGATCCACGCGCGATCACGCGCTGCCAAAGAAGCCCTCGCGCCGCCGGAGGTCTGTCACGCACCGCCGTCATGCGCCACCGCCATCATCATTGGAGCCGCCGTCCGCCGCCGTCGCCGTTGCCGGAGTACCGCCACTGTCCGTCACCGGAGCCGCCGTCGCCGCTGCCGGAGCCGACATTGGGACCGCCGTAGGCACTGCTTGAGCCGCCACCGGATCGCTGCCGAGTCAACTCGCCGACGATTGAGTCAACTTGGCTGAACGGGTAGGGTTTACTGAGTTGGGCTAATGACCGGGTTGTGCGTTGACCAGTTTGGTTTAGGTAAACCGGTCCGGTTTGATTCCCAATTCCAATTTCTAATTCATGGTTTAGCATTGTTCAATGCAATCTCTGGTTTAAATTAATTTCATTTCGATTTAGTTTGGTTAGGATTAGTTTAAGGTTAATTGAGCTGGTCATGGATTGGGTCCGGTTTGGTCTGGGTTATGGTTTGGGTTTGGGTTATGGTTTGGTCTGGATTGACTGGGTTGAACGGTTGACTTTGACCATATCGTTGACTTTTAGCCAACCAATCTTTAAGTAGCAATAACTTGTTCATCCTTAAACCCATTCCAGCGAAACGAAAGCCCAATCCACTTGTTTTTCCGTCCTCTTTCGAGTTATGAATTCTGTTTCAGCGATTGGAATTCCAAATTTATGCTTTTGCCCCTTTTTGCCAAGGTGAGGACCGAACGTGATCCTTTCTTACTTCATTTCGATTCCGGGAAATAGTCTCATGTTAATAGCGTCTTTCCTAGGTAGCTTAGACCAGTACTACCGGTGATGTGATAGATTGTGGAATGTAGAAATGCTAGGTCATCGCTTAAACCGAAAACGTTGTTTGTGTTTGAAGGCTCGTCTTTTTAGTTGCTTGTGCTAGGCGCCTATGTCAAGCTTCTCTGCATGGGCACGCGTATGAGACCGAAGAGGGAAAGTCACGTGCTCTGAAGGTCGTCGGGGGAGGTGTGACGCGCATTCCCAAAGGAATGATGTGAGGTGTGGCCTGCGCGCTGGTGTGGTGATGTGATTCTGTGTTAGCGATAGTTGTGTAGGTTTATTGTGTGAGACCTCATGCGTGTATGCAAGGTGTTATTAGCTAGGAACTGTTTCCCATAAATGTGTGGCGTAAACCAAGATCGCGGGTTTCTTAAATCCGTCCTCAATAAGTAATTGTGTTTGAAACAATTACTCATGCCTCCTCCCCTTTCCCGTCCCCTTTTCTTGAAGGTCCAGACGTGAGATTGATGATCGCTAATGTTCTTGGTTGATTTGAAACCGAAGGAAGCGTGCGGATACCTAGGACCTATTAAGAAGGTGGCCTGTTCGGCCCGTTTCCGGTTTGACGGGTGCCCTAACGCCGTGTTTCCGGTCTGCTGGGAAACGAGTGTTACAATTTGGTATCATAGCCTAGATTAAGATCCCTCAGTGTCGTCCTGAGGGATCATATTTCGTTGTTTTTCTAAAACTGTGTTTTTAAAATTTTCAAAAGTGTTTGCGAAAGTTTATAAAAATGGTTACTTTGCGAAAGGATTTTTCAAGCACCAACTATATCACTGATTATCTCATGTTGTGACCTCATCCCCTTTTTGTTGTGTGCAGGATGTCTTCTGACTCCAGTTCCGATCATGGGTTTGAGTACGCTTCCAGTCCCATCAGTGTGTTCCGTACCTGTGCTACTGCTGGGATGAGGGTTCCGCCATGCATCAGCCAGAGGAGACTATCCGCGACAAGAGCCGCAGAAATGACCCTACCACCCGCCCTAGTTTTCGAGGGCAGATCTGTGCTTCCACCGATGTCAGCTGCGACAGTTGCGCGGCCACCAGGGAAGAGGGGACGACCCCGAAATACACCAATGGATGTTTCGTCCACATCTTCGAACCCGGTAGATGCGCCGAGTGTTAGGAGACCAAGGAAGGAGCCAAAAGTGGAGGAGGACTACCCCAAGCTGATAGCTCGTGTATGCTATATGACCATGCAATCCCCAACTCCATATGACCTGCCTTATCTGGATATCGGGCCGGAATCGATTCCACAAAAAGACGACACCCTAGGATCCGAGCAAGCACCGCATGCACGAGCACCCACGACAGACGTACCTCACCTATTCCAGGTGGTCGGAATGAGTGTTGATGTGTACACACATCGATTCATTTGGGCCGCTTCTCGCACTCATTCCTGATCATCGACACATTTATTTTACTTGTTCATGAATGGACTCCTACCCGAGATCCGTCGAGGGATAATTGATGGTATCGAGTATGGGGACTACAACCTAGTGTTTATGGCAGCATGCTACACTGAGCTAGTAGAGAGGAGCCAGAGGGACTTGTCATACATGCAGTAGGTAATTACCGAGAAGCAAGCTGCATAGGACCGCGAGCAGAGTCTGAGCCAACATCAAGATGCCTTGGACCAGGAGTGGTTGAGCCAGCAGCAGACCACACGGGAGCAGGAGCAGGAGCGGATGCGCCAGAAGCAGGCCACACGGGAGCATGAGCAGGAGTGGGGGCACCAGAAGAGGGCCGCATGGGATCATGTGCAAGAGCTATTGCGACATCAGCAGGAGGCAGTTGCGCCTGCGGTAATCACCATATCATGTTCGGGCACAAAGCCGGATTTTAATCCAGAGGAGTACCAGAGTGGCACATACCTTGTGTACCGTGCCCCAGGATCACAGAGTGGTTAGAGTCAGACGGTTGGGTATTTTTGGGAGTAGGGCATAGATATTCTTTATTTGTTCGGGTTTTCGTTTTGGGTTTCTTCTACGGTTTTCGCGTAGCTCGTTTTTACTATTCTATTCCTTAAACTATGTAGGGAATATTATATTATATACATTAAATTTACTATCTCGTGTTACCCCGTTCGGATTCCACCAATACATGTCTTCGCAACCAGAGAAGAATGGTGCCCTTGAGTTATGGAATATTCAAGAAACCGCATGCCCCAAAATTCAGGACGAATTTTTTTTCAAAGGGGGTGGGGAGAATTGTAATGGTCTGTTACTATTCCATTGAATTTTTTTCCTAAAAAGGGAAGGGAAAATCCCGAAGCCCAATTTCCTTATTTAAACTAGGGCTTTTGCCTCTTCCATCCACTATATAAAGAGAGCCTCCTCTCCATAAAATCCACTCTAAACACTCCCGGCGAAGCTCTGACGCATTCCCAAGCCGTTGGTGCCTTTCCAAAGCCTTTTCCGGCGTCCCTCCCTCTCTCCTCCACCAGGTAACACCGAAATCCCTAGATCTAGGAAGTCTTATAAAAACCTGAAATGATTTCTGCTATAACTTTCAAACCGTTTTGAATCTCGTAAATCCGAGACCACCCCGTGACCAGCTTGTTGAGATGAAGCCGGAGACCTCCACATGTGCCGAAGACAGCCGCACGCGCCGGAGGAGTGACACACATGTGAGATCCACACGAGATCACGTGCTGCTAGAGAATCCCACACACCGCTGGAGGTCTACCACGCACCGCTGGAGGTCTGCCACGCACCGCCAGAGGACTGCCACGCACTGCCGTCACGCACCACCGTCATGCGCCCCGCCAACATCATTGGAGCCGCCGTCCGCCTCCATTGCCATTGCCGGAGCGCCGCTACTGTCCGCCACCAGAGCCGTCGTCGCCGCCGCTGAATCGCCGCCGAGTCAACTCTCCGGCGACCGAGTCAACTTGGCTGAACGGGTAGGGTTGACCGAGTCGGATTGGGTTGACCAAGTCGGGTGAATCACCGGGTTGTGTGTTGACCGGTTCAGTTTAGGTAAACCGGTCCGGTTTGATTCCCAATTCCAATTTCTAATTCATGGTTTAGCCTTGTTCAATGTAATATGTGGTTTAAATTAATTTCATTTTGATTTAGTTTGGTTAATATTGATTTAAGGTTAATTGAGTCGGTTATGGATTGGGCCCGGTTTGGTCTGGGTTATGGTTAAGCCCTGCAGCCATCCTGCAAAAACCACAGAAGATGCCAGTATATGGTTCAAGGTGAACTGCGTTGTGATAGAAGGAGCTTGTGTCCCTTCCACTAACTAGCACTACCCTCAATGGACGAAACCGCCGACAGGAATCTTAAAGTGTAACATTGGCGCCGCTTGGAATCCTAATGACCTCAATGTTGGGGTAGCCTGGATCGTTAGAAACCATCATGGAGAAGTACTTTGCCATAGCTGCAGATCGTATGCCAATGTAAGGTCTTGTACTGAAAGAGAATTGTTGGCAGTGTCTTAGACTGTGGAAAGCATGAAGGACCTAAGGTTCAGCAGAGTGATCTTTGAATCAACTTTCGAGGCGGCTCGTGATGCTCTGTTAAATCCACAGTGATTCCCTGCTCTATCTACTCTGTCCTCAGCTATCCAGGGCCAACTCCAAATCTTTGATAGCTTCACTTGCGAGCATGTTATCCCTCATAAATTAGAATATCCACACTAATAGCTAGCAGTGTTACTAAAGATCATTTTCTCCAGTCCTACACATTTAAAGGAGGCCCTTTTTCACGGACTGATTTCTCACAATCAGTCAGTGCATCCTTAGCTCCTTTCTGCCCCTCGCAGTAGTTAAGTCAGCCTTGCTCCAAAATAGGACTTCGGATCTTAGAGAGAGAAACTCACAAAATTTGTAGAGAGAGAGAGAGTGTTTAGAAAGAACTTGTATTGCTTAATGCTTGGATAATTTACAAATGAGGCTCACACCTCTTTATATACAAGCTCCACCGACGATCTAATGGTGTAGATTAATCCGATCTAAGGGCAAGGATTAATCCTCTAGGTTCTTCCACACTCTTCCACACTTTTCTACAAATATCTACAATAATTTAATATACTCTCTAAGTTTCTAGAAGTTTGGCCAATAGTCTTGGGCTTGTAGTATCTTGGATGTTCTCTTGGAAACGGCCCATTATCATCAAGTAAACTCATGGGAAATTTGGGTCAAAAGTTGGGCCGTGACATCCTCCCCCACTTATTGGGGAACGTCCTCGTCACTGTGTACTCCTTCAGCTTCTCACGGAATTGCCACAAGTCGTCTTCAGTTTCCCAAGTAGCTTCTGACTCCGGAAATCCCTTCCACTCGATTAAGAAGTGAGCTTGACGCTGAACGCCTCACTTCCTCACTTCCTTCTTCCAAAGCACTTCCCCAATCTCCTTATCGTAAGACTTCGTCACGATGGGTGGTGCATGGCTTGATTCTCCATGACTTTGATCCTCTTCATCTCGGTGATAAGGCTTCAGCATACTCACATGGAACATCGGGTGGATCTTCAGCGTATCCGGCAAGTCAAGCCGGTAAGACACCTTCCCGACCTTCGCGATCACTTTGAAGGGTCCTTTATATCTCCAGACTAAGCCCTTGTGTAATCTCTGAAATACCTTGAATTGTTGAGGCAGAAGCTTCACAAAGACCAAGTCTCCCACCGAGTACTCAGGAAAGCGTCTCTTCTCGTCCACCCATTTCTTCATCCTCTTCTGAGACTTTTCCAAGCATACTCGGGCCAAATCAGCATACTCCTCCCATGCTTTGGCCATCTTCACCCCTCCCAGACTCTTCCCTTCCGAACCGGGGTTTGCCAATGTATGCGGGGTCAAAGACTGCTGCCCCGTTTCTAGCTCGAATGGACTCCGGCCAGTCGACTCACTTTTTTGCAAGTTGTATGAGAATTGGAAAATGTCCAACAACTTAGCACAATCCCTCTGATTTGCGCTCACGAAGTGTCGGAGGTAACATTCCAACAAGGCATTCACCCATTCGGAATGTCCATCCAATTGGGGGTGAAAGCTCATTGAGAAGTTCAAGTCCGTCCCAAGAAACTTGAACAGCTCCGTCCACAGCTTTCCAATGAAGCGGGGGTCCTTACTGCTCACGATTTTCCTTGGAAATCCCCAATACTTCACCACGTTTTTGAAAAACGCCCTTGCCGCCCCCTTCATCCGTGCAACCCCGATCACACGCCACAAATGTTCCATACTTAGAGAACCGATCCACAATCACCATGATGGATCCGAACCCTTCCGACTTAGGCAAGGTGCTAATGAAATCCAATGAGACTGATTCCCATGGTCTCTCCGGAATAGGCAACGGCTCCAGCAAGCCTGTCGATTGCTTGTTCTCCGTCTTGTCTTGTTTGCAGACGAGACAAGTTTTCACATACAACTCCACAGTATCCCGCATCTGTGGCCAAAAGTAGGTTGTTTCCACCAACACCAACGTCCTTTTTTCCCCCGGATATCCTGCCCATCGAGTATCATGACACTCCCAAATGACATCCCGACGGAGGCTCTCCCACTTCAGAACATATAGCCGACATCCCTTAGCGTAAAGCAACCCATTCTCAAACCAAAACCGATGGGTTTTGCCTTCTCCAGCCAACTTCATCAACTCTTGGGCAATTGGATCACATTCCATCCCCTCTCTAATCTGGACCAAGATACTTCCTTCAGCTATACTCATTGCCGCCAATTCCGCTTTCCGACTCAGCGCATCAGCCACCTCGTTAGCCTTCCCGGGTTTGTATTCCATCGTGTAGTCAAATTCCGCCAAGAAGTCTTGCCAACGAGCCTTCTTAGGTGACAACTTCTTCTGAGTTTGGAAGTAACTTGTGGCCACATTGTCAGTCTTGATCACAAAATGTGATCCCAACAAGTAGTGCCTCCAAACTCTAAGACGATGGACGAATGCCGTCATTTCTTTCTCCTGCACCGTATACCGCCTCTCCGTCTTATTCAACTTATGACTTTCGAAGGCAATGAGATGACCTTCTTGCATCAGCACTCTGCCAATAGCAAAGTCTGAGGCGTCTGCATGCAACTCGTACGACAGCTTGAAATCCGGCAAGGCAAGGGTAGATTCTTGACTTACCGCAACCTTTAACTCTTCAAAGGCCTCCTGACATTTCTACGACCACTCCTAACTCTTCGTCTTCTTCAAAACGTCGGTCAAGGGAGCAGCCCTCTTCGATTATCCTTCAATGAACCGGCGATAATAGTTTACCAGCCCAAGGAAAGATCTCAACTCCGTCACCTTCGTCAGAGCTTCCCACTCGGTGATCGCTTTCACCTTTGGCTCATCCATATGAAGCCATCCATGCCCAATGACGTGCCCCAAGAACTGAACTTCCTCAGTGGCAAACGTGCACTTCTCCTTCTTCACGAACAACTCGTTCTCTCGGAGAACCCGGAAAACTGTCCGCAAATGCTCGACGTGCTCCTCCATCGTGTTGTTATAGATCACGATGTCGTCCAGGTAACACACCACGAATCGGTCAAGGAATGGCTGCAAGATGTGACTCATCAGGGTACAAAACATGGCTGGGGCGTTTGTGAGGCCAAAGGGCAAAACCATCCACTCAAACGACCCATACCGAGTGATGCACGCGGTTTTCGGCTCATCTCCTTCGGAAATCCGAACTTGATAATACCCCCTTTTGTAAGCCCATTTTTGTATAGATCTTCGCCTCTCCCAACCTATCAAACAGGTCAACGATCAAAGGAAACGGGTAACGATTCTTGATGGTTACCTTGTTCAATGCCCGGTAGTCCACACACATCCGCAACGATCCGTCATACTTCTTTTGGAACAAGAGTGGGGCACCGTAAGGAGCTTTCGACGGTCTGAGCTTCCCCAAAGCCAACAACTCATCCAACTGCTTCTTGAGCTCTTCAAGCTCACAGGGAGTCATCTGGTAAGGAGCCATTGCCAAGGGTTTCGCCCCTACCTCCAACTCGATCTGATGATCTACTTCCCTCTTTGGCGGTAGTTTGTCGGGAAACTTAGCGGGCATCACGCCCTTGTTTTCTTCAAGGACGGCTTCAATAACTGGTGGTAGCGGTTCACTCTTCCTGCCTTTATCTTCCACCTTCATCTTCCACCTTCATCACATCCAAGAACGTGGGTTCACCCTTCTTCACGCCCTTGGTAAGTTGCATCGCGGACAACTGCTTAGGCGTCTTGCCTTTCTCTTCCACAACCGGGACCATGCACTGTGATCCCTTCTCAAGGATGCATACCGAGCTGAGAGAAGGAATCGGTATGGCTAGGACTTGTCTCATGAAGTCTAAGCCGATCACCACCTTGAAATCGTCCATTGGGAAAAACGAGAAGTTTACAAGACCAACCCATTCGCACAACTTCATCTTCACTACTTGAGCCATCCCTTGAGCCGGTTGGGCTTTGGTGTTCACCGTCTTCATCCAGCCCTCCTGTTTATCCCATCAAATCCCAAGTATTTTGGCTTCGTCATCGGCTATAAAGTTATGCGTGGCTCCCATATCCACCATAACTCAAACCATCTTCCCGTTGATATGGGCTTCTACGTACATAAGCCATTTGTTGACCGTCTTGGCAACTGGGCTAGCTCTAAGGGCATTGATGAGTTGTAACGACCCCATATTTTCCGATTCCTCCCCTTGAGTCTCGGCATACCGCTGGTCAACCATCGCGGAAAGTAATCCCATCTTCGGACAATCCTTCATAGTGTGTGGCTCTTTGCACACAAAACATCCACCTTTCGGCACGAACGACTTTTTCTTTGCCTCATATGTTGGGAATCCGAGCCAATTCTACAGATTCAGAATTCTCGCGAGTTCCCGATAGCCTAGGATCTAGGGTCTAGTTAATTGAATCATGGATCTCACCTCGTGATTACCTGGTGTTTGGCAGCGGAAGATGGATCAGGTAATACGAGATCTACTGCGCCTCAGATGATGCGCCTCTATCGTAGTCCACACGCACACAAGCTGGAATCCGCCGGGATGCTAGTACCGGTGCTCGGATCTCCCTGGGACTTTAGTTTCTTGAGGTTCTGTGTTTTCTCTCTGAGAAAAACAGTCTGGGCGGCGCTCAAATCAATTAGGTCGAATGTACAAAACGCGTTTATATATCGACCTAAAGTGAACCGAAACATCAGTCTCGGTTTCGCCTTTGTGTCGACCGATACATCCATTGGTGTCGATCGACACAAGTCTTGTATCGACCGACGCACCTAATGGTGTCGATCGATACACCTCTTTGAAACTCAATTCGATGCGTATCTAATACACATCGATCAGACCATATGCCAATGATCTATCCCATGCAGAGTTTATCCAACTTGCTTAGGTGTGTGACCCTGTAGCTTCACACGATACTGGAAATGAGTTACAACTCATTTATCATAAGCGGTTTCTAGCAAAACGTTATGACTACCCAGTACCACATGAATTGTCCGATCTCGACAATACAACTATCTCTAGAGTTCGTACAATGTGATTTCAGGACATAATCCCAACAATCTCCCACTTGTACTGGAATCATCTATTCCTATAATCCCTTCGTCTCTATATCTCGATATGGCATAAGGCAAGAGACTGTGTCATCCTTATTATAGCCAACATCATGTTCATCGAACTTCTGATCTATACTGATTAAAACAAACGACTGACAATCACCTCGTTTGAGCACGGCCATGCATTTTCTCAGTATCAAATCTTCGATGGGCCCTGAGATATTTATCTCCCGTTATACAGGAGGGACAAATCCCATTTTGTTCCATCCCTGTTTCTACACATACTTCATGATACGTCGAAACAATGCCGTTATAGCCGCCAGTTACGGAACGACGTTTGACAAGGTCAAAGCGCACCAATTCATATGCCAGAAAGCATGATGAACTCAGGTCTAAGGACTATACTCTATAGTCGTAATGAGAACCTCCCATGACACTTATATGTAACTATCCTGTGGAGTTCTCATTAAGCGGGTCATGTCCGATCATATGTTCACCAACATATATCTATGTGACTGACTGTGATAATCATATCATTGACTCCATGAAACTTAGTCCAACAGTCACCTCACATACTAGTCTGCGCGGTTGTTAGTGTCCCATTTTAACAACCTTGACTAGGGACAATCATAATTTATGTCATCTTTTACTTATAGGGTTTCATGATCAAGTCTTCAACTTGATGACCCATAAGATGACCATAAAGTACTTTGGGACCATTATTTAATCATCCAATCATTAAATAATACTGATGTCAGTCTTAACTTACACAAACACTGCCAAAGCATGTATATGTTAAGTTTACAACATAACTAAAATAACTCCCACTAGAATCAAGATCATCTTTTCAGATATCTTACACCTACAGCAACAGAATAAATTCCGTGCTTAGGTTGTGGGAGAGAGTGCGGTGCTATTGCTTGAAAAAATTTCAACAAATTACACAGCCATGCAGATAAAAGCACTATTCTACGGTCTACTGCTTGGAGCCTTTCCAACAGTTAGCACCGCTATTCAGACAAAGAGACATAACCAGGTGGGACCCGGGAATCGTCTTTGTCCGACTAACTACTTTCAACTGGTTCGTCACTTTATCAGTTCACCACGAACCTATCCTTAGTGTTTCTCAACACTTAGGATATTTCTGGTAACTATTCAGTGACTATTACCGGAGTACATTGGTATTTTCTCGTCATGCTTTATGCTTAAGCTGCATCTAGACGAGCGCAAAATATGGCATTCATGATGGATTCTATTGCATCAGCATAAGTAATCACACTCATTAATACTAGTTCAGACAGTGTTCAAAACACTTCTTCTTGCTAATATTGTTACTAGCTCAGCCAGTGTCCAAGACACTTCATCTTGCTTAGATTATTGCCATAAGACCTTTGGTATGAAGCCATTCTTGGAATCAAGCACATTGGAACTGTCCAATACCTTATCTACATAAGGATTTTGACACGATCCAATTAGCTTACTTAATCTATATCAATAGATTCTTATTTCAAGAATTCTTGCGGCTTCTTCCATGTCTATTGTTTAAACTTGACTTCCGACCCAAATCTTAACAAGACTTTAGCGTCGGAGCGTCGTTTATGAGATTCAAACATGTTAACAACACACTGTGTGAGAATTGCCATTACGCTCCCACTAGTCCTTTTTGTGAACGCATGGTTTCCTTTTCTTTCTGATCAAGTCAAAACTTTTGACCACATTATCAGAATGTTGATTCCAACTCCAAGATGTTTGTTTCAATCCAGAAATGGATCGGTGAAACTAACATGCATACCCACCCTATTTTCGGAGTTGGGGCTTACCACCGCTTCTTTGAATTTCGCATGCTCGTCACTTTTCAATGATCAGCAGATCACGACAATAGGTTACGAGATATCACTCTCGAGTTAGTGACGGATCCTTTCGGATCTGCGAATTTCAGGCTCCACAGGTGCAGATCCTACAGCACTTTGTAGATCTCACCGCTGCTCTTCCTTAACAGGTTGAACAACTTACTGTGTTTATCGAATTTCTTCGACGTGTACTTTTACTCCCACTGTTCCTTTTGAAAGTATCACCTTTCTTAAAAGACACAGTTCTGGGCAACAAAAGTACTAAGCCTTGGTTTCCTCAGGACAACCAGCGAGGTAGAACTTATCAGATATAGATTCAAGTTCGTTTGTTGACTACTGTCTTACACAAACCTTGTAATCCCAATTAATCAGAAAAACAGATTTGGAAATCACCCAGTCCACATCCAATGTGGTGTTTTTCACTGATTCTGATAGAAACCTTTTAGCGTAAACATAGACATTTCAGAACGTATTCTTAAATGGTTATGGAAGATTCATGTGACTCATCATCAATCGAATCATATCTCATAAGATCTGATTCATTCTTTCAGATGATCACCCAATTCTTGACTATAGTATTTTCCTCCGCGATTCAATCGAGGATCTCAATACTTCTGTCAAATTGGTTCTACACTTCATCTTGGAACTCCCTTAAGGGATTCCAGCTTGTGTCTCATCAAATGAACACAGCCATGCTTATTGAATCCATCAATAAAGTAATGAAGTACAGAATATTTCCTTTGGCAATAATGCTAGTTGGGCCGCATACATCAGTATGTGTAGGGCCCAATAAGCCTTTGGCCCGTTTCCTTTTAGCTCTGCTAAATGGGCCTTAGTCATTTGGTCCAGCAAGCAGGATTCATGTCTCAATTGATTAAAATCAAAAGAGTCCAAAACTATGGATTTACTGAATCTGCTTCACTCTTGTGGTTAAACGACTATACCAAAGAAAAGTCGAGTTCGAGTCATCAGACTCAAACCTTTAGTGTTTGTGTTATGTTCAAACTTATGCTGGTTTAAGATACAAAACCCATTCCAAACGGGGTGCTACCATATTATATTTCATTAAGATCTAAAGAACAAAACTTGTCTTTTATCAAAATGAAAAACATCCAAATTCTTTACAAGAAGATGAAAGGCATTTCTGCACAAGGCAGATACATAGTAGCAATTACTTAATTTCTAAAACCAAGTATGAAAGGCTCCTACAAGTGGAGAATATCTACGGCTCATGTAGCAACCATTGCTTCAAACCAGACTCGCAGTTCCACTTGTCCTTTCTTCAACGTTCTACTGTCGCTTGGGTCCTGCATATTTCAAAAATATCAGTACCACAACAAGTATCCAATACTTATGTAGAACTTGAATTAATAACACAATACCTGAAGAAGAAGTACCATACATCTTCTCCATCTCTTGTGAATCTTCCAAGAATTTATTGCAATCTCTCTTCCAATGCCCCGACTTATTACAGTAGAAGCACTTACTAACACCAGATGGGCTTGATTTGGGCTTATAAGATGACACAGGCTTATCCTGATTCCAAATCTGGACGGCCTTGCCTTCACCCTTGTCTATACAAGATTTCTCAAATCTTTTACCCCTTTTGATGTTTTGCTCTGCTGTCTTGAGCATGCTATTCAGCTCAGTCAACTTCTTCGTCAAGCCTTTCTTGATATAGTTCTTAACGAACTTGTCATAGCTAGACGGCAATGACTGCAGAATGATGTCAGTAGCCAACTCTAAGCTGACAGGACATCCCAGTCTCCCCAGGTTATCAACGTAACCCATCAGTTTAATGACATGAGGACTGACTGGAGCATCTTCTAGTAGTTTGCACCCAGTGAGAGACTTCACCATCTGGAATCTCTCAACTCGTGCCAGATCCTGAAACTTCTGTTTCAGACTGGTGATCATCTCTATTGGCGACTCCATGTTCTCATACTGACTCTTCAAGTCTGAGTTCATGGTAGCCAACATCAGACCACGCACATCTACCACATCCATATAATGCTTATTCCAAGCATTATACACTGCACGCGAGCGATTGGTCCCAAGCCTTTCTGGAAGAGCTTTTTCAAGGACATAGTCCTTGCTCTCCTGCTTGAGAATGAATCTCAGATTCCGATACCAATCCAGGAAGTTCGATCCATTTAACTTGTCCTTCTCAAGGACGGATCGCAACGAGAAAGTAGTCATAGACATAAGCTGAAATCCAAGAAAAACAAAGATTTAGTTATGTGCATGATGAGAAATCTTATCGAATAAGAAAACTCGCATTATATTCAAACAATGTTTCCTCTATGAATATAATAATCCAAGATCCTCAGATCACTAAAATCCGAGTGGGCGACTCGCCGTTACTCAAAATTCAGTTATCTAGGTAAGCAAATCATTGCTAATTGTACTCAGTACAACTCTTGGTTGTGGATGAGACAAACTATGTCTAATCCACTCTGATGTCTCTGGACTCAGAACTTCCGATAGCCCAGTCAAGTAAAACCAACCTTTTCTGTCTTGTGATCATTGACAGTTGCACTGCAAGTCTGTCAAAGACCACCTGCCTCACTCACGTTGCAGTGGATACCAAGGACTCCAAGAATATCCAACAAACAACACAAGTTTTGACAGTAGACAAGATTGGGCAAGACATCAATGTTACTTGATATTTAGTTGAGGAAACTAAACCCAAAAGTTTTAGCAAATCAATTTCTTAGGTCATGTAATTGTTGATGTTAATGCACTGCAAGTCCATCAACGTTATTACCTGCCTTACTCACGTAATTGTGGACACCAAGCTCTTGGCTAGACATCACACAACGAAATGAGTCTTGACAGTTGACCACATTGAAGCTAATCTTTGATCAATGTCTAAGTCTAGTTTGGTTTCTGCAAATTTAAGGTTCAATAACCAGAATTTCGAATACTGTGTCGATCGACGCAGACTCTGTCTGTCGATCGACACCACCAAACAAAACCGGACTTCAATAACCGGTTAATTCAATTAACCCGGTTCATCGAACCAGTCATGTCGATCGACACAACCTATGTGTGACGGTCGACATAGACCTAAACCGAAGACAGTTTTGATAACCGGTCCAATTCAATTGAACCGACTTATCTGATCAAACTGATCTTAAACAATCGGTTTATACTAATTGGGATGATCAGTTCAATCCAATTGAACTAATTCATCCAATTTAAACCGATCTATTCGGACTTAACCAAGCATGATAACCGGTTCAATCCAATTGAACCAATTAACCATTCGCTAGGTCTGTGTCGACCGACACTAACCTGTGTCGATCGACGTAGTAGGCCTTTTAGGTTTTCTCCGAGAAAACCCTAGCCGCCGAATGTTGTTCAGTGTCGACCGACATTAAAACCGTGTCGATCGACACTCGACCGAGTCTGCTCTGTGTCGACCGACACACCCAGTGTGTCGATCGATACAGAAGGCTTTCGATTTTTCTTCGCGAAAAACCCTAGCCGCCGACTCTGTCGAATTCGCGATTCTGTGTCGATCGACACCATGCGAAAACAGCAGTTCATCGTTTCAATTCACAGACAAAACCGAGTTTCTCTTAATCAAAACATGAAACACTAAGCATAGATCTATTCAAACACTTCAGTTTTCAAATTACATGCTTAAGATTCAATGGTTAAACCCTAAGGCTCTGATACCACTGTTGGGAATCCGAGCCAATTCTACAGATTCAGAATTCTCGCGAGTTCCCGATAGCCTAGGATCTAGGGTCTAGTTAATTGAATCATGGATCTCACCTCGTGATTACCTGGTGTTTGGCAGCGGAAGATGGATCAGGTAATACGAGATCTACTGCGCCTCAGATGCTGCGCCTCTATCGTAGTCCACACGCACACAAGCTGGAATCCGCCGGGATGCTAGTACCGGTGCTCGGATCTCCCTGGGACTTTAGTTTCTTGAGGTTCTGTGTTTTCTCTCTGAGAAAAACAGTCTGGGCGGCGCTCAAATCAATTAGGTCGAATGTACAAAACGCGTTTATATATCGACCTAAAGTGAACTGAAACATCAGTCTCGGTTTCGCCTTTGTGTCGACCGATACATCCATTGGTGTCGATCGACACAAGTCTTGTATCGACCGACGCACCTAATGGTGTCGATCGATACACCTATTTGAAACTCAATTCGATGTGTATCTAATACACATCGATCAGACCATATGCCAATGATCTATCCCATGCAGAGTATATCCAACTTGCTTAGGTGTGTGACCCTGTAGGTTCACACGATACTGGAAATGAGTTACAACTCATTTGTCATAAGCGGTTTCTAGCAAAACGTTATGACTACCCAGTACCACATGAATTGTCCGATCTCGACAATACAACTATCTCTAGAGTTCGTACAATGTGATTTCAGGACATAATCCCAACATCATAGTCGTCCCGCCTTAGTATCTTGTCATTCCCACTTGGTCGAGGCTGATAGTCACGCCTCTCTCCCCCAATTTTAACCACGACCTTCTCTTTATCCTTCCTCTTGTGTGAGTCGGACGAGCTTTGGGAGCGAAAGTTGATCAATGACTCGGCCACCGCAACTGCCTCGTCAAGAGTATGAACTCCCCTTCGTTGCAGCTCCTGTTTCGCCCAGTTTTGTAATCCATCAGTGAAATGGAAGACAAGATCCTCGTTGGACATGCTAGGAATCTGCAGGATAATGTTGGTGAATTCCTTAACATAGTCGCGGACCGTACCTTTCTACCGAAGTTCCATTAACTTCCTTCGAGCTTCATACACGACATTCTCCAGATAGAACTGTGGCTTGAGTTCTCTATTGAACTTTTCCCACGTTACCACTTGGCAGCGCCCCTCTCGATTTGCCGACCATAACATCGCCGTATTGGTCAAGTAGATTGTGTCCGTCTTGACCTTAACCCTTTCATCCGTCAGGTTGACATTGTCAAAGTAATGCTCCAACTGCCACAAGAAGTTATCGACTTCCTTAGCATCTCGAGCCCCATCGAACTTCGATTGTTTCGGGACATCAGCCTTGACAAGTCCGACTGGACCACCTTGGCCAACGTTGGCTGCAGCCCTCCTGCATAGCGTGACATCCACTTCCACTCCTTCCAGCCTTGCCATGATCTCATCATGCAAGCCTGGTATCACCTCATCCCGGAAAGACCCGACCAACTCCTCCAGCTGAACAAACCGAGAGTCGGTGTCAGCGACATTCTTCTTGATGTCCTCCAACTCCGACATCACTAGCTCTTCCAACGCCTCTGAGTTATGTTCCAGCCTATCTATCCTTTCCCCCATTTGTTCCAGCCCCATGCTCAACATCTCCTGAGTAACGCTCTTATCACGCCGGCCGCCCTTCTTCCCTTGGGTCGTCGCGGCATCCCTTCCTCCTTCCTCGGTGGTGATATTGGTTTCAAGTTTGGAACTTTCATTCGATCATGCCATCGTTCTTCCTTGTTCCCTCAGTCGAAACTTCGCTCTGGTACCACTTATCACTGACTGATTTTGTTGGGATTATGTCCTGAAATCATATTGTACTTACTCTAAAGATAGTTGTATTGTCGAGATCGGACAATTCATGTGATACTGGGTAGTCATGGTACACATACCCATTAAATGATAAACTAGAGAGTTGTTAATATCTTACCTATTAAAACATGATATTGACCATGGTACATAAATGTTGTTTCCGAAATTTGCCCTTAATTTTATTAGGAATTGTATCCTTCATTAAGGGTAAAACTGTAAAACAATTTATATTTGATTTATTCATAATATCTTATAATATCTTTTGTTTTCCTTTTTCTATTTTAATCATATCTAACAAAAATCTTTTTCAAAAATTAGTAAAAATAATAATTAATTTTGAAATTAATATTAAAATACATATTATAAATTATTATTAACTAAAATTTGATTTATAGAAATAAAATCAAGCATAATTAAGTTACTAAATCAATTGGTACATATACTTATATAATTTAATACATAATTATTTTATAAATTATATAATCATTAAAATTAATAAATTATTATATAATATTGAAATAATAGTTTAAACTAAATAATAATATTTATAATCAATTTTATAAAATAATATATTATATTTTATTTATTCTATTACAATAAATGTAACCATGTATTGTTAATATTTTTTTCTATATCTACATATATATATATATATATATACTATAATTTAACTATGACTTTATATAAATTCGATATAGTAATATGATTCTTCATTATAAAACTATAAATATAAAATATTTTTATTTTGAAAAACTGAAACAAAAAAATAATAATATTATTCAACCACAAGATAATTTTTTTATTTAGAAATCATAATAATCAAGTTATATACGACGATAAACCAAAATAAAAATCTCAAAATCAAATAATATTATTAAAAATAAAGAAAAACAAATTGATGATATTTAAAAAACAATTTTATAAATATGTAATACAAATAAACCACGGTTAAAAAAATAAGCTTAAACAAATATAAACTAGAAAACCTAAACAAAATATTAACTTGCTACAAAAACACTGAATTGTATGTTAGAATTGACAATTATTCTCCAAAACTTTTACAAAGAAAAAATTATTGTTCAAAATATTTACAAATCTGATCTTAATAGTAAAAAAATATTCGCGCTAAGCGCAGATCAGAGTCTAGTTATTATTTAATATGATAACTACAAATATACCCACATGTGATATGTTAAGGTTTGGAAAATTATATATATATATATATATATATATATATTTCTCTCTTAATACCAAACAAAAATCTTTACAATCTTCAGCATTGGCACATATACACGATTTGTTTTTTTCCAAACACTGTCTAGGTTTAAACAAAAGCTTCTTTGGTTTCTCTATGTGAAGCCAAACCTATTTCTTTTCAATGGAGAGTTAGGGTTAGAATTCTTTCTCTTAAAAAAAACAAAATCAATACAGATGGTTCTGGTTGATGAAAAGGTATTTATATGCTTAGTTTTTTATTTGTATTATTGATATAAATCGTTTAAATTGTTGGTAATGATAAACTAATATCATTTTTGTTGTTTTTATAGTTTCAGAACGATTGACAATTCCTCAAATTTAATTAAATTATAATCAGAGTTATGGCTTCAGAAAGTAATTTATTTTATATGCTTTGCATGTTTCAACACCTTATATTAGTCGGGCCAGAGATGAGGTTAAGATCTTAAGGATGTCTGTCAATAATAAAAAAACATAATGAGACTTTGAATCTCATATTGGCAGATGAACAAGTAAGTGATTAAATTCTTTATTCTTTTTAAAATATATTCAACAAATTATAGTTGATTGTTAGTGTTGATATAAACTCTCAAATATATCTCAAATATGTTTCGCTTTTTTGAAAGGGTGATAAAATCGATCTTTCAATAGCAAGATAATTTATGGAAGATGTTGCAGATAAATTGAAGGAGAAAAGTTGGATTATTCTAGGTGATTTTGATCTTACAACTATGATTGGAAAGTTTCGGGCAACTCTTCATAGGTTTATTATTTGATGGAAATCTATAACTTATTTCCAACAAATTTAATAAAACAGTTCGAGTTGTTTCTATTCTTTTACAGATTTTAAAATCATAGATCATGATTAGTGCAACCTCAATAGTCGGTTGGTGAGTAATATGTTTCCTTAAATGATTATTAGTAAGAAAAAATAATCAAATTGTTGTTTTATTATAATAGATTTAATTGGTGGGTAGTAGAAATTGGAGGTGTGATACATAATGAAGTTTTTTTTTTTAAAAGAGTGATACATAATGAAGTTTCTAGCTAATTAATATAAATATAGGAATTATAGTATAATAACAATTTAAAGCAAATAAGATTAGAAAAAATACTAGGTAACTTCTGATTTCATGCAACTTAGCCTAAAAATTGGCGAAAATTAAGGCGATTTCTACAACCTTCCACCACCTTCTACCACCGTCGTCTCTCACCGACCTTTTCTTCGGTGTCCATTCTCCCGCCGTTGTGTGGGCCGCTCTTCCGGCGCTGCTACCGGACCTAACTTCCGATTCTCATATACAAGATCCCCAAGTTTCTCTCTGTTTCTGCATCATGGATGATGTTTGGGAAGCGATGTAGAATCTCAGTCTGGGAGGTGAAAATCGAACCTCTCAACCGATCTCGGATGAAGCCCGACAATCTCGAATTGCGAATCATCGACTCAGCCTTTATGCGCTACCGCTTAATCCGTCTCAACAAAAACCCTTGGACATCAAGATTCTACTCCCCAAAGCCTGGAAACTGGAGGATAAAGTGACTAGCCGCATAAACAACGACGGCACTGTCCAATTTTTCTTTAAGGCAGAGCATCATCTCATGAACGTACTGGAGAATGAGCCATGGCACTGTAACAATTGGATGGTAACCATTGACCGATGGACCCGGAGGTATGAACCTGATTTTCTTACAAAGATATCCTTATGGGTCAAAATCTTACACATCCCAGAGGATTTTCGCTCAAAACCAATTATTTCTGAAGTAGCTGAGCCTCTTGGTCATATTATTGATATTCACATCCTGGAAGCTATTGCCTCGGCTGAAAGTGAAGTATGGGTTAGAATCACTCGTTCATCTGATGCTCGGCTGACCTTTATCCGCTATATTGATTTTGAGCCTGGGGAGTCAGTCATGGTCAGATTCGTATACAAGAAGCTGAGAAAGTTCTGCTTTAGGTGTGGTGCTCTCTCACACAGTGAAGCTGTTTGTGACTATGAGGGACAAGTTTATCACCAAGCAGGGCAACAGCCAGAACGCTCTGACACTTCTATGCCTGACCAACTATTACCTAGGCCCCATCAATACCCCACTGATCCTGGCCCTTCTCGCATTCATAGAGATCCACATCTTGAAATTCAATCAGAAGAAGAGCCTCATCATATTACTCCAGCACCTCAACCTGCTAATAACCAACCTCAAGATGATCATGATGATACCATGGGGGAAAATGTAGCATCAAATGTGAATATGGAGGTGTCAGAAAACATACTTCCTACTGGTTCTGTAGGAGCGGATTTCAACATCCCACTACCTACTCCCATGTTTCCTGACTCCATTGACCCTCATATCCCTATACCTGGGTTCTCATCCAATCCACAACAAGACAGGGGTACCAAGCGCAAAGCTCTTTCGGTAGACACTACGGATGAAGTCTCTACTACAAGACAAAAGACATCTTCACACTCCAAAAACAAACATCGAGGCACAGGGGAGGTGGCAACCCGAAGCCACCAGAGCATCCATGAGGATATTGCATTGGAACTGTCAGGGTTTGAGGAACCCCCTGACAATTCCTTATCTAAGAGACATCATCCGTAGGTATAAGGTTGATGTCTTGTTCCTCATAGAAACAAAAAATAAGGATAGTTATGTTCAGCAACTCGGCATAGATCTCCAATTTCCCCATCAATTTTTACTCTCTCCTGATGGGCTAAGTGGAGGATTAGCTATCTTTTGGCGGGAGCATGTGAAGTGTAATTTTCTCAACAGACCAACACTTCACTATTCTGATCTGTGTATAACGGAAGGATCTTCATACTTTTACCTGACGTATGTCTATGGACATCCTCGGAGGAAACCACGTCAACAACTCTGGCATCGTATGGCTAATATGTCTTTGGCTGGCCTATTTCAAGGAAAACCAAGGATGGTCTTAGGGGGTTTCAATGAAATAAAGGATAACTCAGAGAAGCTAGGTGGTAATGAGTATCCTGAATGGCATTTCTCTGGCTTTAGACGTATGTTGAGTATTGCTGGTCTGCATGAAATCAAAACTTATGGAGGAGTTTATTCTTGGATAGGTAATAGATCAAATGGAACTATTAAAACAAGGCTGGACAGAGCAGTAGCAACAGCGGACTGGCATGAACTGTTTCCAAAAGCTTGGGCTGAGCTACTGAATTGGCAGGGGTCAGATCACCGCCCCCTTCTAGTGGTTACTGATGATGGAAAATGGAAGGGATTCAAGCTCTTTAGATATGATAATAGGTGGAGAAACAATAAGGACATGCATTCAACTGTTGCTGCAACATGGAGAGATAGATGCAACCAGCTTCCACCTCAGAAATTTAATGAAGCTTTGAAGAGATGTAGGCATGGTTTATCGAGATGGAAATCAGCTACTACCTACAACTCTTCTAAAAAGATAAGGGAACTGCAGGAAGCCCTCCAAAAAGCGTATGATTCTTATCCTATAGATTACTCTTATGTTTCTTCAATTAAAAGTTGTCTGCAAGTTGAATACCGTAATGAAGAAGAATACTGGAGAACTAAGAGTAGGATGCTACAGCTCCAAGCTGGAGATAAGAACACTAAGTATTTTCATGCAAAAACTAAGCAAAGAAGAAGTCATAACCGCATTACTTCCATTCAAAATGATGATGGCTGTATAAAGACTTCGGAAAAGGAAATTCAAGAGATTATAATGAAGTACTTTACTGACTTATACTCTTCTACTTGCAGCACAAACATGGAAGCTATTCTTCAACATGTCCAGCCGTGTGTAACTGATGAAGTTAATCAGAAGCTTATAAGTCCAGTGACTGAAGAGGAGATATACCATGCTTTGACACAAATGAACATTGACAAGTCCCCAGGACCGGATGGCTTCAATGCAGGCTTCTATAAATTCCATTGGAATGTCATAAAGGAAGGTGTGATCAATTACATTAAACTCTTTTTTGATACTTGCTATTTAGACCCGGAAATAAATCATACTCACATATGTTTAGTCCCTAAGATTGAATCCCCTACGAATATGAAAGACTTTAGGCCTATCAGTCTAAGTAATATAGCATACAAGCTAATATCTAAAATCTTGGCTGAGAGGCTCAAACCTTGGCTAAATGGGATTATATCAGATACACAATCTGCTTTTATTCCGGGAAGGCTTATCACAGATAATGTGATTGTAACTCATGAGCTCATTCATTCTCTAACCACTAAGAAGATATCTACTCCCTATATGGCTCTCAAGCTTGATATAGCAAAGGCGTTTGATAAAGTAGAATGGGCTTACCTCGATTCAATTCTAAGGAAACTTGGTTTTGCAGATAAATGGTGCAAGTGGGTGATGAAATGTGTGACTACTGTCACATACTCAGTACTAATCAATGGATCTCCTTCTCGGAAAATATATCCAACTAGAGGGCTCCGCCAAGGTGATCCCATTTCACCCTATTTATACTTAATTTGTACAGAAGGACTTTCTGCTGCCTTGAAAGATGCGATGAGATATAAGAGGATCCATGGATTTAAGGCTACCAGAAACGGTCCTTCAATCTCTCACATGTTTTTTGCTGATGATTCCCTTTTGTTTTGTAAAGCCACTGAGACAGAATGTAATAAGCTGCTGGAAATCCTCAAGGAATATGCTGAAGCATCTGGACAATATGTTAATTTTCAGAAGTCAGCAATTCTTTTTGGTAAGAGTACACCAGAAGATGTTAAGAAGAAGATAGTAGAATGTTCTGGTATAGAAAAAGTAGGAGGGTTTGGTAGGTATTTGGGATTGCCAGAAGCTATATGAAGAAATAAGAATGATATATTCTCGTTTCTAGCGCAAAGGGTACAAAGAAGACTTGAAAATTGGTACTCTAGATTATTATCTCCTGCTGGAAAGGAAGTGTTAATTAAATCAGTTGCAACTGCACTTCCTACTTATTGTATGTCATGCTTTATTCTTCCAAAGAGACTAATAAATCAAATCACAGGGTATATCAGAAGATTCTGGTGGTCTGCAGAGAAGCAAAAGAATAAGATTCCTTGGATATCCTGGAAGAAGTTAACTCAATTAAAGCAATACGGTGGGATGGGGTTTAAAGACCTAAGTAAGTTTAACCTGGCTATGGTGGCCAAACAATCATGGAGGATTTTGAAGAATCCTGAATCACTCATAGCTCGTGTATTGAGAGCCAAATACTTCAGTAAGTCCTCTTTTCTTGATGCTAGTATAGGAAGACGTCCTAGTCATGCCTGGAGAAGCATTCACCAGGGTATAAGTCTTATTAAGCAGGGTTTAAAGTGGAGGGTTGGAAATGGTAGTCTCATTAGAATTGGGAAAGGCCAGTGGCTTGATAACCCACCTAGACCTGCTTATCTTTTGAATGAGGAGTTTAATGATCTTACTGTTTCAGGACTATTCAGAGAAGGCTCTTCAAATTGGTCCCACACCAAGTTATGCAGTCTTATCCAACCACAGGATATTCCCTTGATCAACAGAATCAGGCCTCGATTATCTAATGTTGAGGACTCCCCCTCATGGATATATACAAGGGATGGAGAATACTCTGTTAAATCAGGATACCACCAGTTAACAAAGCCAGCAGAAGATAACACAGTGGAGGTAAATGAAATTAATAAAATCAGTAAAGCTATCTGGAATTTATCAATCCCTCCTCGAATCAAGCATTTTTGGTGGAAGGTGGTACATAATGCAATACCGGTTGCTGATGCTTTCTTACAGAGAAGGATTAAAGTTCCACCAGAATGCAACTTCTGTGGTGAGGCTAAAGAAACAGTCATCCATATGCTGTTTGAGTGCCGAGTAACAAAAGAAGTTTGGGAACTCTCCTCATTGCTGCAACAAGGTCAGCTCCCTCAATATCAAACTGTCTTAGACTACCTAAGATATCTCTTAGATATTGACAAAAGAGGTAAGGAGAAGAATAGGGAGCATATATTTGCTTTTCTAGTGTGGAGAATATGGAAAGCTAGGAATGATATAATCTTTAAAGCTAAGAGATGGGCAATCCCTGATATTTTGAATCAAGCTTATATGGATTTCCAACTCTGGAATGAAGCTTTAGCTAACTCTAAAAGTGAAATCTGCATCTCAAATCCCAGTAATAGAAAACTTCCTAGCAAATTCACAGATATTTTCGATAATAGCTCTGATTATTATTGTTGCTCAGATGCATCTTGGATAGATGATCAAAGCAGAGCCGGAATAGCATGGATCCTCTATGATTCAAAAGGCCAGCAGATCATCCAAGGGTCAGCATCGATAGAAGCTACTGAAACAGTTTTAGAGGCTGAAGCAATTGCTCTAAAGGAAGCTATGTTGCAAATGAAACGTTTGAATTACAACAGCATAACTTTTTGTGGAGATTCCTCTGAGCTGTTTGGCAAGATGGAGCATTACTCAAGAAATAACAGAGCATGTCACGTTAAGGACCGTATCATTCAAATCATTTGGATGATATTGGTTCTTTGAAGAAGGATCCTTATAAGTTCATCCCTAGAAAGATAAACACTGAAGCGGACAAGTTAGCCAAAAATGCTAGAATTAAGATGCAAAACTATGTTGTAACTTGGATGTAAAATTATGCTTTGAACATTGTAACTTTCTATGTTTAATAAAAGATGGTCGACAAAAAAAAAGATTAGAAAAAATACTAATTGCTGTTTTGAAAAAAAAAATCAAAATTTAGTTAAATATTAATTATTAAAATATTGTGTCCACATGTTGCCGACAAATCATACTAATAATAATATATAATAGCAGCGGTTTTATGGACAACAATTCATTTGTGCATCACTTAATAAGTTAATAGTATTGTTTAGTGCCTTGATATATATATATATATTATAATTAAGAGAATATTTAGACTATTTTTTGGGGTCAATTGCATGTATTTTATCTTTTTAACTTTTAGACAATTTTGCCTTATCCCCGATAACCTATCTGCGACTAACTATCCGAATGGATAGATTTTCTCTTTTCTAACTATCCTTCTTTCTTTTTTTTTTCCCCTCCACTCTTTCTTTTTTACTTTATATTAATTCCATCTTCATTTTTAAAGGTTGATAGATTGTCGGAGGGGAGGTTTCCGACAATATAACCCGGCTGAATGGAGATAAAATCGGCCGATGTACCGGAATTCAAAAAAAAAAGAAATCAAAATCGGACTTATTACGGAAGTTTCAAATGGATAGTTTAGAGTAGGTGTCCACAATCTCAGCCATTCGTGAATACTACCACGATCATATCACATGCTGAACGCTTCTCATGGATAACCAAACTTGACTATGCTAATATCTTCCACGTATGGACGGACATACATGTATCTATGGTTTGTTACCTATTCTATATATCTTCACATATAATTCATTGGAATATTATCTTCAAAAACAAAACTAAAGACCAATAATATCTTGTTGTACGCTCCTCATGGATAACCAAACTTGATAATGCTAATACCTTCCACATATGGACGGACATACATGTACCTATGGTTTGTTACCTACTTAGTATCTATCTTCACATATAATTAATTGGAGTATTATCTTCAAAAACAAAACTAAATACCAATAATATCTTGTTGTATGCTCTTCATAGATAACCAAACTTGACAATGCTAATACCTTCGATCCACATATGGACGGACATATATGTATTCGTGGTTTGTTACCTACTTAGTATCTATCTTCACATATAATTCATTGGTGTATTAATTTCAAAAACAAAACTAAAGACCAATAATATCTTGTTGGACGCTCTTCATGGATAACCAAACTTGACAATGCTAATACCTTCTACATATGGACGGACATACATGTATTCATGGTTTGTTATCTATTTTCACATATAGTTTATTGGAGTATTATCTTTAAAAACAAAACTATCTATGATTTATGTGAAATGTGGTGTATGACACCTATTTGTGTCCATCCAAAAAAAGAGGGAAGGATAGTTAGGAAAACTGTGCCGTGTGACATCTATCCGTAAAGGAACTGGGCGTGTGACATCTATCTGTCACTTTTAAAACACTATTCTCGTATATAGGGGTACATTTATCTTTTTAACACTAAAACTTACAAAAAGATATAAAATTACATGCACTTTTAGAAAGATATAAAACTGTTATATCTTTAAAAAAAAATATATACTCAATGCAATAAATTCTTATTTTCTGAGCTGTTACGTGTATAAAACAAAAAGAATACATAAATGTTTTTCAACTTTTATTTCTTTTTAACCCTTTAGATTGTTGAGCCAACTAAACTATAATTAGGAGAATACCGTCTGTCAATTTTTGGTCGATGATTGTTGGACTCCTCGGTCAATTCTTGGTGAGAAATATAATTTACAGTTTTACACTATATATATGATATATCATAAGGAATTAGCAAAGGCTGTTCCCAGCCAAAAAGAGATTATGACCTAGGCCCAAACCTTTCCTAAATCCTAACTAAGTATAATAATAATTAAAAAAAATTGGTCGTCCAGATGACTTTTAGGATTGCCTGAACTGGTTATTTAAAATATCATGTGATTTGTGCGGTAGAAGAACTAATTCATCCTTAACCAATAATGATAAACTATCAGTCGCCAATCAGCCCAAACTATCGTAAATACGTCCAAACATATAGAAAACGTAGTGAAAACAGATTTCATGATCAATTTATACATAGAGTAGATAGGGTTAAGAAGATACGATACAAAAAAAAATTAGACTAAGACAGTAAGAGCTCGAACATTGGTCCATCAAGATGAAGCCATGTGCTTTGATATCCTCCACACGTCTATGTGAGTATCGGTAAACATAATGGGAACCAAATATATCAGATGGGCCTCATAATTTACCAAAAAAGTTTAATTCTCTACCGATTATTTTAAGGTGAAAATGGAGAAAAGCTTTGGACAAGTTCATCTTATTTTAAGGTTTTGGAAACTTAAACATGCACACGCACTAACCAAACATACAAAAAGATATGCTATTTTAAAAAAAGAAAACAAATAACGTCGTTCCAACTGGATGTCTTCGTCCACTCTTAACAAAGAACATTTATATTTCTGGGTTTCAGTGATCTGTAAATGCTCTACCGATTATATTCCATAGTACCATAAATAAAATTCTATGACACATTGTCGTCGGGATATACAATTTAGTCCTCCTTAGATAAGCACCATAGAAGACATACATCTGTTTGCGAAAAAAAAAATGTCGTCATACCTTTACTTAGTCTTAGAACATATCGTAATTATTTCCACATAAATGAATTGAACCGTTCGCAAGAAATAGTAATGCCAGTAATTATGGAATAGTAATCATTAGAGGGAGGCCAAACTCAACCGTTACTTCTGCAAAACTATACGTTATATACTCTCTTCAATTCTTACACTTAATTTAGCACTCCGAAAAAATTAAATGCTAGAGAAACCCAAAAGTCCCCTTAATCCCTATATAAGATCACGTTGCAAGCATCACAGCTAACACTTTCTAAAAAAAACACACATCGTTTTCTCTTAGAACTCGCAGGACCATGGAACCAAAGAAGCAAGAACCAGCCCGACTCCAATCCCTCCCTCAAGAACTTCTCGGAGAGATCCTTTCAAAAGTCGGCGAAACCTCATCCCAAGATTTCTGTAACGCCGTCAGTACGTGTAAGATCATGCGTTCTTCATCGGCTAACCCTAAGGTGTACAAGAAACTCAGCCTCAGCCCGATGGAACGGAACCCGTTGAAGGCCTACGACAACATGCCGCTACTCCAGAACTGTCTGGACAACAACAACTTCGCCGCGCATTTTATCAAAGGTATGTTGTGCTACTTTGTTGAGGAAGACCAGGTACAAGGCATGGAACACATTCGTACTGCCGCCGACGGAGGCCACCAGGAATCCATCTACCTCTACGGTGTCTTGTTGATGTGCAACACCCACTTTGATGAAGGTGAGAACAGTATCCGCAAGCTCGAGTATGAAGGGTCAACAGCCATGGATTCAGTCCGGGAGAATTTGAAGGTATCGTTGAGTGGAGTTCCTGTTTCGAAGCCGCCAGAAAGCTGCCACGTTAATGATATGAATAACTCATGTTCCCTTTGCTTGCACTACAAGATACTCAGAAAATTCATTTTGAGGCCATCGGAGGAGGAGATTTTTGGCTTAAGCGACTGAAGAAAGCCCTAGCAGACGTTTCTCTTTACGGTTTTATCATTTTAATTCAGTTTTCAGTCCTCTTTTGTTTACTCAAGCAATAAATAAATAGTTTGTGTTTAATCTATGATATCATTGTGTTATGTTATGTATCAATGTATCAACTTCTATGATATCTTTGCTTTAGTCAAGACTTCAGCTTGCTTAATCCAAGTCCAGGATAATAGTTTGAAAATTTTAAACACATCCAAATTTTGCAGAAGTGAAGTTTCAGACCCATGAAATAAAAACATTACTATTTACGATATCCGCAAAGTTGAGGATTAGAACAGAACCGGACCATGTTTCCTAGTTCTTACCATTGTGAAATAACTGAATTGGGTTTGTAGTATTTAATGGGCTTTTAAGAAACCCAGTAATATTTGGAGGATATATATATTTTTCTCAAAAAGATATTGGATGCAGAGTAGATTTATCGGTGGATACTTAGTAACCTAATGGCGGACAACGGCGGAAACGGAGACGGCCTCACCACCGCTGAGAGAGTCCCTAGCCACTGGTACTCTTGGTTTCCATTGTGGTTGTAAGTGTAACCAAACCCCTATTAATAGTGCCGGTTTAAACATTTCAAAGGCCCTGGGGCAAATTTTTAAAATGATCCCCCCGAACCATGAAAATTTGGTTTATTCAAAAGAAAAAACATTTATTTATCAAAACTAATGTTTTATATATTATTAGTACGAACACAAATATTATTAAATATAAATTTTATAAAATTAAAATTATCTATATATTTGACAACAACAATAATAATATAAAAATCTATATAAACATATTTATAATTAAACATACATACATTCTTATATTTAATAAGATATTTTATAATTTATTGTAAATAAAATAATAATAATAAATAATTTTTATTTTAATTTTTTATGTATAAAAATCAATCTATAAATATCTTATTAAAATATTTTATCATTTATATATAAATTTAAATTTATATAAATAATACAAATTTAATATATAAAATCTAAAAAAATATTTATTAATATTTAAAAAATTTCGTAAATATTTTTATATTTATCATCTTATCTTTAGTTGTTATTGAAGGTTATGTATATCTCTAAAATAAAATTAATAATCTCATAAATATTTTCATATATATCATCTCATTTATTTATTTTATTTTTATTCAAAGTTCTATATATCTCCAAAATAAAATTTTTAAAAAATCTTAATCAATTTTTCATATTTATCATGTTTTTTTATTATCGAAAGTTATCTATATCTCCATAGAAAAATTTTAAAATATATAACAAAACTACCAATATAAACTAAGTTTAACATAGTAATTAACCTAGTTTCATTAATAGTAAATTAGTAATCAACCATTTTGAGAGTGAATATAAGACAAAAAACACTTAACAATTAATATAAAGATTATGTGTTAGTCAAGTTAATATAATAATCTAAAACCAACAAAAAAAACTAATGTTATCATCAAAACAATCATTTGACCTAGAAAATTTATTCATACTATCAAATTTTGAATTTTCATTAGCCCTTAAGCATGTCACAAATTTACTTAAAACACCCTTTTATGATTGAATAAACAATTCAAGTAAAATGAAAATTAATACATAGGTTTTGGAATATAAATCTGAACGGCCAAAAGAAAAATGCAAACAAAAAAATAGTATGGCCCACTGCTTTATCAAATATATATAGAAAAATAATATCAAATATATATAAAAAATATATAATAACGGAAATTAAACGCTATTAAATTATTTATTATTGCACTAAAATAAGCGCTATTGTAAATTTCAAAATTATGGCATAACGAAAAACCGCTATGTAAAGTGTCTACTTTATTATAACAGGCGTAGATAAAGCGTTTAACAAACCGCTATAATAGCAATATATAGCGTTTTTGGACGTTATATATACTCAAATTGTTTGTAGTGATTATACAAACCGTTCACTGATTTTGTATTTTGTTCTGGTGTTGCCCCTGAGCCCTTCAACCGTATATTGGTTTGTCGTTTGCTTTGGTGTAGCCTCGGAGACATAGAACCGTGCACTGGTCTTTTGTCTATTTGTTCTCCAATCTTGTTCTGAACATTTCATTTGCAATGTAGGCTTGTGCTTTTTGATTACACATTAAACAAGAGATAAGAAAAATATTCAACGTTCCTTTTAACCGATTTTATTAAACTCCCTTAATATGAAAAGTTCGTATATAATCCGGAAAAAATCACATATATCTAGAAAGATTCACAAATTATAATTTAATTTATCGACTACCTCATCTCGCTACATATATTTGCTTAAATGGAGATGAAGCCTGAGTTCGAGACACCTCCAAAGATAGACACGACGTCAGAGATAGACGCGACGCCGAAGATGAAAATTCATCGGCAATGGAGACGCTGATGTGCTATGATGGAGATGAAATTATGAAAATATTATAAATTTTAAACAAAAATTAAATAGTAATTGCTATTTGTAAATTTTTAAAATAAATAGAGGGGGGAAATGTAACTGAAATATTCAAAAAGGAAAAAATTCAAACAACTAATTGCATGTCACATGATTTGAATCACATCACTTAAAATCACATTAACATCAATGGGTGACATTTTGATTTGAGTCACCATACTAGTCCCTAATTGCAGTGCCATTCCGGCTCTTAGTTAAAATTATGTAAGTTTGTCTTTAAAAAAAACAAATCTGTGAAAATTAAATAAATTTAAAGAATAAATATGTGATCAAAAGAATAAGTAAATCTGTGAAAATTAAGTAAATTAGAAATAAATCTGCAGAAATCTAATTAAATTTGTTAAACTTATATAAATTTGTGGCCCAAGAAGAAAGAAATATGTGGAAAACTAAATAATTCTGTCAAATTTAAGTAAAATTGTGTCAAATAAACAAATCTATTGAGTCCTAATTAAGCATCTCAAATTAATGTAATATGTGGTCAAACAAGAAAGAAATTTGTGGAAACCTAATTAAGAGTGTCAAGTTTAAGTAAATTTGTTGTTAATACGAACAAATATATTGAATCCTAATTAAGTGTCAAATTTATATAAACTAGTTAACTTAACCTCCGCGCACGCGCGGGGGGTATTATATGATTAATTGTTTTTTTTTTTGTCTACACTTGTTCTACGCGCTCTGTGGAGCAAATTGTCTACGGGCCTGCCGTATCTTAATTTAATATGGAGGAGAATGATTTCTGTTTCAAAAGAAAATTCATTTCATCAAGAAAATGAAAATATGTACTTTGCAACACAATATTGATAACCCAGATTCAAGGATTTGATCACGGAGCAGAGAAAAGAGAAGAATAATTAACGTAATTCCTCTGAGGAACCTGCGTTATCAGATACACAGATGAACTGGACCTGCCCCAGCTTGAGTAACTGTTAAACATAAACGAAAATACGATCAAATGCATGCACTCTCAGACGAAGCAAGACACAATAGGATCATAGAAACATCATCCAAGCGAGCTTTACAAAAATTCAATCTTTAAAGATTAAATATTTGTCCAATTGTAAATTTAGTATGCTTAATTCTCAAAAGAAATCGAGTTGCAGATTACCTCAAAGAGATTGCTAAGCAGCGAACAAAGGTTTATACCATAGTTTTGTTACTTCCAACATTCATTTTCATGTAGCAAAGAACGTTTCGAAGGAGATGAAAAGATCAAAAGCGTGAATCGTAGGAACAATAACAGTAGTAGTAGCATGTGAATCAACATTCACCTGAGCTGAAGCGAGAGCAAAAGTGAAAGAGTGGGTCGAACCCGATAGCAGAAATCCGAGGTCCGTGACTCCATCCACGCACGTAAACGTAGCGACAGCAGGAGAGGACGACGAAACATAAGTGGAGGAGAGATCAGAGACACAATCTAGAGAAAACTCTAGCTGCTCAAGGATTTTCAAAGGAGAGACCTCCATTAGAAGACCTGCGAATGTGGCTGGTATTAGCATACTACTGTGGTCAACACCGTTTAAAGTCTATTCTGCTATGTGAATTGTCCATCACGATTCACGCAAGTCTCCAAGGAGCACCAATTCCGTGAGCAGTATATGCATGTCTTCTCTTTAATTATGGTTTCCCCTTTGGCCTTTGCGTGAAGTCTCCTTAAGATGCACAACACAAATAAGCACTACTGATTATTCACGGCATGTTTTTATCAAATGTATCTTGCATCTCTTCTTCTTTTCCTGCCTCTCCTCATCACTGTCTTGTTTTCCTACTTCTTCCTCATCCTCTTCATCATCAGCCAAGTATTCTCATATTCATTATCATCTGCAAAATAGAGAAACAATTTTGACATATCGGAAACAAAACTTAAGTTCAAAAAAGTAGAAGAAACACTAATGACTCAAACCCAAAGTGAGAAATGTGAAACTCATGTTTAAACGGAACATGACAAGTCATGTTTTAAACTTAGTATCCGCAAGAGACAAAGAAGCTCTAAACAATTAGTGGTTGAATGATAAATTTTTCCAGTAGCAGATCAACATCTAAGAATCCGCAATATGTTCATTCACTTATTTTTTCTTCAACCCATTCCCTAGTTTTTTTCCTGTTGCCGAATGCCGCCACTGCATTCCTAATGGAGCATATTAATCAACTTTAAGACGTTGAACTGAATGCACATAAGCTATATCCTTCAATGAAAGCAGGGCTTTCAGATAAAGATGGTGAGCAAAACGATAGACAGAAAAGAGAGAAGCTGAGGAAATATTGAGAAGGATAAGAACATATAACATCCACTCTCACTCGAAGAAACCAAAACCAAGGACAGAGCGCCTACCCTCTTCCTCTTCATCTTCATTATTGTTGTCCCCGTTATCTACATGATCTCCATGTACTGGATCTCCCTCCTCATCCTCGAGCTCATGATCATCTGGCCGAAGATTAAAAATCAAATCTTTACAGGAAAAACCCTAGCAAAATTGCGGCGTGCATTTCACATTGAGAAGAAATTAGGGTCTGTGCGTAGGGAATTATGTACCTTATTCGTCCGGAATATCGTTCCCTACCATAATTCTTTCCAGAAATTAGTGGTACGATGACGTAGAAACCAAATCTGAAAGCTGTAAAAGGTGGATTGTAACTATGATTCTGATTTCGCAAAGGGAAGGGAAGAAGAGGGTTTGTCCCTTCGATTTTGGAGTTCGCGAGAAGCGGCAGAAACCGTCACCTGCGGATTCGGTATGAAGTCGGAGGCTCTACAATCGATTTGAGGGAGAAGGGAAGGGAAGGGTTTGCGAAGCATTGGGGGTATCAATTTAATGAGTGTTAAAAATAAGAGATCAGATAGTTCTGGGAGATGAAGAGCTTGAGAGTGAATAGGTTCTCAGAGATGATGAAGCGTTTGATATAATGGAGGAGAAGAAGCATTTTCAGATTTTTTGTTTTTAAGAAAAGAATGTCACGTCTGCAAAAGTTTTGTGTTGACGTGGACGCCCTTAGAGGAGAGTAAAAATGTCTACAATTATATATATGATTTGTGGTTAAACAAGAAACAAATATCTGAAACCTAATTAAGTATGTCAAATTAAATAAATTTGATTGTAAAACAAAAAAATATATTGATTCCTAATTAAGTGTCAAATTTTATGTAAATATGTGATTAAACAAGAAACACATTTGGAGAAACCTAATTAAGTTTGTGTCAAATTTAAACAAATTTGTCTTCAAAATAAATAAATCAATTAAATACTAACTAAGTATGTCAAATTTTATGTAAATATGTTGCAAAAAAAATTAAAACAAATTCGTAGAATCCTAATTAAATCTGTCAAAATTATGTAAATTTGTCTCAAAAAGAAAATTTTGTGTAACAAACATGTGGACTCCTAATTAATTCTGTCAAAATGAAATAAATAGATCGCTAAAACTAAATAAATAAATAAATATATCTTAAAAATTTTGTTGCTTCATATAATAATGATAAAATAAATTTGTCTTATGTTAAAATTATATTATAAAAATTTATGTTGAGTTAGAAAATATAATAAAAAAACATTTTTGTAAATATCGTTTTAGATAACAAAAGATTTTAGGATAAAATAAGTATTAAAAATTTAATAATTAAAATAAAATTAGAGTTAAATTAGTAATATAATGATTAGTTATGGTCAAACTAACTTTTTCCCCTGTTTATTTGTAGAATGAAAAGCTAATTGTGATAAAATTAAGAATATGATTATTTCTAAACGTGCGTTTCATTTTAGACGACTAAATTATTTATTAATAAAAGCGTTGAGTTCAATTTTGGTTTTATTTGATATATTATTATTTTAAATGAACCGTTTACAAATATCTATATAACTATATTATCATTGACGTGTTGACAAAAATAAATTATCATAGACGTCACAATGTAAAAAAAGACTATAGTCATACAGCCTGATCGTAGACATTTAATATCAGCGGTTGCACCAACGACGGAGTAAAGGACAAAAACTATAATCGTCACAATATTACTAGTAAATGATCTGGAATGCAACAATAAAAAGAAAAAAAAACATTTAACAGATAGAAAATACAAAGACTTGTATCAGAATCATATGAAAGAAGAAACAAATTTGCATTATTTTTCCAAATAAAAAAAACCTCTATTCGTTGACCCTCTACTGTCCTCCAATGGCGGCCCCTATGCCGTTGGCCTTGCTTGTATCTCTCTCTCTCTCAAAAGCTCAAATAGTCCAGCAAGCAAAATAGTCCAAAAAGAAACAAGATAAGAAGAAACCAAACTCGCAAAGAAACAAAAGGCCAAAAAAATTAAAGGTTTAAAAGCGAGGGAAAAAATCGCCTTTTTAAAAGCCCATTCCCTCTTTCTCCGGCACTCAGTCTAACGAAAAACGAGATCAAAGAAGCAAAACTTTAAGCTTTTCTTTTTGCTTCTCTTTTCTTGTTTCCGACAATGGAGGAAGAAAGTAGCAGCTGGTTGATTCCAAAGGCTGTGTTGTTTTGGCTGTTATGTTTAGTCTTGTAATTGTGAAAAGCATGTCTCTGCTTTGGTGGAGACCAAGAAAGATTGAAGAACATTTCTCAAAACAAGGAATTCGAGGTCCTCCTTACCATTTCTTTATCGGTAATGTTAAAGAACTTGTTGGAATGATGCTTAAAGCTTCTTCTCATCCTATGCCTTTCTCACACAATATCCTTCCAAGAGTTCTCTCTTTCTACCATCACTGGAGGAAAATCTATGGTTCGTTCTCTTAATTCAGATTAGATAGTTCTTCTTAACTATGTTTTTAATCTGCAAGTTTTTGATAAAATTGAGTGGCAACTCTTTGGTTTTAATATTGACTCTTAAGACTTTATAAAGAACTCAAGACTCTTTTATATTTGGTTTGGTCATTTGTTTCTTGTTTTTTTTCCTGGGATTTGGGTTCTTTATCTTTAACTTGAAATAAAATTTGGTTTTTCTTTGTTGTGATTTGGTTCGGATTCTCTGTGAAATGCTACACAGTGAGTTTTCAAGTCAAGCAATGTAAAGGATTTTGTTTTATTACCCAAATAAAAAACAACAAAAATCTATTTTTATTTTATGTGTTTTGTTTTGTCATGATCAAATTATGATGTCAGTACTTTGATGTGAAAAAGGAGGCTCAGTTCATCATTTTCCGTCTCTGCTAACTCTTGTTTTTGTTGAAATTTTGGTTTCTGTGCAGTGAATTAAATTGCAGCAATTTGGTGAAATATAGAAGAGCACTTGGGCGTTAAGACAATACCCTCTTTTTTTTGTCAAATTTCCCACTTCAGGATCTGTTCATGTTTACAACTGCTTTTGTCATGTTTTGTCTAATTTTAATTTGAAAATAATAATAATTTCAGGTGCTACATTTCTGGTATGGTTTGGTCCAACTTTCCGGTTAACCGTGGCGGATCCGGATCTGATCCGAGAAATATTCTTAAAATCTGAGTTCTATGAGAAGAACGAACCTCATCCTTTGGTCAAGCAGCTTGAAGGCAATGGACTTCTTAGCCTCAAAGGAGAAAAATGGGCTTATCATCGCAAAATCATTAGCCCCATTTTTCACATGGAGAATCTCAAAGTAATTGAATTATTTCATGTTCATGTAAAAAGTTTTTAATTTCCTAATCAAAATTAAGTGTTCTTTGGGCAGTTGCTTATACCGGTGATGTTGAAGAGTGTGACTGAGATGGTGGAGAAATGGTCGGAGAAGTTATCGGAAACAGGCGAAGTTGAGGTTGATGTCTATGAGTGGTTTCAGATTTTGACTGAAGATGCTATAAGCAGAATAACTTTTGGAAGTAGCTATGAAGATGGCCGAGCGATTTTCCGACTTCAGGCTCAACAAATGATTCTTTGCGCCCAAGCTTTTCAGAAAGTCTTCATTCCTGGTTACAGGTAAAACATTAAATCAACATGTCCTTGTCTCCTGTCTGAAGAGATTATCTAACGACGGCTTCTTTTTAATTGACATGGTCCGACAAGACTAATATATCATTTTTGGGTCAGATATTTCCCAACAAAAGGTAATTTGAAATCTTGGAAGTTAGACAAAGAGATAAGGAAGTCTTTGTTGAGGCTAATTGAGCGCCGGAGAAAGAGCGACGGCCAAGAAAGCAAAGAGGTGGAGCCAGCGGCGGCGGGGGCGAAGGATTTGTTGGGTTTGATGATTCATGCAAAAAATGTGACGGTGCAAGATATTGTGGAGGAGTGTAAAAGTTTCTTTTTCGCCGGAAAACAGACAACATCCAATCTGCTGACGTGGACGACCATCTTGCTAGCCATGCACCCGGAGTGGCAGGCCAAAGCACGTGATGAGATCTTTACGGTCTACGGCTCACGTGAGGTCCTCGCTAAAGAAAATGTCGTTAAGCTTAAAACGGTGCGTTTTCCCTTTCTTGCTTTGTATCATTTTGATTTCGGAAATCTCAGAACTAAAATCCCTTTTACATTTCATCCATTATGACCAAACAATGTTTTTTAAAAAAAATTCACATATAAACGGATGAATTGATAATGAGAGTTTACGTTACCGTTAATTATGGACTTTTTGTAGCCTAATCTAGTTCGAATTGTGTTATCACGATTGTAAATTTGCAGTTGAGCATGATCCTAAACGAGTCCTTAAGGTTGTATCCACCAATAGTAGCTACAATTAGACGCGCAAAATCAGACGTTGAGCTAGGAGGGTACAAAATCCCCTGTAGCACGGAGCTCCTAATCCCAATCATAGCGGTCCATCACGATAAAGCCATTTGGGGTAACGAAGCGAACGAATTCAATCCAGATCGATTCGCAAACGGAGTGCCTCGTGCTGCGAAACACCCCGTTGGATTCATTCCGTTTGGTCTTGGAGCCAGAACATGCATTGGTCAGAATCTTGCCATACTTCAAGCCAAATTGACCCTTGCTATAATGATCCAACGCTTCACTTTTCACTTGGCTCCTTACCAGCACGCACCTACCGTCCTTATGTTGCTCTATCCTCAGCATGGTGCACCCATCACTTTCCAGAGGTTGAACAGTTGCGAGGATCGCTAAGAGATCAACAGTCCAATATGTTTAGGAATTTCAAGCTTGTAAAAAAATGTCCTCACGCTTTTTATAACTGACATGCTCTTTTTATATATAGTTTAAACTTCTAAATTGCATTTTTTTGGTCGAATAAATGTAGAACTAGCTATCGAGCTGTCTCTTTTATTAACTTTCAACATAAATATGCTTTTATACAAACTTGTATATTTTAGTATAAACACTAACTTGACTCCAGCTTAACAGGATTGGATAAATAAAGTCTAATCCTACTAACTTAAGGAACAAGTAATTGGGAGATTTAGACTTATCTCTAATATATCATGAACACTCCCCTCACATTGGAGCATGTATATCTCGAACGGCCAACTTGGACAACAAGTTATGAAATTGAACGCGAGCAAATGCTTTTGTTAAGATGTCTACCACTTGATCTGTCATTTATATGTGATGTAAAAACGATGAACTTCACGAACTGCATCATAACTACATACCAATCATTTTCAATATGCTTAATATGTTCATGGAAGACTAGATTTGTGGCTATGTGAATAGTTGTTATGCTATCACAAAAGAAATGAGTAGGTTGTAGTTCAATACCCAGTCCCTTTAACAACTTTCACAACCATTTAACTTCTCGGTGAGCGGCTGCCATTGAACGATACTCAGCCTCAGTGGAAGAATGTGAAACAATTTCATCTTTCTTTTTCTTCCATAAATTGGAGTCTCCAAAGCATTGACGAACGTAGAAAGTGATCAACGAGTAATTGGACATGTGAACCAGTCGGAGTCACAATAGATGGTGAGAGAGAGATCTGATGACGAGCTTAAGAATATTCCTTAACCAAGACTTCCTAAAAATAACCGAACTTTATAAAGTGCAGCTTCCCAATGAGCTTCAGTATGCGTTTTCATAATCCGAGACAAAATGTGAATAGAGTAACTCAGCTCAGGCCTTGTGTGCATGAGATAAATTAAACGTCCCATAAGCTGTCTATATTTCTTGGGGTCAGACAGAAGTGGACTCTTAACTTCGGAGAGCTTGTAATTTTTTCAAGTGTGTATTGACGGGTTTGGAGCCGAGATTCCATGTATCAAGAACAATGTCTAATGCGTACTTACGCTGCGACAAGAAGAATCCTTTCGGTCACATGCTTACTTCAACACCTAGAAAGTATTTCAATTTTTCCGAGTCCTTCAATCAGAAACATTTTCCCAGTATTCTTTGAACTTCTTGACCATATGTCCATCATTATCACATATAAGTAAATCATCAACATAGATGAATATTCAAAGTTCAATACCCTTTCAAGTATAGGAAAAGAGTGCATAAGCATCATAAGACTAAGTGAATCCAAAAAGAACAAGTGAATCCGAAAACGTTTTAACCGAACAATGTGGAGCTTGTTTTAATCCGTATAAGGATTTGAAATAAACAAACCTTATTTCATTGCAAGTGACGAAAACCAAGAGTAAGTTTTATATAAACTTATTCTTCAAAATTACCATGGAGGAAAGCATTGTTTATGTCGATTTGATAGACTTCTCATTGTCTTGCAACTACTAGACTCCTTATTTCTATTTTTTTAAAAAGTGTTTACGAAATTTTATTGGTACCCAATAAATCTTTGCGAATGTGTTTTCAAACCACCAACTAGAGTAGTATATTAACTTTTGTTATGGTTCTAGTTTAGATAGATTATTTTGCAAGATGAGATCAGTATCCGCATGCCATTAGTGGTAGTGGACGCCGTTGAGCTGTATGATGGGACTGGATATTGTCCGGAATAAGTTCCTAACTGGATGTGGTAAGGCGACGTGTATGTGATGGAGTTCACTGGAGAATTCTAGGATCAGTCCGAGTGAAGTTCTTAAGGTAAATCAAAGAAGATTTTCCGTGGTGCGCCCAAGCCACAGTTCCTATCCTCCTCTTTGTCTTTCTTGTTCATGGGTCATTTCTAGTCTCATGTTTCCTTTTCTTTCCCAGCATTCTCATTTTTTTCCCTTATTATGAAAATTAAGCAAGTTGGGCTTTCGGTCTTCATGCCCTTCTTTGTAATCATGCTCCCTATCATTTATCTTATTCCTTCCTTGATTCTCAATGGATTCGTCTAGCAGGAGAAGGTTATTGTATTCTCTCTAAGCTTTTTGTTATCTTTTCTACGCGCCTCTCCTAGTTTCGCTCATATAGTCTTCTTCTAGAGTTACTTCTAGTTTTGTGTCTCTTCTTCTCCAAGCTCCATTCTTTTCTTGTTCTGGGGATGCATCAATGTGTGCTCTCACTTTTTTCTTTGTTCCTTTAACTATTTACTCATTATTTATGATGTTCCTTTCTGATTCTACAAGATTTGTCTACTAGAAAGAAAGCCATTGTATTTTTTTGTGCAACTTTTGTGATCTCTATAGAAATGTCTCTATTTGGGATGTTCCTTGTTCTTCAGCTTTATTCGTTTTTTTGTTCTGGATATCCGACGGTGTTTTGCATCTAGGGTTTGTGGACTGGTGTTTGGTAAATTTGCTTTGGTTTTATCTCCTGTCAAGACCCCCGTTTAGGGGTTTGTAATGGGGAAAACTGTCAAATAAATCCCGAACTTTTGCGTTTGTGCCATTAAAAACCCCAACTCTCAGGGTCTTCAAAAAAAACCCAAACTTATTTTGACTTATGATTTTAATTCTGAAATTTGCGTTGACTATGCCAAATTGATCCCGGCATTAAATCCACTAACAGAATTATTGACAGTGTTATATTTCTGTTTGAACTATCCGTTAACTTAAAGTAATGTCGTTTTTGGAGTTTTAAAAGAATCATTTAAAATGCGAAAGAAAGGTTTGGACCA
Organism: Orychophragmus violaceus; assembly: GCA_030180135.1. Classification (NCBI taxonomy): domain Eukaryota; kingdom Viridiplantae; phylum Streptophyta; class Magnoliopsida; order Brassicales; family Brassicaceae; genus Orychophragmus; species Orychophragmus violaceus. The sequence goes on along the minus strand of CM058235.1, from coordinate 19,094,357 downwards.
TTAACCTCTTGTTAAACGCATGGCATGGCCACTGTGCCACAGTTATTTTTACAATTTCATGTTTATGTATAAATATAAAGCCTCATTTTTACTTTCTTTTTTCTTCGTCTCCCTCCGATTCAATTTTTCTTGTTCCTACGATTCAATTTTCACAGAGTTGTTTCAAAAAAGTCTTCTCTTTTATACGTGATTTGTTTCCAATGAGTTGTATGAGTCGTATGAGGTTTTTAAAGTCTTTGATAAGCAGAGCATGAAGCGTTTCACGGCTTGGATCCCCTCTTTCAGCGACTACGTAGTACCGAATCCGGGAAATTTCAGAACCAATCGGAGTCGAGTCCGTTCACCTCGATCAGACCATAGAGAATACACCCAAAAAGGATCGGAAAAAAACAGACAACTAATCCGGAGAAAGTAAAAGCTAACACCAATGTTAATCGGAATAGAGAAAGCAAAAAGTATAGTACATGGCAAAAGTAACCCGACCGTCGGAAAATCCGACGGCCGGAAGCGTTGAAACGAAGGTGGCGACTGTTAGAGAGAAGGGGGAGAGAAAAAAGAGAGAGTAAACTTAACACTGTTCAATAGTTCTGTTAGTGGATTTAATGTCGGGAACAATTTGACATAGTCAACGCAAAGTTTGGGATTAAAATCATAAGTCAAAATAAGTTTAGGCTTTTTTCGGGGACTCCCGCAGTTGGGGCTTTTAATGGTGCAAACGCGAAAGTTGAAAGTTTATTTGGCAGTTTTCCCGTTTGTAATGGGCTTCTTTATTTTTCTTCTTATGTTTTTAGTTTTTTTTTTCCTTTTTCTTTTATTCTCTAATGCTCATGTTTTTTTTTGAACATTGTAAAACCACAAAAACAAAAGCAAAACTAATATGAAGATGTTTTTTATTAAAGATGAATGTGTTAAAAAAACACCGAAATTGGTAAACCAGTATATTAGATCGGGCCGGAAAAGGTTGTGAAACAAATTGGGAGTGTCAAAAGTACAAGAAGAAATTCTACTAGGCTGATGAAATGAAATGGAATAGATCCAAAACAAGAATGCAACATATATCTAGGAAGTGTCTAAGGAAATGGAATGTTCCAGAATAAATTCATTCTCCCTTCTCAACGGTATAAAAAAGGGCAGTTTGTTAGGGTTAACTAAATTCTGATCAAAGATTGATATAAGTTGACCTCAGGACAAAGCATATGATGGTTAAATAGACCCAAAAAACAGACTATGTTTAGAAACAGTGGGATATGATCACCGCAATTGGATGACCTGGATCCGAATGTTGTTACATGTTCATGGATGGTTTGTGTGAGAGTTATGGTTTGCAGATAGACCAAGAAATCTTTGATAAAAGTTGGTGGAGAAAACTTGTAAGAGTAACATGATCAGTAGGAATCCAATAAGAAGAACAAGGGCAGACAGGCGGCTAGGAAAGTTGGCTGAGATTTGGCATTCGGCTAGCGTGATGGTTGACCGGGTCTTCTAGGAAAACCACGATTCAGAGGTTTTGTTCCAGCGAGAAGGATAATGAATGACCACCGGTTGGTTATTCTGGATTAGATAGAGTCGTTGACTATCATCAGAAGCCTGGAGCCTGTCAGACAAATTCTGAGAGACTTATGCCATAAGAATCTTATTTGCCTGCCTTGAAATCAGTTCTTTTAGGATTACTCTGGATTAATCATCGAAGATGAATCATGTGATGATGACTACGAATTCAGTTTTTTTTTAATCAGATTTTTCTCTACACAAAAGGTAAAGATATTGGAGAAGAAAAGCCTACGTTTACTTTAAATCCACGCAAAAGGAGACTAACTTTGTTTAGCTTAAACTCGGCAAATACTTATAAGAAAGAAACAGTCTTAAGATCTTTGGAGTTGGACCTTTCTTCTAATCTTCCACACCTTCTTCAGCTTTGATTGTTTCCTGGAAAGAAAAAAAAACAGAATATGATTAGACCTGCTTTAATACTAAAATATTCTGAATGTGGAAAAGATTCATGAACGAAACTTTACTTGATTGGTTCAGGAGCCTCAGTTTCCTCCACAACACTCAACAACGCAAACGATCTTGATACATCGCTTATAATGTCTTTCTTTAAGCAAGACTTGACCGGCCACCTCATCGGTACAACTAAATTTCTGCATCAATACATAAACAATATAAAAAATCTCATGTTTCTGTCTAATCAAATCCTCAAAAATTCAACTATACTCACCCTTGAGAGCATATGTATTTGCACCGTTCTGTCTTGACTTTTGTGTATCTCTTGTAATGTTTCTCTATACATTTTTCGGCACAAGAAACGTCAGAAGATTGCATGACATGCCAGATCTTTAAAACTTGGACATAGTGATTCTCTTTCTTGATAATGTCTATTGTCCAAATGAGGCTTAGGCCATCATCGATCTCCTGTTGTCTAAACAGATTCTCACTCTTAGTCTCTGAGTCTTGTTGGAGCTCCCCATTTGATAACTTGTTCACAAAACTCATAATTCTTCTGTTAATTTCAGAGTCTATGATCGTCTCCAAGGATTTCAAGAACTCGTTGGTAAGCCAAACCTGTGGAATAAAAGAGTTTGATGGAGTTATATTTAAGATAATATCCCAAGAAACTACAAAAATTATATATGAAGACAATTCATAATACAAATCGATTATAAAAATTAAAATTTTGCAGAAATTACATGAAAGATATCAAATAAATGAAACAAAAAGAGTCTAAACATCTTATAAAAATAGAACGAAGAGAGTATAATACCTTCCATAGCGAATTCTCAAAGGAAATAAGCTTCTTATTCTGAAGTTTATCAAGATCATCAAGTGCTGTTGTTGATCTTTCAATACACTGAGCTAATGATTCATCATCTTCTGCATCATGGAAACAGTCTCGTGCTTTTGCATCATCTACTAACTGCCTCCACACTGATTTATTGTTCGTTAGAGTAGCCTCGTTCCCAAGAATCCATAAACAGTACCTACAAAGTACAAAAAGGTAATAAACTAAGTTTCACAATAACATGTAACCAAGGAGAGTATTTGATCAATACCTCGCGCGTGTGAGTGCTACATTGGTTCTTTGCTCGTTAGATAAAAAACCAATTGCTCCTTTACCATTTGACCTAACAGTCGAGATTATGATAATATCTTCTTCACCGCCTTGAAACCCATCTACAGACCTAACACTCACTGTGAATTGCTCATTGGTATTATACTTTTGGCCTAATTTTTCTTGGATTGCATACACTTGAGCCTTGTAAGGCGAAATCACACCAACGCTGATCTGCTTTCGCGCCTTTCTTGATACTGCATATTACATTACAAACACATGAATCAACAACAAACTCCACTTTTAAATACTAATCAAGAATCAAGACTTGTTAAAACCTGAGTAAAGCTTAGAGACTATCTCAGCCACAACAGAGACTTCCACAACGTTTTTCAAGCTGTATCCTTCTCCAAATTTTTCTCTACCATGTGCTATGTTGATGAAAGAGTAAGGTCCATACATTTTTTCAGGAAGAAACCTTTTCTCATAACTCATCACTTTTACAGAAGGAGCATCCAAAATCTTCATACCATAAAACTCTCTGTTTGGGAAAATACTAATACAAGGATGCATCCGGTATTGCATGTTCAGCAACTGTTTCTTTCGTCCCAATAACACCAATCTTTCAAACAGACTCCTCCCAAGATCAGCCTTCAAAGCAATCTTGCTTTGTATCATTGCAGGCAATTGCTTCTCATCGCCAATTAAAACAGCGTGTTGAAGTCCTGGAAGCTGCAAAGGAATAGCTGACTCGCATTCTTTTAACTGCGCAGCTTCATCGATCACAAGAAGCTGTATTGGACTACTCATGTGTAACTTGGCAGAGCTTGAAGCTGTGCAGAAAAGCAGATATGCGTTTGCTAAGCAGAGTTTCTTAAGTCCAAACTTTCCTATAAAATCCGGAAGTTTGATACTTTCACAAATCGATCTTAACATCTTCAGACAAACTTGCTTTCTTGATTCATTCTGGAAGCTTTCATTTTCTTTCCAAGAATCTTTAACGATATATTTGAATCTTCCATGACAAGACTTACGATTCGCAACCACGTCTGAAATCACCATACCTCTAAGGAGATCATTAGTCCGATTCATTTTTTCCGCCACTTGAAAGGAGAGCAAGGTAGTCGGTAAATGCAGACACAATGTAGAGAACTGAAGATGCAGCTCATTTTTGAGTAAACAAAATCTCTTCTGTAAAAAATCCTTAAACGAGAGAAGTTTTTCACTCACGCAATCCTTTTTTTGGACAATGTACTGATGATACACATCTTTTGGATCGCTGAGCAAATCGATCATGTGGTTGACATTTGCTCTCCATCCTGTCACAGCCTGAAAGCAATTATAGAGCTCATCAACTCGATAATCAAGGAAGACATCGGAAAGATCCTCCCGTTCGTTAATCTTCATCCTTTCTTTATTGCCAAACAGGACAATATCGCCAAGACCATAGCCACCAAATCTCAATGACTCGGAGACTAAACTCACAACCCTTGAAGCAACTTCCAAGACAGCTATGTTAGTGGGAGCGCAAGTGAGTGTCCTACATCTCATTTTCAAAAGGTTAAGAAGCAGAACACTTGTTGTTTTTGTCTTCCCTGTGCCCGGTGGTCCCCATATGAGTTTGATAGTGTTGCTATGAAAGCAATCTTTAGCTTCTAAACATCGCAAAATTGCATCCTCCTGAGATGAATTCAGCTTGAATGAACGTATCATTCGCTCTAAGTGACGTGACACTACATTGTCACCATTTTCTTGGCAGGGAACACAACTTCCACCACCAACCTACATATGAAACAGAGTTTTTAATATATGATTTTGATAGAGTTCCTGAGGTGAATAATTCATATTAACTACCTCATTGGTGATTTGAAGTACTCTTGAAATAAGCTTCAAGTTTCCTCTTTCTGGATCTGGATGCAACGCAGTCCAAATACGAATGTTGGTCATCATGTTGACCAAATAAACCCCAAAGAGGCTTAAGCTTTTCTCCAAAATGATTGGTTTTGAAGCCAAAATAGTTATGAAATTAGGATAATCTTCATCGACATGGATAACAAGAGCCAGCAAGTAAGGCTCATTGGAACATCTCAAGTCATCAATTCGAGTAGGCTTCTTGTCAGTAACTGCTACAAGATCGTTGAACTCTAGCTGTTTTCTATCTCCGTTGGTAATATTATCAGACATGTTGGGCAAAGTAACCTCATAATAAAGATTCTTAGGTTCTTTGAAATCTTTTGCTGGCTTGATTTCCCAAAATTTGAAAGCTGGTGCTCGTCTCAGAGTTTCCATACTTGACAACAAAGCAGCATGTGTCTCTTCGATAATCGGATTAACAAATGAGCTGAAATACTCTCTGCTTGATGAGAATGTGTTAGGAATCTTATCCACCTAAACCAAAACACCAAATCCATAAAGCAAGTAAGCAAAGAGATAATAAGAGAGTATCTATATGTTTCAGTTCTCAGAAAAGATGAGACTCAGAACCTTTCCTTTGTAGAGATTTGAGTTTAGGACATCGCGAACAGACCATGAGAAGACAACATCAACTAGATCTCTTCCTTTGACGATTCTCTCCTGCTTCTTGTTTTCTTTTACTTGCCACAACTGCTGCATCTTTTGACTATCTTCTTGCAAAAATTTATTTGATCACTTGAGAGAGAGAGAGAGAGAGATTAGGATACAAGACGATGTATTTGAGTAAGAAGATGAAGAAATAATGTACGGAGGGAGATGATAGGTTGAGTGTTGGAAGTCCAAAAGATTTGATCTTTTTCTGTTCTTCCTCCTCGGAAAGGAAAAGAAAAACCTATGCTTTAGCTTTTAAATTTTCAAAAACATCCTACTTTTATGCTTTCTGACTAGCTAGGTTTACGCATTCTTAATTTATATTTGAGGTTGACAAAAAAAAGTAAATATTATTTGTGATTTTTCTTTCTAAATTCATATAACAACGTCCGATTAATATCTACCAGCCTTTTTTTAAAAAAATTTATATTAATAAACTTAAACCACTAATTCGGCACAAACCGGTTACAAACCGAAAAATCAAACCAGAAGTAAAATTAACAACATTGAAACAATGAGAATCTCAAAAAACCGATCGATATTCCTGATTAGAGAGAATCGCTTAAGGTACGACCGCGGGTAACTTCGACCATCGTCGCCGGCGGTTAAGCGCGGCGAGTATATGGCGCTGATCGACTCTGTTCCCAACCCACCGAAGAACCGATCGCAGCAGCCTCTCCGGGAGCCAACGTGCCTTTCCTTCCCACCGTCTTCCAGCTTCTCCGATCTCACCCTCCGCAATTTCCACACGGACTTAACCGGCGAGCTCCGACAAGCAAAGCCCAAATTCTTCCCGTCCCCAGCAGCACCGACCCTGTCCGAGATCTAACTCATTTATTTCGCCTCCTCCTTTACCTAACACCGATTTAAGAGGCGCCGGAGGAGAAAGCCGGCAGCGACAAGGCCACCTCACCTTCCGCCTCCAACTCCTTCCTCCTCATGGAGATCTCACCAAGCACCTCCGCAAACCTCATCGACACGCCACGACTCCCACCGCAAGACTCTTTCGACGGCTTCCGCTGCTCACGAGTCTAGATCTGGTTGTTTCTCCATCCCCAGCATCCTCAATGGTTCGCCGCTGTCCTTGAACGAACATCCAAGTCTCGATAACCTACGGAACTTCGAAGTAGCCGTCACCGCCATCGCTCGCTCCGCCGAGGAAAACCTCCATCCGCGGAGCCGGGTTAGGCAATGGTGAAACATCTTCTGACCATCCTCGGAGAACACGGCTACTCAGGTCGCATGAAGAAAGATGCCGGAGATCTCATACGACGACGACGGTAGGCGTCGAAGTTGACGAGATCTTCGCCACAGAAAAGAGAGAGATGGATTGTTTGCTAGAAAGAAACTTTAGAGAGCGCGTGAGTCTCAAACACGTTAACGTTCTATATTACCATTATCATCGTATTATGTCTTTTTATCTACCAGCTAGGCCTGGGCGTTCGGGTTCGGTTCGGGTCTTTCGGGTTTTCGGGTATAGGCATATAAGACCCATTCGGGTATTTTATAATTTCGGTTCGGGTTCGGTTCGGGTCCGGGTACCCATAAAATCATAAAACAAAAATAAAAATTGGTTAATTTGAATAAAAAAAATGTTAAAATGAAACAAATATAGCAAGAAATTTCGTATATTTCATTTATTTGGGTATTTTAGCTATTTTGATCTAAAACTAACCAATATATATATATGAGTTTGTAATTAGAGTTTTAAATAATTATGTTATGTTAAGTCTAAATATAATTAATATTTTGGATATATAATTATAGTTCGGATATTTTGGGTACCCATTCGGTTCTCGGTTCGGGTCGGGTTCGGTTTCGGTTCTTCGGGTATAGAAGTTTAGGACCCATTCGGATATTTTGTCGGTTCGGGTTCGGGTTCGGTTCCTCTTTTTCGGTTCGGGTTCGGTTCGGTATTTCGGTTCCGGGTTTTTTGCCCAACCCTACTACCAGCCTTTAAATACGTTGGCAGTGGTAAATCATTTATTCAAACAATTTGTACGATAAAATTTTAAATTGTAAGATGTGATATCTTTCCAAAAAAAATTATACTATGAATCAACTTTAAATAAAAAATATATTTAAAAACATATATATAGGACCATGCTTTCAACTTGGTTTAGCTTTGATTCGACCTCTTAACTAAGGAATAAGCTTCCTATGTTTCTTTAAATTAAAAAAAAAGGTGTGTTTCTTTAAGGTAATGAATGGAGGACGCGTTTTTTGTAGAAGCGGGACGGAATTGGTGGGACCTATGTGCATTTTACGTAATGTCACAAATCAATTGGTTTTGTAATAGGCGGGGCGGTTTTGCTAAATAACGCACTTATCAAAAAAAAGTTTTTGTTTGTTCTCACCAATCTAAACAACGCACTTTATTCTCTCTGGCATCAATTATGCAGTGGTTTTACATGCGTTTTTCTTTATATTATTTATTTATTGTTATTTTATCAATATGTTCACACAACACTAGCTCATTTCATCTTTAAATAACTTACAGTTACTTTTTCTTTGTAACCAATTGTATGCTGTTTTGAATTATTTTTATAATTAATTTATTGAAAAAGTATCGGTATATATACAAAATAAACTATCAAATTCTAAATATACACAGCCTATACACATCGTATTATATTCGAAATAGCCGAATTTAACCAAAATTAAAAATTTATTGAACCAAACCAAATCAACCTGAATTAAAATTAAAATTTTGAACCGAATTATACGAGGTAACCGAATTTAACCAAAATTAGAAATTTACCAAATCGAACTAAATAATATAAAATAAATAAATTTATTAAAATTATTCAAATTAACCGATTTACTCAAAATTAAACAAAAATTAAATAAAATTTCTTTTGAAACCCGCACTTGTCCCGCAAATTATTTATCACCAATCAATATATATTTCACACTATTTTTTATACAAACCGCACTTATTCCGCAAACCGCATGTACCGCAGTTGAACTGCACCACATCATAAAACCGCTTTTTCCGCACAAGTAAAACCGCGGTCACCATTCAGACCCTAAATTGCCTCGTAAATGTTTAAATATTTAACCTCTGCATTTAAAGTCATCTTTATGACCTTTACAAACATGACTTGTCGAATTTCTTATGATATTGACGTGATTGATTAGAATAAATGACTTGTAAAATATCATCATTCAATACATCGATATAATTTTTTTTTCTTCCAATTCTTCCTTTAGTATTTGTTTTTACTCTTTTAATACATGTATTTCTCCATTCAATACATCATATACTGAAAGTGTAGGCTATGTAGGATAAGACACGAACACACAAACTTAGGACTTACCTTTCAAAAATTAGATTAGTCTCTTTCATGAACTTACAAATAAATAGCACTTAGACAAATAATCTAGTTTTTAAATTGTTCAAAGATCTTGAATTTTTAAGTCGAGCGTTTTAATAATACACAAATTGAGCTTGAAACGGCTCAAACCAAGTAACACACTATTATTTCACGGTAAAGACAACAAGAGTGATTTTTCGAACAAGGCAACACATCTAAGAGAGTAAAATGACAAATGTTCAGATGATGCGAGTGGCCCTAACCATTTTTACCATGAGCATTTCGTTACACAAAACTATTTACATTTACAATCGATCCAACTTTTTTTTTTTTTGATGTCGACCCATCTTGAACCTAAGCCAAGTTTAATCCGCCGAAAGGAAGTTTCGTGGAATTTCCTTCAGTCGAGACAGTCTGGCTTATATGGGTAAATAACACTCTTCGAAGACAGGCTTCTTTCGCTAAGTAGTCCGCTCGGAGGTTCTTTGTACGGGGGATATGACTTAACTTAAAAACTTCAAACTTCTGTTTTAAGGAAAGTAAACTTTCTAATTCCGACGAGAAGATCGGCCAATCTCCGGGCTCATCAATCATCTTCACTAAGGAAGATCAATCTGTCTCAAAGTGCACTCTCGAGCATCCTCTCTCACAGAGGGAGGAAACTGCCCAGAGAAGGCCTTCTAGTTCCGCATGGAGCGCCGAGACGACATTATTGAAATTAAACTTGATTTTGGATCAAGCTTAATTATGGGTTCATAATCCAAACCCAAAATAAACCCAAGTTCTAAAACTTCTCTAGAAATATCTCTTTCACCTCCTTAAGATTTTTTAGAGATTTATTTTAGTGAAAAAATCTAGATATTTAAGTAGAAAAATCTAGATATGGTAATATGAAAAATCTAGATATTATGGTAGGTAGTTCTAGAGATTTATAAAAAAATTTAAGTTAAGGAGGTTAGTGTAGAAATATCTAGATTGTTATGTAAGACTCTTTGGAGGCTATAAATACCTCATCACCCCTTCATTTGTAAGATGTACAAGAAGTTAAAGAAGTGAAATAAAAATAAGTTTAAAGAGAGATAGTCCTTCTTCTTAAGTTCTCTAAAGTTTTCTAAGTGTCTCCGAATTTCTCTAAGTGTTCTTCCATAAATTTCTTCATACTTAGAAAGGTTCTTTTGGGTCTCTTGGGTATTATGGTCTTGGGCTAGTGCTAAGCACTATCGGGGTTTCTTTATATGGTATCAGAGCCATTCTAATTTGGTTCTTTTCAAGATCGGGGTTTAAGAGAGCTTGAGTTTATTCTAAGTATGGAGTCGATGGGTCGTGTTGTTAGATTGGGAATGGAGATTTTAAACCAATCTAACTATCGGTTATGGAAGTCATGTATGGAGTCATACTTGGGGAGTGAGGACTTATGGGAAGTCGTCGGTGGTAGCAGCACAACACCACCACAGGGAAATGCTGCAACCGCGGAAGCGACAAAGGAGTGGATACGGAAGAATGCCAAGGCGGAGTTTGCTTTGAAGAGGTCTATATCCTCAGGAGTATTTGAGCATGTCTCAAGGTGTACATCCGCTAGTTCTATTTGGCAGGCGTTGGATCAATTGTTCAACAAGAAGAATGAGGCTAGACTACAATTACTAGAGAATGGGCTAGCAAATGCGAAGCAGGGTGAGTCTTCAATCTTGGAGTTCTTCATCAAGGTAAAGAACTTTTGCTCTGAGATTAATACTCTTAACCCGGAAGAATCAATTTCCGAAGCACGATTGAAGCGGTCTATTATTCGAGGTTTACGACCCGAGTATACACCGTTTGTGACAACAGTTCAAGGATGGGCTACGCAACCTTCCTTGGATGAGTTTGAAAATTTGCTAGTTTCGCAAGAATCGTTAGCCATGCAAATGTCCGGAGTTAAAGTCCATTATGACTCCGGGAATGCATTTGTAGCAAGAAGACATCAAAGCTTCAGAGCCAAACCCAAGGATGGCTGTGCAAAGAATAATGATGGACGAGAAGGATCTTCCATGGGAGACAAGAAACGATTCAAGTGCTACCGGTATGGAAAACTTGGGCATTTCAAAAAGGATTGCCGAGTCAGGCTGAAGGAAACAAATATGGCGGAATCAAAAGGTCATACTGAAGATGAAGAATGGGGAAAATGTTTCACGGTGGAGGCTGCATCTTCAGGTACATCCACAACTAAAAATATTGGAAGTGATTGGATTGTAGATTTTGGTTGTAGCCATCATATTACCGGAGACGAGAAGTTATTTTCTAGTCTTCACCGCCATGATGGGAAAGAAGCCACCACGTTGAGAAGGAAGGGACGTTTGTCATTGAAGGAGATGACGGAAGCCCAATTACTCTCAAGAATGTATACCATGTTCCTGGAGTAAAGAAGAATCTTCTCTCTGTGGTAAACGCAGTGGACTCAGGTAACCACGTTTTATTTGGCCCAAGGGATGTTAAATTCTTAAAGAATATTAAAGAATTAAAGGCTGGCGTGGTTCACACCGGAGCACGAGTTAAAGATCTATATGTTTTATCGGCTTCCAACTCATACGTTGAAAAGATGAGCACCAATGACAATGCCTTTATATGTCATGCTAGGCTTGGTCATATAAATATGACTAAGCTCAAGGTCATGGTGAATAAGGATTTGGTTAATGGGCTCCCGAAGTTGAAGATTCAAGATGACGGAAAGCTTTGTGAAGGTTGTCAGTATGGAAAATCACATAGACTTCCATTTGACAATTCCACCTCACGATGCGGTTCTCCTTTGGAGAGGATCCATAACGATTTGATGGGTCCAAGAAGAACATCCTCCTATTCTGGGTTTCGCTATATGCTGTTGTTCGTTGATGATTTCTCACGGTACACTTGGGTATACTTTGTGAAGGAAAAGTCCGAAGTATTTTCAAGGTTTCAAGAATTCAAGGTCACCGTGGAAGGAGAGTTAGGTCGAAAGATCAAGACCCTAAGGACGTATAATGGAGGGGAGTTTATGTCAAAGGAGTTTCTCTCTTTTTGCCAAAAGCATGGTATAAAGAGAGAATTTACATGCCCATATACACCTAGCGAAAAGGAAGATCAGACATCTGAGTGAGACATGTAGAAGCTGGCTACATGACAAGAACTTGCCTGAAGCTTTATGGCGGAAGGCATGAGATGTGCAGTTTATGTCATTAATCGGATGCCACTAAGTCCAAACAATATGAAGTCCCCTTATGAGATGATCCATGGGAAGAAGCCCACGGTGAAACATCTCATAATATTTGGATCAATATGCTACGTCCATGTTTTTGACTCTCAAAGGACCAAGCTAGAGACAAAGGCGAAGAAATGCCTATTTGTTGGTTATGATGAGCAAAGGAAGGGCTGGAGGTGTATGGATCCCGAGACACATAAGTACATTGTGTCTCGTGATGTTGTCTTTGATGAAGTAACCTAATTTTATGGGCCACCTCAAGTCTTGGTTGAGCAAGATGGTGCAAGTTCCTCCAAGGTACATGAACCAGTTCTCCAAGTTCCAAGTGGGAGTGGAACTCTTGAAAAGGAAACACAAGGTGAAAGGGGGAGCAATGACCAAGAAGAAGAGGATGAGGAATATCATGGTTTGACTGCTAATCAACGGCCTAATAGGAAAATTGTTAGGCCGGCTCGGTTCAGGGATGACAGGTTTGTCACTACTTACTCATGCCACTTTGCAGCTCCATTAGATGAAGAAGAACCATCATCTTATGATGAAGCAAAAGGTGTAACCGAGTGGGAGACCGCAATAAACGAAGAGATGAATGCTCTCATGAAGAATGAAACTTGGGATTTGGTTCAAAAACCCAAGGATGTCCAACCCATTTCTTACAAATGGGTGTATCGAATTAAGAGGAAGGCGGATGGGAGCATTGACAGATTTAAAGCAAGGTTGGTTGCTCGAGGGTTCTCTCAAAAGTATGGAGAAGATTATGATGAGACTTTCAGCCCAGTAGCAAAGATGAATACGGTACATTCACTTTTATCTTTAGCTGCAAGCTTTGGTTGGAAGTTATGGCAACTAGATGTGAAGAATGCATTTTTATACGGAGAACTTGATAAGAGTATCTTCATGGAGCAACCACTTGGTTTTAAATCACGAGGGCATCCTGACTACGTGTGCAAGCTCAAGAAAGCTTTATATGGATCAAAACAAGCTCCACGAGCCTGGTATGGAAAGCTTGCTCAGTTTCTTCAGTTTTGCGGGTATGTGCCATCAAATTCTGATCCGAGTCTATTCTTCAAGAAGAATGGAGGAGTCCACGTTGTAGTTCTTCTTTATGTGGATGATATGATAATTACAGGGAATAATGATGTTGAAATAGCTCGTCTACAAGAGGATATGTCGATAAGGTTTGAGATGAAAAAGTTGGGTGAGCTGAACAACTTTCTTGGTTTAGAGGTTGAAAGGGTAAAATATGGAATATTCATCGGCCAACAAAGCTATGCAAGAAGAATTGTTGAGAAGTTTGGCGTACACGAAGGAAAGACGCGTACTACTCCGATGGATGTGAACATAAAGCTTAAACGCGATGAAGGATCCTTGCTACCCGATCCTCGACCTTATCGCTCTCTTGTCGGAAGCCTTTTATACTTAACCATTACAAGACCATATATATCCTTTGCGGTTGGTCTCGTAAGTCAGTTTATGCAAGAATCAAGGAAACCACATCTAGAAACAGCGAAGAAGATCTTAAAGTATGTGAAGACAACTCTTGGCATGGGATTGTTGTACAAGTACAATGCCAAGGTTTAACTCTTTGGTTTCTCCGATGCTGACTTTGGTGGAGATCTAGATGATCGAAAGTCAACTTCGGGCTATGTGTTCTTATGTGGAGACACAAGCATTTCATGGTGCAGCAAGAAGCAAGTAACAGTGTCGTTGTCTACCACTGAAGTGGAGTATAAAGCTTCAACACTTGCAGCTCAAGAGTGTATATGGCTTCGAAGACTCCTTGAAGACTTGTTCAAGCCAATCAATAAGCCGGTTGCCATCTATGGAGACAACCAAAGTGCTATCAAGTTGGCTAATAATCCAGTGTTTCATGCAAGGACGAAGCACATTGAATTGGAGCATCACTTCATACGAGAAAAGATGCTTGATGGAACGATTGAAGCTTTGGAGGTTCGAAGTGAAGACAACGTTGCAAATATCTTCACCAAGTGATTACCAAAAATCCAATTCGAGTTACTTCATTCGAAGCTCGGGATGGTTGACAAAATAAAGTTTAAGGGGGAGTATTGAAATTAAACTTGATTTTGGATCAAGCTTAATTATGGGTTCATAATCCAAACCCAAATTAATCCCTAGTTCTAGAACTTCTCTAGAAATATCTCTTCACCTCCTTAAGATTTTCTAGAGACTTCTTTTAGTGAAAAAATCTAGATATTTAAGTAGAAAAAACTAGATATTGTAATTTGAAAAATCTAGATATTATGGTAGGTAGTTCTAGAGATTTATAAAAATCTAAGTTAAGGAGGTTAGTGTAGAAATATCTAGATTGTTATGTAAGACTCTTTCGAGGTTATAAAGACCTCATCACCCCCTCATTTGTAAGATGTACAAGAAGTTAAAGAAGTGACATAAAAACAAGTTTAAAGAGACAGTGTCATTCTTCTTAAGTTCTCTAAAGTTTTCTAAGTGTCTCCAAATTTCTCTAAGTGTTCTTCCGTAAATTTCTGCATACTTAGAAAAGTTCTTTTGGGTCTCTCGGGTATTACGGTCTTGGGCTAGTGCTAAGCACTATCGGAGTTTCTTTATAGACATGTGTTCACCTGTAACAAAATATCTTTGCACCCACAAAGAAGAATTGAACTCTCTTAAGAATTTGGTGAAACAATTTTCCTTCGTTGAAGTGCTTTCACCTCACCTACCACTATCAAATTAGGCCACCACACAGATAAATCATATCCTAAGAATCAAGTGATCAAGAGATGAGTAGTCATTGATCTTGACAGTGAAAGAAACACAAGATTCTCAACCAAGTGGAGTTCTTGATTTTATTATATGAGACTGACAACTTTTCTCAGTTGAGAAGCTTTCATCCAAAGAACCTTGTTATTTGTCTTTTGTTTCATTGTTTTCCTTTTTCCATTCGAACACATTCACTTGGTTGAGTTTACTTATATTCTTCATATCTTACACCATGTTCCAATTAGAAGTAGTATCATAAATAACATTGATCTCAACATGTTTACCTTTTTAACTGGTTATATGACATGCCTAAAGCAAACTTGAGTCTTAATAAAATTGTGATCAGATTTGAATGTAAATTGTTGCAGCAACCTAGTTCAAACTAAATACTTATCCTTTCAAGCCTAACACAATAATATACATTAAAATGGGGATAAGATCTTAATGTAGTGTGTTTTTCAGAGAGTGTCGCTGTCATCTTGTGTGACTTAGCCATTTTTATATGAAAATCATTCCTACCAGTCATGTTTATCGTCATTCACAAATTCCAAGAGCTTTTCTTAAATAAAAAAGCTATTGAAATCAAAAGGTTTAATGACTATGTTAGTCAATTGATTCCCAAGTGCTACATGCTTAATGATGGCTAGTTTCTCCTCAATAAAATATGTAATTTCTCCTCAATAAAATATGTAACAAAATGATGTTGTATATCTACATGATTATTATTAGAGTGTTGCACATTTTTCTATAAATGTCAATCGCGCTCTTATTGTTACAACACACAAGAAAAGAGTAAATGTTAATATCATAATCATTGGGAATTTGTTTTATCCACAGTAATAATTGTGTGCAGCAACTCCCAATATCAATGTATTTAGCTTCAACAGTTAAGAGTGACACACAATTTTGCTTCTTAATGTGCCATGAGATCATATTGTTGTTGAGAATGAAACAACTCCATGAGATACTCTTACGATCATCCAAGCACCCAATCCATTCCGCATCACAAAATCCTGCAAGATGTGTGTTAGTGTCAGTGGTATAGTTCATTTAATAGTCCAGAGCACCTTTGAAAATTTTGATGATGTGTTTGACAACCACCAAATAAGAAAGCCTTGGACTGGCCTGATAACGAGATTATAAGCCCCCATTGAGGCATATATCTTGTCGGCTTGTTGTAAGATATAAGAGACTTCCAATCATGGACTGTCATAGTCGTTCATCCACCTTTTTCATTCTTCATCTTTTGAGAGTTTGCTTGTGGTACTCATAGGAGCTTTAGCTGTGTTGCACGTTTCCATGTCAAATATCTTAACTAGATTTCAAGCATATGTGATTTGAGTCGCACAATCCCTGAATCTTTATGTTTGACTTGCAATCAAAGGAAGTATATAGTTTAACTCTCCCACCGTGCTTATCCTAAACTATCTTGTCATAGTGAGGAAATATTATTTTACCAATCTTTAACTTGTGGCTTCAAATATAATATCGTCCACATATATCTAAACAATTACTAAGTCACTTTCATCTTTCAGTAGAAACAACGTTTTGTCAACTCTTCCATGCTTGATATCTTTCATCAAAAGAAATTGTGTCAATCTCTGATATAATACCCTTAGAGCTTGTTTCAATCCATACAAATCTCTCTTGAGTTTGTAGACGTGATTCATATACTTATGATCTTAAATCCTTTTGGATGAGCAGCATAGACTTCTTCTTGTAGCAACCCATTAAAAAATGCACTTTTAACTTCTATTTTAATGGAGTTTGTTTCTTAGTTTTCATGAAACAGGAACCAGATTGATTCAGGTCTAGCTAAAGGTGGAAAAGTCTCATCAAAATCTACTCATTAAATTCGTGAGTAGCTTTGAGCTACTAGCTTGGCCTTGTTTCTGATGACATAACCATCTTCATTGATCTTGTTTTGTAGATCCATTTTGTCCCAACAGCATTGATATCTTTAGAAAATTCAGAATCAAAGTTCATACTTTAAGTCTTGTGAAATGCTTAAGTTCTCCATGCATTGCTCCCATCTAGAATACGTTATCTATAGCTTCTAGCACATTCTTTGGTTCAATGAATGAGATGAAACAAGCCTTTTTACCATTTCTTTGAAATAAATTTGCTTATTTCGAGTATTTATTCCATCAAAGACATCTCCAATAACATCTTCTATAGAGTGATTGTGATGGACTTGCCTAGTTCCTCTCTTCTGTAAGGTGATGTCTAAAGGCTGCTCATCAGCGACTTCTTGAGTACCATTCTCAGTCTGTGTTGCACATATTGAATCATGTGTTACTTTTTCCAGAATATAGTTGATCATGTCATCAAATATAACGTTCACTAATTCTCATATCATTCTATTCCTCCGGTTGTATAAACAAATTATGTGTTGTTAGTTGAGTATACTAAGAAGATCCATTCATCACTTTTAGACTCAAATTTACCAAGCTGATCTTTATCATTTAGGATATAACATATGCACCCAGAAACATGAAAATAGCTGAGATTTAGTGTTTTTTTTCCTAATCTCATAAGGAGTCATCTTGGTATCCGGTTTGACATATACCCAGTTGACGACATAATATGCGGTGCGTATTCCTTATGCCAAAATCTTGGAGCAATCTGATTTCCATGCAATATACCAATAGCCATCTCTTGAAGAGTCTTGTTCTTCCTCTCGACAACACAATTTTGTTGAGGAGTTCTAGGAGCTGAATACTGATGGCATATCCCCTGACTTTAACAAAACCTTTCAAATACTTCATTTTGAAATTCTCCACCATGTTCACTTTGGGTATGTATTATCCCTCCTTTTTCATTCTTGAGTTTAAGGTTATGATTTTTTTTCATGCTGCTTCAGTTTTTCTCTTAAAAATCTAAACCAAGTATATCTCGAAAAATCATATAAGAGGATAAAGGCATATGTCTTCCTAGTGATGTTATCATGGTTGATTGGTCCCATAAGATCAATATGAATGAGCTTGAATATTTTTTTTGATCTGATCTCACTAAGTTGCTTGTGTTTCTTATTGATGTGTTTCCTGATGAGGACATCAACCCATCATTGACCCGGCAGACTAGAGGATGGCTCACCAATCCGGTACATGCCTTCGGAGAGAAGCAGCTTTATTGTACCAGGGATATAGGTGCACATTTTGGAGAGTATCTACCTAACCATGAGGAGTTAACCTACAAATCGACATGTTATGGAAACCTGACTCACCAAGGAATCTACACGAACTGGAATCACATCAATACCATTTGCTATAAAGAAGTTATGCCCGTTTCAAGACAAGTGATTTTCAGGGAACCCTCTAAAGACCGACTTGCACATTTTGGAGCGCTTAGAACGAACCAAGATGAATCAAGGAGTAAAGGAACTTGTTCTGGATTCTTTATTCATAAGGGAATGCATGAGAGTTTGAATCACACCAATACCAGCTCGGACGAAGAAGATATACAAGATCAAACCCGAAGGTTGCTGGACATGCCTTATTTGGAAGCTCACGGATTTAATGAACTCCAGAACTATGTTTGGCGACCAGGAGCACGTGAAACATCTCCTTGGGCTGAGGTTTATACTCTTTTTCCCTTAAGTGTGGTTTTATTCCAATTGGGTTTTCCCACTAAGGTTTTTAATGAGGTAAACCAAAGCCCGATACAAGAGAAGGAGAATCTGGTCCGCCAACCTTCTTTCTTGTCATTTCTTTTATAATTTCGACAAGGCCCTTTTTGGCACACTTGTAACCTAGACTATTGGCTATTTAAGCCTCTCTTTTTATTTTAATAAGATAAGCAAGATTAAACCTAAAAACCTAGTGTTTAGCCTCGACGGCGCAAATCTCTTTCTTCTCGTGCGGTTTCCCCTTGAAGATCGAAGACTTGTATCTTGTTCCTGCTCTCTTGTGACTAGTTTGTTCTCTCTGCTCATTTACTTCATCAATCCATCCATTGACCAAGTTGAGAGTGCCTTCGCCCAGCAGCTTCGTCCCATCCGTCCACCTCTCTCTCGGCCATCAATCACCACGCCTCCCCATCTTACATCATTTCCCTTGACAACATGCCTTGCAAACTGTATATGTTGAGTTTTCCAGTTTTGGAACTCCTCTCACCACTTTTGCATTCACTATATGAGTAATTCCATGGATGCTCACATGACCTAGCTTATTATGCCTAAGACAAAATAAGATTCAACAGTTGTGAAATATTTCTTTGAAGGTACCCACATATAACAGTTGTTCTCGGACCATACTCCCATTTCAACAACATTTCCATGCTCATCCATTTCTTGACAGTCAATTTTAGTAAAGAGTACCTTGAGACATTCGTCATACAGATGGCTAATAGTGATCAAGGTAGCTTTTGGACCATGATAGCATCATATTTTAGGTTCTTTTGGCTTCTTTTTAGATCATGTTTTGGTGTCTTTTGCATTGTTTTATATGAGTTTTCTCAAGTTTTCTTTCACTTAGAAGTTTAGAGAGTCTAGAACTAGGACTTACATGTTTTAGTCCTTTTGGAGTGTTTTCTTGCACTTTCTAGGAGATTGGAGGTTCTTAAGAATGGAGTAATGGAGTCTTGAAGCTTGGAAAGTTTATAGGAAGAGAGGAGTCAAGCTTGGTTCAATTTTTAGCTATAGTGGACTACACAAGCCGCTATCATCGCCACGGTCGAGAGGTCATGGGCTAGGACGAGTGTTACGAGAAGACGAACCATGGACAATCTAAACCAGTAGAAATACCGTTTGGATCATATCGACCCAACCAATCCATGAAAAACCCCACGACTCAAGCTTACCGACCGAACTGATCCACAACGTGCATTAACGACTGATGCATCAAAAACCACATGCGATGTAATGACAGCTTCACGGCCCAACTAAACCGCAACACTTCCCACGACTCACATGCAGTGTTCTTGACAGTCTGCGACATACCGTGCAACTGACCACAAACTGAACCACTATTTGAAAACGGCCACGACCTACCTCACGTTATGCATGTACCGGGTGAGCTTCTATATTATCCAAAGCCACGACTTGAGTGCCATTCAGGACATGAGATCTCACGACCTGCATGTACCAGATGAGACAAGCCGCGATCCATCCCACGATTTGCACGTACCAGATAAGCTCATCTGCAATGTTCCCTGCAGCTTACTGATATATCATGGTTTTTTGGACTTTCAACCATGGTATATGTCTTTGTTATCGAGTCTTTTAGAGTCTTTTGGAGTCCTTTTATGTGTGTTTACAGGTCTAGGTACGTTTGGAGCGGATTTGGACATTATGGCGCATTTTGGAGCTATTTGGAGCATTGATCTGAGAGGAAGAAGTCACTGTCGATTCTGGACTTATGTGTCGATCGACATTGCCTTAGCATCGATCAACACCAATCGTGGATAGACATATTCTCGCGAGTTTAATGAAGAGTTTGGAAATTTCACTTTAGCCCAGAAGTTTCTCATAATTATAAAGAGACCCATATGAATTTAGATCATTATATTAGGGTTTTTAAGTCATTGTTTAGGCTACACTTTACTTACGCATTCTTTTATTCAGAGAGAGAGATTTGGAACTCATATTCTTTGTTTATATTTTATGATATTTGGTTTTCTATTCATCATGTCTTTTGTTTCATCTGCCATGTCTGAGTAGTTAACCTGTTAGGTTTAGAGATTCTCACAGGGGATTTCATGGAGCTATAGGTTAATCAATTTGCAGGGGTTCACATTTTTCTAGTTCTTCATGTAGGGTTGTTCTTAATGCTTAATCTGAATTAGCTACCCAGATTTATAATGTTATGTTAATTTCTGCAACGACAGTTGATTAATTAACTAGAAAGAACCTAGATGAGCAATTTGACTATTCGCAAAGAAATTTGGCTTAGGAGAATTGTAAACAAAAGAACCTGGGATTTATGCATGTTAGGATCTCTAGAACTCGCAACGAAAGTTGGTTTGCTAGGTTGCTAGACATAGATAATATCCGCAACGAAAATTGGTTTCTTATGCTTCTGTGATTCTAGTTCTAGAATAGTTCTTAATTAGATCCCGATTGATTGATTAGCCTTTGTTCCTGATTTCCTGAGAACTCCCTTGACCTGACGCTTCGCCTGATTGCTTACAAACCGTTTACTTTACTTTCTGCTTTGATCTACTGCTTTCAGTACTGTTTCACCTAGCTTAATTCGACGTTCTATAATCTATCGCAAGAGTCTTGAGTCTCTGTGGATTCGATACCCTATATACTACTGGTTCACGTTTGTGCACTTGCAGTATAGATCTAGGGATTAAAACCTGATCGTCAGAGATGCGGAGAACCATGTATGCAATGAGATCGGTCAGAGAATCGAAGATGAAGGTAATATCATTCCTGAGCCTCAGAGGCAGATTGTTCAACCTGATGGAGAAGCTCAAGGTGGACAGGGGAATCCGCGAGCTGAAGAGCCTACTAGAGCACCTAATCCACCTATGAATCCTCCTGCTAGGAGGACACTAGCTGATTACAATCGACCCGATGGGTTCTACGCCAATAGGTCTTCAATTGTACCTCATGCGTTTCCCCGAAATGAGTTTGAGCTTAAGACTTCCTATTACACACTTGTGGGACATCACCTCTTCCATGGACTTCCACATGAGCATCCTATGGATCACATATAGGACTTTGAGTCTCTAGTCACTGGGATGAAGCAAAATGGAGTGACCTATGACTACTTACACTGCTAGATTTTTCCTCACTCTCTTGGAGGAGAAGCTGCTAACTGACTGAAGCAGATTCCACCTGGGATTCTGACTACTTGGGATGCAGTGAAAAAGAAGTTTCTGAGGCACTTCTATGATGATGCTAGATCTAATCATCTTAGACATGATCTCTTGACCTTTAAACAAGGATCTACAGAGCCTTTGAAGGCAGCTTGAGTGAGATTTAGGATGTACCAGAGAGATTGCCCTCATCATGGTTTCTCTGAGGTTCAGCTGCTGGGCATTTTCTTCAGAGGAGTTGATTTGTGGTATCAAATAGCTTTAGATGATGTAGGCAATGGGAACTTCAATACTAAGTCTCCAGAGGAAGCTAAAGAGCTGATTGAGAACTTGATAACTAGCAATAGTGAAAAAAATGCTGATATGGAGAGGCAGAAATCTGGTGGGAAAGCTGATAGCTCACAGATAGCTGAAATGAGAAGCAAGATTGATTATGTCCATAGCATCTTACTTGGGAAAAACTGGATGTTCAGGAGACTGAGGACGTCAATTACATAGCTGGAGCTGGTTATCAAGGTCAGAGGTATGGAAATCAGCAGGGACAAACTTCAGGATTCACACCAAAGTCTACATTTCAAAGACCTTTCCAGCAGAAAAGCTCATTTTCCAGAGATTATGGTTCTTCTTCATATCAGGCTCCTCCTCCACCAAATGAGCAAAATGATAAGATGATGGGTCTGTTGGAACAAATCTTGGAAGGACAGCAGAAGAGTACAATAGATTTCAACGGAAAGATAGATGCCATGTACTTGGATTTGAATGGGAATATAGATGCCATTAGCACTCATGTGAAGAAGCTAGATGTTCAAGTTCAACAGACTGCTGTAGCTGCGCAAAAACAAAATGGATCAGGAAGGGTTGAACAAAAGCACTTCGTCAATGCTGTGAATGTAGGAGATGAAGTTGATCTGACCCAAGAAGAAGAGGATATTATATCCGATTTTTTGGAGGAATTATGTCTGTCTACTCTGAGCATTGATCGACACACACTCGATGTCGATCGATGCATGCTTGATATGTCTGATGAAATTGCTATTAATAGCCTTGTGTCGATCAACACATCCGTTGCATCGATCGACACTGATTGCAGACGAGACCAGGAACCTGCAACAGTCCTTGAACGAGTCTAAATTGTCCAAACAGGAGCTAGACGAAGCTAAATGCAAAAGAGTGATGGAAAAGAAGCTAATTCAGATTTCAGACCCAGGAGTCTTTGTGCTAGACTGTTCCATCTTCAAGGACAGATTCAAGCATTCTCTTTGTGACTTAGGATCTAGTGAATCTCATGCCATACTCTGTGGCTGTGAAATTGGGACTGATGGATTTCAAGCCTACTAGGATCTCTCTTATCCTAGCTGATCGATCGAAGAGGTATCCACGAGGAGTTCTTGAGGACATTTTTGTCAGAGTTGGAGACTACTTGATCCCAACAGACTTTGTAGTGCTGAATTATGCAATTGAACCGGATGATCCTTTGCTACTTGGTAGACCTTTCTTACTGCTGGAGAAGTGATTGATGTGAGACATGGTTTGATTGATCTCCACCTGGGAGACAAGCCTTTACAGTTCAAGATGGATAAGCTGCAGAAATCCACCATCGATGGACATAGTTTCAGTGTGGAAGTGAAACCAGAGATTCCTATTGGAGAAGAGAAGATGGCAGTTCATTCTGAACTTGCTCTAACATCTTCAGAGCCTGCAACTGCTCTTAAGTAGAAAGCTCCAGATCTCTTTCATCCACCAAAGCACATGTATGAATCTTCTAAACTTAAATCTCTTAATCCATCAGCTGTGAATGCAGGAAAACACAGATCCCACCCACGCTTCGCTCCCACCCTGGTTCATCTCATGATCCGAAAGCCTACACACCACCTTGGTTGAAGAGACATTCACAGAGACACTCCAAGTCTCTGTTGAATCCCCCATAAGTCCTATCTCCTCCCCATAGTTAAGTTACTGACTTTAAACAAGCGTTGAGTGGGAGGCAACCCACTAGTAGGTTCGTTTTTCTTTACTTTTCGTTTTGATTTTGTGTGCTTTGTTTCTTCTGTTTTGGTGTGTTCAAAGGCGTGAGAACATGCAGGATCGCTCAACATCGATCGAAACATCCTTTTTGTCGGTCGACACTGATGCGATTTATGGTTTGCCGATTCAATTGTGGTACATACACGGTTATCTTCATAACTGTGAGCGATCACGATCAGTGTCGATCGAAACCACTTGTGGCATCGATCGACACAGGCCGACGACAGGTAAGTGTTCTGGCCCTTTTCGGATTATCTTCATTCCGATTTTTCTTCTCACCGAGCCTAAGATTGGCACCACTGGGGACAGTGTGTTTCAAGTCTGGGGGAGGTAGCTACTGACGCACTGCTTTTTGTTTTCTTAGAGTCAGTCCAATCTGTTTTATTGAGTCAAAATTGAGTAGGAAACAAGGACTTTTTGAGGAGATTACCACACTGGCATGAACTTAAGTAACCATTGGATGAGTTGCATATGATCTATGACTATTAGAAAATCCAACACAGACCAGCCTACTAAGGACACCCATATCACTTCAGGTATTCAAAGATTCCAATACTGACTTCGCACTTAACTTGACTTAATTTTTCTCACCTTGGGGCTTGGTTTACTTGTAAATATGTCTGATTTTGGTTCCCTTCTCTCCTGCCTTGAAAGTAAAAAGATAGATAAACTGAGGATAAGCTAGTAGCTTCGTAGTGGTCACGGGAGTGTTAGAGACCCATATGACCTCCTGTGCATCAATGGAAACATGTCCAAGTAATGCCCCGAATAAAAAGGGAAGAGCACTGATAGAAAAAATAAAATGATGCCCAGTGGGGAAAAATCGGTGCTAAGGAAGGAAAATGTGAAGAAAGGAACCAAAAACAACAGTATGGTGGTCAGATACTAACAGAGTAAGAATCCACGTGTTCTTTGATTGATAGTCCCTAGGTGAGACCGCACTTATTTGATTATAGAAGCCATTGTGGTGAATTTGAATGCTCTGGATGTGATTGTGGAGTTTACTCAGGATAGTTTCTAAGTGTGGGGGAAGTATATGTTGGTCTTGATGTTTGCAGGTTCATTTTCATGTGGCTTACTAAGGCGAATCTGAGTGTGGTGCTCCTACTATGAAACGAGTTTCTGATGTTTTCAAACTTCTTCTCCTGATCTTGGTTTTCTGTTTGCTTGAGGGAAAGCAAAAGCTAAGTGTGGGGGAGTTAATATATCATGGTTTTAAGGACTTTCAACCATGGTATATGTCTTTGTTATCGAGTCTTTTAGAGTCTTTTGGAGTACTTTTATGTGTGTTTACAGGTCTAGGTACGTTTGGAGCGGATTTGGACATTATTGCGCATTCTAGAGCTATTTGGAGCATTGATCCGAGAGGAAGAAGTCACTGTCGATTCTGGACTTATGTGTCGATCGATGCCATACGAGTTTAGATCATTATATTAGGGTTTTTAAGCCATTGTTTAGGCTACGCTTTACTTACGCATTCTTTTATTCAGAGAGAGAGAGATTTGGAACTCATATTCCTTGTTTCTGTTTTATGATATTTGGTTTTCTATTCATCATCTCTTTTGTTTCATCTGCCATGTCTGAGTAGTTTACCTGTTAGATTTAGGGATTCTCACAGGGGATTTCATGGAGCTATAAGTTAACCAATTTGTAGGGGTTCACATGTTTCTAGTTCTTCATCTAGGGTTGTTCTTAATGCTTAATATGAATTAGCTACCCAGATTTATGATGTTAGTTAATTTCTGCAACGACGGTTGATTAATTAACTAGAAAGAACCTAGATGAGCAATTTGACTATTCGCAAAGAAATTTGGCTTAGGAGAATTGTGAACAAAAGAACATGAGATTAATGTATGTTAGGATCTCTAGAACTCGCAACGAAAGTTGGTTTGCTAGGTTGCTAGACATAGATAATATCCGCAACGAAAGTTGGTTTCTTATGCTTCTATGATTATAGTTCTAGAATAGTTCTTAATTAGATCTCGATTGATTGATTAGCCATTGTTCCTGATTTCCTGAGAACTCCCTTGACCTGACGCTTCGCATGATTGCTTACAAACCGTTTACTTTACTTTCTGCTTTGATCTACTGCTTTCACTACTGTTTCACCTAGCTTAATTCGACGTTCTATAATCTATCGCAAGAGTCTTGAGTCTCTGTGGATTCGATACCCTATATACTACTGGTTCATGTCTGTGCACTTGCAATATAGATCTAGGGATTAAAACCTGATCGTATCACTTACCACAAACCAAAAGACAAGGAGATTCCACGATCAACACATTACAACCCAACAAAAAGATGCGGTGCTTCCCACGACCTACAACGTACTGGACTACACAAACTGTGACACATGCCATATCATAAGGAAAGTTGAAGACCAGGGACAACATGGATCTCGACGTCACGACTGGAGCAGGCCACGACCAAGGTCACGATCAGCGACCTAGAAATAGTTTGTTCCAACTTGGTCGGGTCAAGATCCGGTTTGTCCCGGGTTAACCCAGTCGAGACCCCTTCCCTATATATACTAAAAGACCTAAATTGGCTAATCTCTCTCTCATTTTATTTCTAAAATACTTTCCTTTTAGGGTTCTAAGCACTTTATAAGTGCATATTTGGGATTTCTTATCAATATAAGTCTATTTGTTAATCTTTTCTTATTCTTTTTTTTTCATATTTAACATGATTTCCATGGATTATGTTGGATTAGGGATGGTTAGTGCGTAAACCCATTTGAGCTTATGAATGAGGTAGCTTAGGGTGAGATTATGATGGATCTTTAATGTTTAGGATTGGAGTCTCATTAATCATTCTTATTTAAGTGTGTTTAATGCTAAATTAGCCTTGATCAAGCTTGTCGTATTATTATGAGGCCAACACTATATGAGCTATAGTTTTTGGAAATTGCTCAATTTTTTCCATAAAGTAAATTAATACAACAACAAAATATGTATATAATTTAGAAATACTAAATTAAAATGTGTTGCACAAAAAAAAACAAAGTACTTATTTTTCAAGTCAGGTAAGTAACGATAAATGACAAGTACTTATTTTTCAAGTCAGGTAAGTATATATGCCAATCCCTTCTAATGTGTGAGCAAGTTTTTGAAGATATTTTTTTTCTTGAACAATATGCATTATATTATAGGGTTTGAAATCAAGTGGTGTGACACAAATTACATTAATCCAAACCTCTTCCTACATGTCATAGTTTGAAAATGATGTGTTCTCAAAATATGTGATTTTCTTCTTACATCAACGCAAAAGCATAATCGACGCCTTTGCCTATAATGGCAGGAACAATGACCTTATGGGTCCATGGGTGGGATGCAAAATACAGGTACCTACAAAGTTTTTGATTGGGAACCAGAACATGGTCTACCATATACCTGGTGTGAAGGAATACATACATGATCCCAAGTTAAGGAAGATGTGTCTTTTCTCGAAGAGCCTGTGGTCGTGGAAAGGGTGGCTTACTTCATTAACCAAGATATTATGGATTCTTGAAATCCAGAGAGAGAAAGATATGAAAAGTTTGTTGGGAAAATGATTCTTTCTCGTTAGATTGATTAACATATATTTAAAAGGTTGTATACAAACCAATGAATCTAAACTGTATAAAATTAATTTACAATCAAACAAGCTAAAGGAAACTGGTATGATCTAAACCGAGATAATTATATCTCCTCCAATAGCCCCCCTCAAGATGTGCAGAAGATTTTTATGATGCTCATCTTGGACTTTTAATGCTCAAATTGATAAGGAAACAACGGTTTAGTTAGAATGTATGCGACTTGGTCCTCTGTTCTCACATGAAGAGTCTTCAACAATCCTTTATCCAGTTTCTCTCAGACTGTATGGCAATCATGTTCGATATGCATTGTTCGCTCATGGAAGACATGATTTATAGCAATGTACATAGCATTTGGACTATCTGAGTAAGGAACTGGCGGATCTGGATCAATGACACGCAAATCCTTCAATAGATTTTTCACCCACATCATTTCACATGAAGCAAGAGCTAAAGCTCTGTATTTTGCATCTGTAGATGAACGAGATATGATTGATTGTTTCTTGGATCGCCATGATATCAAAGAAGAACTAAGAAACATTGTAAAACCAGTAGTAGAACGCCTACTATCAGGGTAGGGTGCCCAATCAGCATATGCAAATCCTTTTAATGAGAGGTTATCATCAGCTGAATAAAGCATTCCTTGATCTACTGCACCTTTAATGTACTGTAGTACCCTGTATACAACCTTTAGATGAGAAGTCCTAGGACCTGATGAATACTGACATAACTTGTTCACTGCAAATGTTATATCAGGTTGGGTGATTGTCAAATACATCAATCTTCCCACAATTCTTCTATAAGACTCTCTATCATCAATCAAGTCACCATCTTCCTTAGACATTTTGAGATTCAGAATCATTGGATTAGAAGAAGGTTTAGTACCAATCATTCATGTCGATGATAAGAATTCTAAAGCATACTTGCTTTAACATATGGATATACTAGTCGAAGTCCGAGCTATCTCCAATCCCAAGAAATATTTCAAAGATCCCAAGTCTCTTAGCTTGAATAGCTGCTTTAAATCTGATGTCAACTGTTCTGCAAGATCTTCAGTGGTAGTTGTGATTATAATGTCGTCAACATACACAAGCACAACCACAAAATTATCTTCAGAACTTCTGATGATTAAGATATGATCCCCATGACCTTTTTCAAATCCCGAAGTGAGTATTTGTTTGAAGTGAATAGCAATGGTAGTCTTGTAAATGAGAAGGCGTTTTTAGTTGCCTTTTAGAAATTTGTGGTGATAGGTGTATAAGATGGAACGAGAGTACGTGAAGACACATAATCCTTTGGTGTGAAGAAGCTCACAAACTCTTTATCCATCTGAGTTGATGTTACTAATGGGAATATGTCCTCATGAAAAGTAACATTCCTGGATATAAGGATCTTATTGTTGGGATAGTGTCCTGAAATCACACTTGTACTCACTCATGATGATAGTTGTGTGTCGAGATCAGACATTCGTATAATACTGGGCGGTTGCAATGTTTTGCTAGAAGCCTCTTGCAGTCTGTAAGTTGTAGACTTACTGCCAGTATTATATAATCCTATAGGGTCACACACCTAAGCAAACTGGAAGCATGAAAGTGGGAATGATCATTATGGTAATGATCATACTTATGTGTATTGGATACACATTTACATAGAGTTTTACAATGTGTGTGTCGATCGATGCATGAGTGCGTCGATCGATGCAGGATTTTCGTGGAGGTGTGTCGATCGACACAGTAAGTGTGTCGATCGTTGCACATCGGCTTCTGAAACTGATGTTTCGAATTAATGACGTAACCAAGCCGGGATTGTCCGACGGTTTGTGATGTCATTTCCAGGTCGATATATAAGGTCTTATATGGTCGACCTGAACCCTGGCCGTCCTCTCTTCTCTTGGACAGAAAAGCAGAAACACCAGAAACTCTTAGATCCCACAGATCCGACACTAGCATCCCGTTTCCAGCTTGTGTGCGTGTGTATCTGGTAGAGGCAAGGCATCTGCGTTGCTCACTGATCTCGTTCACCAATTCCGCTGCCAGTTCAAGGTAAGAACGAGGTTGCTAAATTCAATATATCAAACCCTAGATCCTAGGAGATCCAACAGTGGTATCAGAGCGTTGTTAGGGTTTAGCTATTGAATCTGATGCAATTAATTCGAAAACTGGGTTTGTTGAATTGTTGATTGCCTGCTGAAATCAAGTTTTAACATGTTAATCTCGGATTAAAATCTTCTGTTGAAAATTCGATATCTGTGTTTTTCGCAGTGTATCGATCGTTGCAAGGATGCATCGATCGATGCAGAGCGAAAACACGTAAACTCTTAGAGTTTGTCGCAGCGTGTCGATCGTTGCAAAGCGTGCATCGATCGACACAGAGCGAAAACTCGCAAACAATTTAGGGTTTGTCGCAGCGTGTCGATCGTTGCAAAGCGTGCATCGATCGACACAGAGCGAAAACTCGCGTAAAATAATTTTAGGGTTTTCGCACAGCATCGATCGATGCACCGGGTGTGTCGATCGATGCATCGCGAATTCGCCTATTAAATCATTGGGTTTCGATCTAGAAATCGCACTGTGTCGATCGTCACACTGGGTGCATCGATCGACGCAGGCTGTGCGAAAGGATAGATTGGTTCAATTGGATTGAGCCGGTTGTCTCGCATGGTTATGTCGGTTTAATTCGATTAAAATTCCCTGATTCTCTACTGTATCGATCGACACAGGTTAAGTGTCAGTCGACACAGGCCTTGTGATGGTTGAATCGGTTCAATTGGATTGAACTGGTTATCATACTTGGTTAAGGTAGATTGGTTAAGATCAGTTTAATTGGATAAGTCGGCTCAATTGGATTGGACCGGTTATCGCGATTAATTAAAACTGGTTGAATCGGTTCGATTAGATGAACTGGTCAAATTGGATTTGACCGGTTATCTCGAATGATCTCAAGGTTGCATATCAAGAGTCGACCAAGTGTGTCAGTTGACGCACATGGTGACGATGCGAACCGTAATCGTTTGGTTTTGAACCAAATGATTAAGACACCGAACCGAATGACCTAATCCACTGAAATTAGAACGATTAAAACTTAATTAAAATTAGAAGTAAAATGTTCTAAACCTGTTTAATACACATTGGATGTGTGTTAAATCGAAGCTTAGTTATTCAATATGGTCAACTGTCAAGACTCGTTTCGTTGTTGGATAGTCTTGCCAAGAGCTTGGTGTCCACAATTACATGAGTAAGGCAGGTAGTAGTGTTGATGGTCTTGCAGTGCTTGACATCAACTATTGCATGACCTAAGAGATTGAATTACTAATCTTTTAAAGTTCCATTTCCTCAACTAAATATCAAGTGATCTTGATGTCTTGCCCAATCTTGTCTACTGTCAAGACTCGTGTCGTTTTTTGGATAGTCTTGGAGTCCTTGGTATCCACTGCAACATGAGTTAGGCAGGTGGTCATTGACAGACTTGCAGTGCGACTGTCAGTGATCACAAGACAGAAGAGATTGGTTTACTTGACTGGGCTGTCAGAAGTTCTGGGCCCAGAGACATCAGAGTGGATGAGACATGAATTGTCTTATCTGCGACCAAGAGTTGTACTGGGTACAATTAGCAATGGTTTGCATACCTAGATTACTAAACTCTGGGTGATGACGAGTCGTCCACTCAGATTTTAGTGATGTATGGATCTTGGATCATTATATTCATAGAGGAAACATTGTTTGAATATAATGCGAGTTTTCTTATTGGATAAGATTCCTCATTTCCTGAAATCATAACTAAAATTTTCTTTGATTAAAATTTTCAGCCTATGTCTATAACTACCTTCTCGTTACGACCCGTCCTTGAGAAGGACAAGTTAAATGGGTCAAATTTCCTGAATTGGTATCGCAATTTGAGATTAATCCTCAAGCAGGAAAGTAAGGACTATGTCCTTGAGAAAGCTCTTCCAGAAAGGCTTGGGGCCAATCGCTCGAATGCAGTATATAATGCTTGGAATAAGCATTATATTGATGTGGTAGATGTGCGTGGTCTGATATTGGCTACCATGGAATCGGACTTAAAGAGTCAATACGAGAACATGGAGTCGCCAATAGAGATGATCACCAGCCTGAAACTGAAGTTTCAGGATCTGGCACGAGTTGAGAGATTCCAGATGGTGAAGTCTCTTACTGGGTGCAAGCTACCAGAGGATGCTCCAGTGAGTCCTCATGTCATTAAATTGATGGGTTACATTGATAACCTGGGGAAACTGGATTGTCCTGTCAGCTTAGAGTTGGCAACTGACATCATTCTGCAGTCACTGCCATCAAGCTATGATAAGTTCATTAAGAACTATATCAAGAAAGGCTTGACGAAGACGTTGACTGAGCTGCATGGCATGCTCAAAACAGTAGAGCAAGACATCATAAAGGGTAAAAGATTTGAAAAATCTTGTGTTGGCAAGGGTAGAGGCAGGGCCGTCCAGATTTGGAATCAGGATAAGCCTGTGTCATCTTATAAGCCCAAGTCCGGCCCATCTGGTGTTAGAAAGTGCTTCTACTGTAATGAGTATGGGCATTGGAAGAGAGATTGCATTAAATTCTTGGAAGATTCACAAGAGATGAAGAAGATGTATGGTACTTCTTCTTCAGGTATTGTGTTATTAATTCAAGTTCTACATATGTATTGGATACT
This sequence comes from Orychophragmus violaceus, assembly GCA_030180135.1. Lineage (NCBI taxonomy): Eukaryota > Viridiplantae > Streptophyta > Magnoliopsida > Brassicales > Brassicaceae > Orychophragmus > Orychophragmus violaceus. The sequence goes on along the minus strand of CM058235.1, from coordinate 19,062,444 downwards.
AGTTGTGGTACTGATATTTTGGAAATATGCAGGGCATAAACAACAGTAGAACGTTGAAGAAAGGACAAGTGGAACTGCGTGCCTGGTATGGAGCAATGGTTGATGCATAAGCCGTAGAGATTCTCCACTTGTAGGAGCCTTTCAAGCTTGGTTTTTGAATTAAGTATTTGCTACTATGTACCTGCTTTATGCAGAGATGTCTTTCATTTTCTTGTAAGAATTTGAATGTTTTTTCATTCTGATAAAAGACAGATTTTGCTCTTTTGATCTTAATGAAATATTATATGGTAGCACCCCTTTTTTGAAAAGGGTTTTATATCTTAAACAAACATACACTTAAATATAACATAAATACCAAACGATTTAAGTCTGATGACTTGAACTCGATTTTTCCTCGGCATAGTCATATTGACCAAATAGAGTGAAGCGACTTCAGAAGTCCCACAGTTATGGGCTTCAAGTTCATTTGATTGTAAATCAATTGAGACATGAATTCTGCTTGCTGGGCCGAATGACTAAGGCTTCTTTAGCAGAGCAAAAGAAACGGGCCCAAGGCTCGTTGGGCCTGACACATACTGATGTATGCGGCCCGATGAGCATTAGTGCTGAAGGAAAACTTCAATACTTCATTGACTTATTGATGGCTTCAATGAGTATGACTGTGTTCATTTGATGAGACACGAGTCAGAATCCTTTGGAATGATCAAAGGAATTTCAGAATGAAGTATAGAACCGATTTGACAGAAGTATTGATATCCTCGATTAGATCATAGAGGAAAATACTTGAGTTAAGAATTGGGTGATCATCTAAGTGAGTGTGAAGTCATTTCACAGCTCATCTCTACTGAAAACCTTGAATGGTGCTTCTGAGAGAATGAATCGGATCTTATTGAATATGCTCCGATTAATGATGATTCACATGAATCTTCCATTATTCTTTTAAAATACGCTCTAAAATGAACATGTTTACGCTAAATAAGTTTTCTATCAGAATCAGTGAAAAACACCACATTGGATGTGGACTGGGTGATTTCCAAATATGTTTTTCTGATTAATTGGGATTGCAAGGTTTGTGTAAGGCAGTTGTCAGCAAACAAACTTGAACCCAAATCTGATAAGTGCTGCTTCGCTGGTTGTTCTGAGGAAACCGAGGCTTAGTACTTTTGCAACCAATCCGAGAACAAAGTTTTGTTGTTCGGAACTCTGTTTTTCCAAGAAGAACAGTGGGAGTAAAAGTACAGCTCGAAGAAATTCGAGAAACACAGGAGGCTGTTCAACCTGTTGAGGGAGAGCAGCGGTTAGATCTACAGAGTGCTGTAGGATCTACACCTGTGGAGCCTGAAATTCGCAGATCCGAAAGGATCCATCACTAAATTGAGGGTGATTCCTCGTGACCAATTGTCGTGATCCGTTGATCATTGAAAAGTGATGAGCATGCGAAATTCAAAGAAGCGATGGTGAGCCCCAACTCCGAAAAATTGGCTAGTTATGCATGTTAGCTTCACCGGTTGAAGCAAGCATCTTGGAGTTGGAATCTATGTTCTGTTAAAACGGTCAATGGCTTTGACTCGATCAGGAACGAATAGAAACAGTGCGTTTACAAGTAAACTAGTGGGAGCGTAATTGCAATTATCAAAAACTGTACGTTTAGAATATACTTAATCTCATAAACGACGTTCCGACGCTAAAGTCTTGCCAAGATTTGGGTCGGAAGTCAAATTTAACGATAGACATGGGAGAAGTCGCGTGAGTTCTTGGAACATGAATCCATTGAGATGGATCAGAAGAGCTAATTGGATCGTGTCAGAACCATTATGGTTATAAGGTACTGGACAGTTCCAATATGCATGATTCCAAGAATGGCTTCACACCAAAGGTCTTATGGCAATGATCTTAGCAAGATGAAGTGTCTTGGACACTGGCTGAGCTAGTGTCTAATGAGTGTGATTCTTTTTTTGCTTATGCAATAGAATCCATCATGAATGTCATATTATGCGCTCGTCTAAATGCAGCTGACGCATAAAGCATGACGAGAAGATACCAATTTGTTCCAGTAAGAGTCACTGGACAGTTGTAAAGGAATATCCCCAAATGTTTGAGAAACACTAAGGATAGGTTCTTGTACAACTGAGAAATAGACGAATCAATTATGAGTAGTTAGACGGACAAAGATGATTCCCAGTTCTCACCTGGTTATGTCATTTTGCCTGTGTAACGGTACTGTCTATTGGAAAGGTTTCCAAGCAGAGGACCGTAGAATAGTGTTCATTAAAGAATAGCGGTGTGGTTTGTTGGAATGGTTCCAAGCAAGAACACCGCAGCATCTCTCACAGCCTAAGCACGAGTTGAACACTGTAGCTGTAGGTACTAGAAATCTGAAGACTTGGTCTTGATTCTAGTGGGAGTTAGTTTAGTTATGATGTTCAGATAAATATGATATAGTCATGTTTATGAAAAACTGACATCAACATTATTTGACTATTGGATAATTAAATAATGGTCCCAAAATAAGTTTATGTCATATTATAGGCCATCAAGTTGAGGACTTGATCATGAAACCCTATAAGTAACAAATGACATAAATTATGATATGTCCCTAGTCGAGGTTGTTAAAGTGGGACAATAACAACCGCGAGAGACTAGCTTGTGAGGTGACTGTTGACTAAGTTTCATGGAGTCAATGATATGAGTATCACAGTCAGTCACATAGATATATGTTGGTGAACATATGATCGGACGTGACCCGCTGATGAGAAGTATACAAGATAGTTATATCTGTGTCATAAGAGGTTCTCATTACGACTATAGAGTATAGTCCTTAGACCTGAGTTCATCATGCTTTCTTGCATATGAATTGGTACACTTTGACTTTGTCAAACGTCGATCCGTAACTGGCGACTATAACGGCACTGTTCAAGTATATCATGAAGTGTGCGTTGAAATAGGGATGGAACAAGATGGGTTTTGTCCCTCCTGAATAACAGGATATAAATATCTCAGGGCCTATCGAAGATTTAATACTGAGAAAATGTGTGGCCGCACTCAAACGAACTGTAGTTCAGTTGTTTGTAATGTTCAGTATGAGATCATGAGTTCGATAAACACGATGTTGGCTTAATAAGGATGACACCAATCTTGCCTTATGCCAAATCGAGATATAGAGACAAAAGGATTATAGGAATTGATGATTCCAATACAAGTGGGAGATTGTTGGGATAGTGTCCTGAAATCACACTTGTACTCACTCCTGATGATAGTTGTGTGTCGAGATCAGACATTCGTATAATACTGGGTGGTTGCAATGTTTTGCTAGAAGCCTCTTGAAGTCTGTAAGTTGTAGACTTACTGCCAGTATTATATGATCCTATAGGGTCACACACCTAAGCAAACTGGAAGCATGAAAGTGGGAATGATCATTATGGTAATGATCATACTTATGTGTATTGGATACACATTTACATAGAGTGTTACAATGTGTGTGTCGATCGATGCATGAGTGCATCGATCGATGCAGGCTTTTCGTGGAGGTGTGTCGATCGACACAGTAAGTGTGTCGATCGTTGCACATCGGATTCCGAAACTGATGTTTCGAATTAATGACGTAACCAAGCCGGGATTGTCCGACGGTTTGTGATGTCATTTCCAGGTCGATATATAAGGTCTTATATGGTCGACCTGAACCCTGGCCGTCCTCTCTTCTCTTGGACAGAAAAGCAGAAACACCAGAAACTCTTAGATCCCACAGATCCGGCACTAGCATCCCGTTTCCAGCTTGTGTGTGTGTGTGTATCTGGTAGAGGCAAGGCATCTGCGTTGCTCACTGATCTCGTTCACCAATTCCGCTGCCAGTTCAAGGTAAGAACGAGGTTGCTAAATTCAATATATCAAACCCTAGATCCTAGGAGATCCAACACTTATGACTCTCCAAATCCATCAACTTGTACCATTTGTAACCTGAGGGATAACCAAGAAATAAGCAGGCTATAGATCTTGGCTAGAACCTAGTTCTATGTTTTGGTGAAGTGGATCCATAACATAAACATCCAAAAGAACGAAGTAGATCATACTGTGGAGGCTTACCAGTGAGAACTTCATATGGTGATTTATGTGAAAGAAGCTGCATAGGGGTCGTGTTTATGATAAAACCGCAGTAAATACATAATCTCCCCAAAAACATAATGGAACCTTGGATTGAAACATCAAAGCTCGAGCTACGTTCAGGAGATGCTGATGTTTCCTCTCAACCACTGAATTATGTTCAGGCGTTTTTGGGCAAGAATGAAAGGGAACAATTCCTTTATCTTGGAATAACTTGGTGAATCTCAGTTCTGGTGCATTGTCTGACCTGACTGACTTCACTATTGTTCCATACTGATTCTCAAACATGTGCCAGAAAAGCTGGAAACACTGTAAGAATTTCATGTTTTGTCCTGAGCAAATAAATCTAAGTTACCCTGGAGTGATCATCAACAATAATTAGGAAGTACTTAAATCATTCTGGTGTTTCAACAGAGAAAGGTCCCCAAATGTCAATATGTATTAACTGGAAATTGTCATTACAAATGTTGTTGGAAGAATGGTAAGACAACTTCTTTTGTTTAGCTAAATGACATATATGACAATAATAATTTCATGTATTCTTATGTCTATGGGTGCCTAAAGTCTGTGAATCGAATCCAATACTCCATATGATGGATGGCCAAGCCGCTGATGCCAAAGGGAGATGTCTACCAGGACATTGACTTTTATTGAAGATGTAGCATCCAGAAGATATAAATTCGCCACTCGCTTACCATATTCAATCGTCAACCCCTTGATAGGATCCTGAATTTCACATGAATGAGGATCAAATACCACTCTTGAACCTAGATCAATTGTTAGAGAAATAATACTGATAAGATTTAATCTGAATTCTGGTATGTAGAACACATTTTGTAGTGTGATAGCATCATTCAGTCTAAGTGCACCTATTCCACTAATAATGTCTGTAGACCATGTTGGCAAATTCACACAACTAGCAACAGAGGTATCCATAGTAATGAATAGATTTCGATCATGAGCAACATGATGTGTTGCACCAGAATCGATTATTCATGTTTCAGTTGCTAGTTTGTGATTAGATACTGTCAAGATGCCAACAAAACAGTAGGTAGAAGGGGAAAAGGAGATACCAGGATGATAAGTTGTTGAAGTACTAGCAACATGAGAACCATTATGAGAAGGTGGTTGTGGTTGAGAACTGAACATTGCAATAAATTGTTGAAGCTGATCCTTACTGAGAGTGTTAATCATGTTTTCAATACCAGGGGGAGAAGAGACCAGAGAAGCAGATGGAATTAAGGTAACTTGAGCTGCAAGTGGTTGTGATGGATGACCTTTGTCATTGCTCTTGTTCTTGGGAGTGAAGCCAGGAGGAGATCCATGCTTCTTGTAACAGCGTTCAGCTATGTGACCAACCCGTTTACAAATGAGCAGATTGGTCGGCCTTTGTTAGGACCATTTTGAACATAGCAAATTGATAGTTCATTCTGAGACACTTGCAAGTTATCAGAAACTTGAAATGAAGATGGAGGCGATATAACTCCAGTAAACCTTTCTGACTTTCATCTTGATCAAGGAGATTATAGATTTCTGCTAAAGATGGGAGAGCTTTCTTCATAATGATCTGCCTTCGAATAATAGCATAAGATTCATTAAGTCCTGCAAGGAATTTAATGATCTTTTCTCTATTTGCTTTCAATTGCATACGAGTTGCCTTTCCAAAAGTGCAAGGAGCATCAAGTTCATCATTACTCTCCAAGCTACTCCATAACGTCTTTAACTTTGTGAAGTATTCAGATAAAGACATAGATCCTTGACATAAATCTTGAATTTCTTGAGTCAAGTTGAGAGTGCGTGGAAGATTTGTTTTACGAAAGAGATCACAAAGATCTTTCCAAATATCAGCAACATCAGGAATATGCAGAATACTCCTAAATATGTCTTCCAATACAGAGTTAAGAATCCAAGCCTTAACTAAAATGTTACATCTAGACTAATTCCGAGAACTAGGATCATGTTCTTGTGGAAGATCTATCGAGCCGTCTATGAAACCTATCTTGTTCTTTGCATCTAGAGAGATAAGCATCGCAGCACTCCAATCATCGTAGTTGAAATCATCGAGTCAAATAGAGATGATTTGCAAACCTGGATGATCAGAGTTTTGAACATACAACAGATGTTGACTCGGATCGGAGAAATCCGTCATCATTCTGTTTCGCGATGTTTTTCCGAGTGGTTCGTGAACAGTCGGAGATTTCACCGGAGAAGAAACAGTCGATGTGATGACACGAGATGATTTCTTCGCAATTCGAGCTGATTTTCGCGGAATTTTCTTCATAGGTACAATTTCGTGAATAAATCAATTGGTAGAAATAGCAAATTAAGATCAGAAATGGTGAATTCGGAGAGAAATTGAGCTCAGAGGCTCTGATACCATGTTATGGATTCTTGAAATCCAGAGAGAAAGAGATGAAAAGTTTGTTGGGAGAATGATTCTTTCTCGTTAGATTGATTAACATACATTTACAAGGTTATATACAAACCAATGAATCTAAACCGTATAGAATTAAATTACAATCAAACCAGCTAAAGAAAATTGGTATGATCTAAACCGAGATAATACTATCTCCTCCAATACAAGACAAGCCTCAAGAGATTCTCCAACTTATGGTTGACTTCATCTCCAAGTTCTAGTCATGCTTTCCTTAATCCACTTTGTAGGTTCCATACATGAAAAGTGTATATGTTTAATAAGATTAATAAGTTGAACTATGAGGATTGTGGCTATATATATATATATATATTCAATACCGGTCCTGAGTTATAGAAGACTAGAAACCGAAAAAATGGACTGTCTTGTAAATTTTTTAAAAATAAACAAATTAACCATAATGGAAAAATAATTTCATGGCAAACAAAATTATAAATATTCAAAACACAAAGATAAACGTTATTCTTGAAACATGATTCTTCTTGTATTCTTATTTGCAAAATATTGTATGTTTGAGTAATGTAACATTTACCTATCTTGTTTCTTTATATTCTTTGTGTCCGATTGGTGACACCATATTAAAAGCGTTAGAGGCTTACCACTTTGTTTGTTACCAATCACGAAAACGTTATCAAAGCTACAGTAAAAATGGTTACTCTCAGCTTTTTGTTACCGTTTTCTCTAACCGCTTTCGCTAACAGCTTTCACTTACAGCTTTGCACTATTCAACCGCTTACCACTTCCGCTAACCGCTAATCTAACCGTTCCGCTTTTGGTCACCAATCGGACTCTTTATTTTTCGTGTATAAAATGAATGAGAAAAATATCTACTTAAAATTTCTTGGAAATGATAATTAATTGAGGGTTTTGCTATTGGATATTTTCAACAAAAAAAATATTTCATTCTATAATCTTTCTCAATTTCCAAAATCATTTATATCTCAATCTAATAGATATACTATATACAAAAATAAAAATACAAAAACTATGATTAATTTAATCTTGTAAACAATTTGCTCATACTACTAAGATTCACACATAATCAATAAAACCAATTGACTGCCCACATGTGCCTACACTCAAACATGGCCACATGATTCAATAAAAATACTCACACATAATTAAACAATTAAATAACAATATATTCAGTTTAGATTAAGAAGAATAAAAATAATATTCGGTTGCCAAAACGTCACAAACTGGAATCAATGCTGGCCGAAAGGTTCTAAACTAAAACTTTGATGAAGTGAATCAAGTGATGAATAAGAAAAAGATGAGTTTGATTTAGTAAAACTATGAGGCTAAAAATGAATTTTTGTTAATGATAATTGCTCAACATAAAGAGGTTGATAGGAGAAAAAAAGGAAACCATGATTTAGATTTTTATCGTGTTCCTATTATTTTTTGGTAACAAGTTTTTAAAATTTTCATTAATTACTTTTTAATTTTAATCAAATAAGGTAATAGTTTTTCCCAACCCAAATAAGTTACTTTCAAAAACATATCAAACCATTACACTAAGGGCACATATTGAAAATAGACGCCCAACTAATTTAATAGTGAGGGCTGCAAGCTGAAGGTTGTGTTGCTTACCCTAAAGACCGGTACTGTATGTATTATAAAGTTGGGCATGGATAAGATGTGACATTAATTCTAAGTTATAAGGTAATGAGATGTGTCCAAATAAGATAAGCTTTCGGGCATAACTTGGATATATTTATAGTTCTACCATTTATATGGTTGATTTTTTTTTTTTTTTTGTCAAATATGGTTGATTTATAGCTGCATTGTTTTATTGTTGGCTGTTTTTAACTTTTGGTTCACTAATAGCCTTGTTCTTTTAATCATCGCTGTTTTTAGCAACAGCGACCAACTAATCATATATATAATTAGACATTTTTTCTTTCTATTTTTAGGCTATCCACATCAGCATATCATATTTTTTGATGTGGCATTTTCCTAAAAAAAATTTTTATTAACATAAAACCGTGGTCACGAGTAAAAGGGAGACTGCTCACTTGACTCTTCCTCTTCATCTGATACACCAGATCTGAGAATTCCAATTTAGAGATCGTTTTAAGGGTATGTTCATTGTTTGGCTCGATTGACGTTCAACCTTGAATTTCAGATCAAAGGTTTCTGATCTACTACCTATTTTTGAGATTTGTTGATTCGATGCCGGATCTCTATTTTTTCTTTTCTCAATTCTGAATACGAGTTATACATCAGTTGTTCTGGTGTTCAAGCTTTGGTTGAATATGAGCATGGAAGTTGCTGGCTTAAGTATTTTAAACATGCTTGGATTGATTTTTTTGGCCGACTCTAAGATTTTGATTACGTTTTTGTTCTTGGGAGAAAGATGCTTATGTAATGCGCATGCGCGGGGTTCAATAACTAGTATAAAATAATATAAAAGACATGTCAGCATCATCTTTTTTTTTGAGTAAGTCAGCAGCATCTCAAAATCAGAAATTCAAAACTAGTGAACTCTATGGCCAACTGCACTTTAACACAAAATTGAGAGTCGTTGAACTTCACAGCGATAAAATGGCTAAAAAGCCAGTAACAACAGTCATCGAAAGATTATTTACGTCAATAAAAATAAAAAAATTTCTCTAATGTTGTTATTTTTTCAATGCTGTCGCTGTTGCAGCATTGAGCAAAAAAAAACATGACATGTATTTATGTGTTAGTTTTTATGAACCTGACACAAAGAACCTGACAGAGTTATTTTTCAAGGTGATGTGTAATGTCAGTGATTTTGCTGTAGAAGTTGTATTGGATCAGAGGAAAGAAAAGAAACTTCATGCTATCTACTATGCAATAATAACACTTTATGATGCACAAAGAAATTATGAAACAATTGAAAATGAGTTGCTAATTCTGGTTTTTGCATTTTCTGCATTCAAGTACTTGATGCCGAAAAATATGCTAAGCCGAGACTGCTGCGATTGATTTTACTTCTTCAAGAGTTTGATATCGAAGTAAGGGACAAGAAAGAAGTAGAAAATGGTGTTTCTTATCATCTTTCATATATAAGAGTTGATGAGGACATTCCTATTGATGATTTCCGGCATGAGGAGAACATACACTTGGTTGAAACAGGTCCGTAGACAGAGGATGTCGAAAACCTAAAGTTTTCACGAGCTATAGACGTGGTGTCAGTTGAACCCCTGCTCGAAAACACGTAAAACAATCGACCAAGGTTGACGGGAAGAGATCGACATAAACAAGCGTCACCCGGTTGTGGTGTCGGTCGACACCAATTGCAGACAAACATTGTAACACCATATGATCGAGATGCTATTTTTGGGGGTGATGTTACCACTCGCCTAGCTCCCGATAGACCACGGTATGCTGATATTACCAACTACCTTGCTGAATAGGATCAATGAGAGGAATTTAAGAGATATGCAAAGAAGAAATTTGTAAGGGAAATTAGACGGTTCTACTAGGATGAACCCTATTTGTACAAGCACTTTTAGATGATATATATTGACGATGCATCGCAGAATCTAAAGTGCATGATGTGTTGTACCATTGTCATGGGTAGTATGTTGGATACCTCAAAATTTTTAAGGCAATGTCCAAGGTTCTACAAGCAGGTTTTTGGTGTCTTACAATGTTTAAGGATGTTCAAATGTTCATCTCGCAATGTGATGTCTGTCAAAGAGTAGGAAAGATCAGTAAGCGTCATGAAATGCCTCAGAATTTCATCTTAGAAGTATAGGTCTTCGACTGATGGGTATCAATTTCATGGGTCATTTTTCTTCTTAATATGGGAATAAGTACATCCTGGTTGTTGTGGATTACATCTCCAAATGAGGTGAAGCGATTTCTAGTCCAACCAATGATTCCTCAGTAGTTCTTAAGCTATTCAAGGCTATCATATTCCCTAGACTTGGAGTGCCTCGGATTGTGATAAGTAATGGTGATTCTCACTTCATCAACAAGGTCTTCGAGAAGTTGTTGAAGAAGCATGGTTTCAATCATCGTGTGGCTACTATATATCACCCTCAGACGAGCATATACTAAATTATCCCTAGATTATTCATTTTATAGCTTAGGGAATAGAGAGGGAAATCGTACTCACACAAACAAGTCTTTCATGACTGAAGGAGGTATCAAACCAATGTATACAAGCCCCACTGTGAGAAAAATCTAGTGAGGTTATGGGCAAAGTTAGTAAAGGATCCTCTAAATACCCTAAAAGATATGTGTGTCCTTGTTCGATCGATTGGTCTTGGGTTTTATAATAGCCATAGATCGGTGTAAACTCGTTCAATGATCGTTTAGGGTCCTATGAATGCAATTGTTCCTCGAAAAATCATAATTTCATAACAAAGTTTTGACTCAATAAAACGACATAAAAAGTGAATCTAATAAAAATAAACACGTTGTTAGTAACCACATCTCCCACACCTGAACAACAATGGCCTCAGTATTAATGAAGCTTGGGATAGGCTGGAATCAATAAGAACTTTGATAAATTGAGTGAACACTTGTTACCTGTGATCGATTATAATGTCGACCGACACACGGCTTAAGTTGTCAAGATGTTCAAAATGGGTGTCGATAGACACTAACATGGTGTCGACTGACACTAAAATCGTTTCGGGCAACACCAAGTTCGTACAATCAAACCAAATACAACAATCGAGCAATGTGCCTAAGTTAGTGGGATTTCACCCAAAATTGTCACATATTAGCTGCGTTAGGCCACTCAAATGCAAGGTTAGAAGCAAAAACTTATATCATAGACTCATAATTCTCAATTTCCAAATCAAAATGACTAACAGTTTGAATCAATAAAAGACATAAAAATGACTCAAAGACACAAAAACAAAAGAAAGAAAAGAGAAATAGAACCATCAAAGGAAGAACTATAACATCGGAGAGTCCTCATCCTCCTCAGCAGTAGAATCCTCAACATCATCGAGCTCTTCATCCTCTGGACTCTCAGGTGGTGGTGGTGTGGGTAGGCGACGATGACACATATTAATGGTCTGCGATGGCAGGAGAAACTCGTCACAACCTTCCAAAGTTGTCTAAGTGTATCAGAAACGTAGTCCTGGAAGGCTGGTGGCTCCATACCACACACGGAAATGGGAGACTCAGGGAATGAAAGTGAGTTACCTCCAAAAAGGTCATGGACAATTTTTTTCCTCAGCAGCAGATAGAGCAACTCCAGAAGAAGATCCTTTGCGAATGGTAGAACATGGAGCAGTGTGGAGAATGGACTCAGCTAGATGAAATAGCAGTATCAGTGGATCGTATGTAATAGTTGTAAGCTTCTTGTTCAAGAGCTGAACAAGATGCCTTATCCCTGAGGAATCAATGAAACTCCACATCAAATCAAGCTTAATCCAGGTTGCACTCTTTAAGTGCGCTAAGTCCATCGTCGATCTCTTAGTACTGATAGTGTAAGAGCTCCTGTCCATCCCAAAGTGATCAAATATTAGAGTCAAGAGACTGCCAACTGACTTTATTTTAGCTCCCTTTCCAATAAAAGGCTTGGTCTTGAGAGTGACCAAGTGTTGAATAAAGATAGCTCCCATGTTGACATCATTCTCCAAGTGTGCGTCCTCATACTCATGCACATCAATGAGATGACCAATGCTAAAGTACATCAGTAAATGCTCAGAGACACGAATCATACTAGGATCCATCTTGTAGAGAATAGTGCTACCAAACAGGTGCACAAGATATCTCAAGGTTAGGTGTCTAACTTTTATTTGTCTCGTCGTCTTCGAACTTTAAATCCCATTCCCAAAGTGGGACAAGAACATTTGCAAGTCTCGCCACTCTTCTGGAAGCGTTGTCCTCTTATGGTTCATGTCGAACTCGTAGATATCAAAAAGGTCAGCGATGGAGATCATGTATCTTACACCCTTGCACATGAATGTCAGGGTGCCTTCCTTTGCAGTGCGGACCATATCATTGGTGTAGTAGACTCGCAGAGTGGCCAAGAATTGTCTGACCAAGTCCTCATGTAGATTACATGGCTTGGTACAAATAGTACCCAATCCAATCCTCCTAAATATGTGTAGTATATCCTCGCAGATCCCCATTGCCATCATGGCATGATATTCAGCAAACTGGGTAGGTAAGATCTTCATACCCTGCCAGACATTGTAGAACAACGATTCAAAGTCATCCCAACGTCGGAGATCTCTCTGTAGATGTTGATTTCCTTCTTGACTTCATCCTCACGAACCAGGTCCCATACTCGATTGTACTGAATCTTGTGTTTTTTCACGCTTAGGCTTATGATCACGAACTTGCAAGTTCGGGACATGTGTGGTATCTGCAGTAAGAGGCTGTGGTGGCGCAGAGCATGAAGCCTCTCTAGTGCTCTTGCGTGGTTGTTGATTCGTTTTCGATGTCATTTACAATGTCAAAGACAAGAAGCATTTCGAAAAGTTAGTAGAAAATCACAAAATCAAAGCGACCAAATCGCATCAAATTGATCATGCACATTCATTCACAACATCAACTGAATTTCATATCAATTTCGTTATAAGGCTCATCAAAATCACAAAGCGCACAAATTTTATCATGAAATAATCTTTTTTAAGAAACTTGCAAATCAACCACGAAAATCACATGGGAAACTAGTAATACCTTTAGCACAACCTAAATAGGCATGATTCAAGCACTAAAAACGTGCTATTGGAGCTGAAATCTGAGCTTTTTACCTTCGGACCAAATCTGAAAAGGGAATTTTCGGGACCATGCCTTTGAGTATCAGAGAAATGGAGAGTAACAATGGGTATAGGTCAGAAGATCGAATGGGACTGGCTTATGAATCACAAAAATCGGCGAAGAATTGGCGATTTCTGGGTGATTTTTTTTGCGAAAGAGAGAATGAGGAAGATGAAATGCATGTCGCGAGAATTTAAAGACACTTACCTTGAAAACATCAGTGTCGACCGACACCGGTATGCCAATCTTGGAATTGACCCAGAGCGTCGACCTTGGTCGATTATCGTCCGCCTTGAAATTCTTGATGTTAGCGTCATCTGACACCAATCGTGAAAAATTCCTGGTTCTGCAAAGCTCGACGCAAAAAAAAAAAAAAAAAAAAAATCTAAAATATCAAAAAGAAAAACGAAAATCCTAGTATTTACAGATTTACCAATGAGTTTCCTCTCACCAAACGCTTATTTATGTCCCTAGCTTGATTGAATTGTGATTAGGCAGTGGGTGCATCATCCAGAGGCACAATGTTACCTTCTCAAATCTCGGCTTTCGCCCAATAGTGTTTCATCCTTTGTCTATGTCCTCACATTTGGAATTCAGTAGGACAATAAAACTGTATGGTCTGACCTCCTTGGTGGTAAAGGGAGCCAACCAACGAAAACATAATTTTCTAGGAAACATTTACAAATCGGAGTTATACAAAAATACATCGTCATTGGTTCGATGTGGCGAGAGATGATCTTCTTATAGTGATAGAATTTGGTTCTCTCCTTGTACAGCTTCGCTTTTTCATAAGCATGGTATATGATCTCATCTAACTCGTTCACCTGTATCAATCGCCTTTCTGCAATGGGCTTGAGGTCGAAATTCATCTGCTTGACAGCCTATGATGCCTTGTGCTCGAGCTCAAATGGAAGGTGATAAACTTCCCCTATAGATAAGATGAAACAATGTAGTCTCAAGTAGTGTCTTAAACGCAGTCATGTAGGCCCATATCGCATCGTCCATCTTTATTGACCAATCCTTCATAGTATTTCCCACTGTCTTATGCAATATCTCCTTTATATTTTTGGAGACTTCAATATTTATGCTCGTCTGAGGGTGATATCTAGTAGCCACACGATTATTGACACCATGCTTCTTCAACAACTTCTCAAAGACCTTGTTGATAAAGTGAGAATCACCATCACTTATCACATTCCGAGGCAATCCAAGTGTAGGGAATATGATAGTCTTGAATAGCTTAAGAACTACTGAGGAATCATTGGTTGGATTAGCAATAACTTCACCTCATTTGGATATGTAATCCACAACAACCATGATGTACATATTCCCATATTAAGAAGAAAAATGACCCATGAAATCGATACCCAGCAGTCAAAGACCTTTACTTCTAAGATGAAATTCTAAGGCATTTCATGACGCTTACTGATCTTTCCTACACTTTGACAAACATCACATTGCGAGATGAACATTTGAACATCCTTAGACATTGTAAGACACCAAAAACCTGCTTGTAGAACCTTGGACATTGTCTTAAAAGTTATGAGGTATCCAACATACTTAGACCATGGCAATGGTACAACACATCATGCACTTTAGATTCTGCGCTGCATCGTCAATATATATCATCTTAAAAATGCTTGTACAAATAGGTTTCATCCTAGTAGAACCGTCTATTTCCCTTACAAATTTCTTCTTTGCATATCTCTTAAATTCCTCTGACTGATCCTATTCAGCAAGGCAGTTGGCAATATCAGCATAATGTGGTCTATCGGGAGCTAGGCGAGTGATAACAGCACCCCCGAAAATAGCATCTCGATCATATGATGTTACAATGTTTGTCTGCAATTAGTGTCGACCGACACCACAGCCGGGTGACGCTTGATCATGTCGATCTCCTCCCGTCAACCTTGGTCGATTGTTTTACGTGTTTTCGAGCAGGGTTTCAACCGAAACCACGTCTATAGCTCGTGAAAACTTTAGGTTTTCGATATCCTCCGTCTACGGACCTGTTTCAACCAAGTATATGTTCTCCTCATGCCGGAAATCATCAATAGGAATGTCCTCATCAACTCTTATATATGAAAGATGATAAGAAACACCATTTTCTACTTCTTTCTTGTCCCTTACTTCAATATCAAACTCTTGAAGAAGTAGAATCAATCGCAACAGTCTCGGCTTAGCATATTTTCGGCATCAAGTACTTGAATGCAGAAAATGCAAAGACCAGAACTAGCAACTCCTTTTCAATTGTTGCATAATTCTTTTGTGCATCATAAAGTGTTATTATTGTATAGTAGATAGCATGAAGATTCTTTTCTTTCCTCTGACCCAGTACAACTTCTACAGCAAAATCACTGACATTACACATCACCTTGAAAGGTAACTCTGTCTGGAGGTTGCACAATTGGAGGAGACACCAAAGCTTGTTTGAATTTCTGGAATGCAGAAAATCACTCATCTATGAACTCAAACTTCACATCCTTTCACAAAAGAACAGTAAGTTGTCGAGCTATCTTGATGAAATCTCTGATAAACCTCATGTAAAATCCATCATGTCCTACAAAATTCCTCACTTCTTTCACTGAATCCGGTCACTGCAAACCTGTCAAGACCTTAATTTTAGTACGATCAACCTCAATCCCAGCCTCTGAAAATCTGTGCTCAAGTACAATGCCATCTCTGGCTGTGAAATGAAAATTTCTCCCAGTTAAGAACCATGTGCTTTTGTTTACATCAAGCAAATACTTTACACATATTGTCCAGACAAGCGTGGTAGGACGGTCCAGAGAAATCCTCCATAAAGACTTCCATAAAATCTTCAATCAAGTCTGTGAAGATGGACATCATTCACCTCTGGAAGGTCAAAGGAGCATTACATAATACAAAAAATATTATGTGATATGCAAAAGTGCCATAGGGACAAGTAAATATGGTCTTCTCATGATCGTCTGGATGGATGAGAGTCTGAAAGAATCCAAAATACCCATTGAGAATGCAGTAGTATGGGTGATTTGCTATCCTCTCCAGCATCTGATCAATGAAAAGAAAATAAAAATGGTCTTTCATGGTAGCAACATTCAACTTCATGTAGTCGATGCACATCCCGTGTCCAGTGATCGTCCGTGTAGGAATCAACTCGTCCCTTTAGTTATTCACCACGGAGACCCCTCCTTTCTTAGGAACCACGTGAAATGGTCTAACCCAATCACTATCTAAAATCGGATATATGATCCCACCTTGCATCAACTTCATTATCTCCTTCTTTACAACATCCTTCAAGTTTGGATTTAAATGCCTATGATTCTCAATCGATCACAGACACTCATAGTCAAGGTGAATCCTATGCTCTGACAAATCCGGAGAGATAATTGAAATGTCAACAAGAGAATAGCTGATATATCATGGTTTTTACTAGTTTTAGACCATGATATAAGTATGTTTTAGAGTCTTTTGTGTTCTTTTTGAGTCTACTACAGGTATAATCAGGTTTGGAGCAGAATTGGAGATACTGGAGCATTTTGGGGATTTTTGGAGTGTTTGGCCGAGATATTGAGCTCACTGTCCAGAAAGCAGGACTACATCGATCGACACACATGTGCATCGGTCGACACACTAGCGAGATGGGCCGAACTCGGCGGTTTAATGAAGAATGAAGATATTACACTTTGGCCCAAAAGTTTCCAGTATTTGCAAAGAAGCCCCAGCCGAGATTTAGCCTATATAATTAGGATTTTGGTGTTTTATTTACTTACGCTTTCATACTTAGAGCTAAGAGATTTTTAGAGCTTTTGGGGCTGATCTAATCCTGTACTTCATCTATTTTGGAGAAGATTTCGAACCCCTTTATCTATTTAATTTCTTATATGCAATCTATTTATTCCATGATTTCTGTTTCATTAATCATGTCTGAGTAGATTCATAGTTAGGTTTATGGTTTCTCATTAAGGATTTCATGACTTGCTAGACTTGTTTAAATCAGTTAAGGATTCACATGAATAGAATGTTCTTTGATCTAAATTGAGTTTAATGCTAGTTCTAACCTGATCAATTAGAATCTAGATCTTAGGTTACTAAATACGACACGAAAGTGTGGTTTAGAATCTGAACTATTTAGGTTGAGCAATTGAACTTCTCGCAAAGGAATTTGGTTTAGTTTGATTGTGAACATATCGAACTTGAAATTAATGCTGGTTTAATCTGTTAGTAATTGCAAAGGAATTTGGATTGATGCACTTACACTTAGAGAATTCTCGCAAAGGAATTTGGTTAATTCTATATCCGTGATTTGAGTTCTAGAACTGTGCTTAATTAGATCATGACTGATTGATTTGTCTGCTTGTCTGATTTCCTGAGAACGCCCTAGACTTAGCGCCTTTAATTAACTGCTTTTACCACCGATAATCTGCTACTTGTTTACTTTCTCGCATTGCTATTTAGTTTACTTCACATTGCTTTCTTCTTAGTTTAAATCTCTACAGTTCATAATCTATCGAAACCGGAGTCTCTGTGGATTCGATACCCTTTATACTACAATCACTTAACTGTGCACTTGCAGTAGAATAGGATTAAAACCTGACCCTATCAAGTTTTTGGCGCCGTTGCCGGGGACTCTTAGAGTCTTCGATAGTATCGAACTTAGGGTTTTTACTAGGATTTTTATTGTTTTTGTTTCGTTTTGTTTTTATTTTTGTTTTTAGTTACTAATTTTTCTCTGTTTTCTCTCTGTCGCAGGTACCGATTTCGCTTTGCGTCGATCGTTGCACCTTTGTGTCGATCGTCACTAGGCGAATCTGAGATTGAATCGATCGTTGCACTGATAGCATCGATCGTTGCTTGACGATTACAGACAGTTTATGCAGACGCGTGAAACTAGAAGTAATCAGAACTTGAACCTTGTTAATCTCGAACTTGACGAACTTGGACGACTAGAGAGGACTAACAGAAGAGAAAGAAGAGCAAGGATGGTGGTACAGAAGGTAATCATAATGCTTGATGCTCAAGGTACCCTGAGGGACCGAGATAACTATCCATACAATGCTGCTGGGCATAGGATTGATTCTGAGGGACGTGTGATCCCTGAGGTTGAGGAACCTGAGCCACAGCCGCAGAACCAAGGCCAAGGACAGAACCAAAATAGACAGATGATAGTCCATGAGAGGACTTTAGCTGACTACAACAGACCGGATGAGTTTCATGCAAACCGGTCAGCTCTTGTGATGCCTGGTTTTGAGAGGAATGATTTTGAGATCAAAACCATCTACTACTCACTGATGAGACAGAATGCCTTCCATGGTCATCCCACGGAGCAGCCTATGGATCACATTGATCAGTTTGAGGACATAATCACTGGCATGAAGTATGATGGAGTTTGCCAGGATTATCTGTTTCTCAAGCTCTTTCCACACAGTCTCGCTGGAGACGCTGCTGCATGGCTGAAGCAACTGCCACCTGGGCAGTTTGATACTTGGGCAGCCCTGAAGAGTGAGTACCCGCGTCACTTCTACGATGATGCACGCTCTGATCAGTCCAGACAGGACATACTCACCTTTTCCAAAGGTCCTACTGAGCCTCTTAAGACTGCCTGGATGAGATTCAAGAAGTATCAGCGTGACTGCCCACACCATAGATTCACTGAGGTCACATTGCTAGGTATCTTCTTCTGAGGCATAGATCTTCCATATCAGTCTGCGCTGGATAACTCCAGCAATACAAATTTCAACACCAGGACTCCTGCACAAGCTAAGCAGTTGATTGATAACTTAGTGAGCAGCAACAGTTGCAAGACTATGGATGAGAGGAGAAAGAAATCTGGTGGAAGTGTAGAGAATTCGGAGATTGCTGATATTAGATCTAAGCTGGACATAGTTTGTAATCTCTTAGCTGGTAAGAAAGCTGTCCACTTTGCTCAAGATGTAGAGGTAATTCAGACTGAGGAGGACACTCAGGAAGAAGATGTGAATTACATTGGAGGATCTGGTTTCCAAGGTAACAGATTTGGTAATCAGCAGGGAAACATGTTCTTCAGTGGAGGACAGAAGAGCGCCTTTACAGGCAATCAGAACTCCTCTGGTTTTGGACAGACTAGTGGTTTTCAGAAACCTTTTGGACAAGGTACTCAGAGAACCTATGGATCTTCATCTTATCAGACTCCTCCTGCAGCTACTGCTCATGAGAGTAAGTTGGAGGCAATGATGGAACAGTTGCTGAAGGGTCAGACTAAGAATGCTGCAGACCTCGATAAGAAGATAGGTAATGTCTATGAGGATCTGAACGGGAAGTTTGAACATCTGAGTGCACACATGAAGGAGCTTGACGCTAGAGTTGCAAGAACTGCTGGATATGCTCAGAGGGAAGATGGATATCTTCCAGGGCGAACTGATGCTAATCCCAAGTATCAATGCAATGCAGTAACATTGAGAAGTTGTAAGGAGCTACTGCCTGGCCAGAAAAAGCAGTTGAGTGTCGAAGAGCTCGTGGAAATTGAAGAAATGAAAGATGAGATCTGTGATATTCGCAATGCATCGATCGACGCCACTCAGCAACGGTCGATGCAAAGCGAAAACAAAGAACCTGTCGTAACAAAGTCGCCTAGCAACGATCGATACAACACCAGTGACGATCGACACAAGGCGACTGCAGAGAGTTCAAGACCAGAGAAACCGAAACAGTCTACGGAGAGGGTTTACAAGCCTAAGGTACCTTTTCCCAAGAATCCCAGAAAATCTAAGAATGATAGGCAGTACGCAAAGTGCCAAGAGTTTATTAGAAAGGTGAAAGTCGAAGTGCCTTTGATTGACTCTATGGAGACTTCTCCTGTGATGAAGAGATGTCATAAGGATTTAATTGCTGGAAAGTGGTCTAATGAGGAGAGTGTAATGATGATCAGTGAGGTGTGTAGTGCAGTAATTCAGGGCAGAATTCCTGAGAAGTTGAAAGATCCAGGAAGCTTTGTGTTGGATTGTGCTATCTACAGGGAAAGATTCGAAAGGTCCCTATGTGATCTTGGTTCCAGTGTGAATCTTATGCCTTTCTCAGTTGCCAAGAGGCTCGGAATGACTGATTTTATACCCACTAGGATATCACTGGTCTTGGCAGATAGAACGATCAGAATTCCCGAAGGATTATTGGAGGATGTACCTATAATGATTGGCCAATGTGTGATACCTACTGATTTTGTGGTTCTGCAGTATGGAGAGGAACCAAAGGATCCACTGATTTTGGGCAGGCCTTTCTTAGCTACTGTTGGTGCGATGATTGACTGCCAAGGAGGTAGAATAATTCTGAATGTGGGTGATCTGAAGATGAGTTTTGATATGGACAAACTGGTGAAGAGACCAACCATCGACGGACAGACCTTCTATGTGGACACACTAGGTGATTTGGCTGCAGAATACTTTCACAAGTCACGTGCTGAAGATCCACTAGAAAGAGCTTTACTGAGCTCTATAATGGAGCTGGAATACTTGCAGGACGAGCCCGCAATGTGCTATGCAAGGCTGATGGATTCCGTTGAAGCAGTAATGCAGGTGGAAGCATCGGACGCGACGATGCAACGATCGACACCAACTAAGCATCGGTCGTTGCATGTCGACAGGGACTGGGCAGAGGAAAAAGCTCCGAAGATTGAGCTGAAACAACTTCCATCCGGGCTAAGGTACGCCTTTCTCGGACCAAATTCAACTTATTCAGTGATTGTTAATGCTAGTTTGAACAACGCAGAGCTCACTTTACTGCTAAGCAAGCTGCGCAAGCATCGCAAAGCTCTTGGCTATTCTCTTGATGACATTTCAGGTATCTCTCCGGAGCTGTGCATGCATCGGATACTTCTTGAGGACAAGTCTAAGACATCTGTAGAGCATCAGAGAAGGCTTAATCCTAATCTACAGGAAGTGGTTAAGAAGGAGATTATGAAACTCCTGGATGCTGGGATCATCTATCCTATTTCAGACAGTGATTGGGTGAGTCCAGTCCATGTAGTGCCTAAGAAAGGCGGAGTTACAGTAGTAAAGAATGATAAGAATGAGTTGATCCCTACTAGGACTGTGACGGGACACAGGATGTGCATAGATTACAGGAAACTCAATGCTGCAACAAGGAAGGATCATTTCCCTTTGCCCTTCATTGATCAGATGCTGGAGAGGTTAGCAAATCACCCTTACTATTGCTTCCTCGATGAATACTCAGGTTTCTTTCAGATTCCTATCCACCCAGAGGATCAGGGAAAGATCACCTTCACTTGTCCATACGGCACATTTACTTACCGTAGGATGCCCTTTGGACTCTGTAATGCGCCAGCCACCTTCCAGAGATGCATGATGTCTATCTTCACTGACATGATTGAGGACTTTATGGAGGTATTTATGGATGATTTTTCAGTTTATGGGTCCTCCTACAATGAGTGCTTAGATAATTTATGCAAAGTGCTAAATAGATGTGAGGAAAAGCATTTAGTCCTTAACTGGGAAAAGTGTCATTTCATGGTCAGAGATGGTATTGTACTTGGACATAGAGTGTCTGAAGCAGGGATCGAGGTAGACCGCGCCAAGATTGAGGTTATGACCAGCCTTCAGGCACCTGATTCAGTTAAGTCTATAAGAATCTTTCTTGGACATGCTGGCTTCTATAGACGGTTCATAAAAGACTTCAGTAAGATTGCTAGGCCACTAACTGCTTTGCTGTGTAAGGATACCAAATTTGAGTTCAATACAGATTGTCAGACTGCATTTGAACAAATCAAGCAGGCATTAGTGAGTGCTCCGATAGTTCAGCCACCGGATTGGGATCTACCTTTTGAGGTTATGTGTGATGCAAGTGACTATGCTGTAGGAGCTGTTCTGGGGCAGAAGAAGGATAGAAAGCTTCATGCTATCTATTATGCTAGTAGGACACTAGATGATGCGCAAAGAAACTATGCCACCACAGAGAAGGAGCTGTTGGCTGTTGTCTTTGCATTTGAGAAATTCCGCCCCTATCTTGTTGGCTCCAAGGTGATTGTGCATACTGATCATTCAGCCCTGAAGTATCTGATGCAGAAGAGGGATGCTAAACCAAGATTGTTGAGATGGATACTGATGCTTCAGGAGTTTGACATTGAAGTGAGGGACAAGAAGGGGGTTGAGAATGGAGTTGCTGTTCACCTTTCAAGGATGCTGGTTAAGGAAGACGTGCCCATCAATGATTATTTGCATGAGGAAAACGTCAATATGGTCAGTACAATGTTTCGGACGGATTTGGACAGAGAGTTGCAGAACTGTCGGGATAATCGCCCAGTGTCGATCGATGCCACATTGGCAACGGTCGATGCAAGTATCGGGGAAGCAACGATCGACACATGCGCATGCAACGGTCGATGCATACCTGATACGAACCCAGAATCTTTAAGGATCCGAATTGGGAACTATGATTTCGAAATTGCTGCTGTAGCAACCACTGATCGACCCTGGTATGCAGATATAGCTAATTACCTTGCTGCTGAGACTGAACCAGATGATTTAAAGGGATATGCAAAGAAGAAGTTCTTCAGGGAGCTTAGACGATACTACTGGGATGAGCCCTATCTCTATAAGCACTGTTCAGATGGTCTTTACAGGAGATGTGTTGCTGAATCAGAGGTTCCAGACATCCTATTCCATTGTCATGGATCAGATTATGCTGGACATTTCGCTACATTCAAGACTGTGTCTAAAGTTCTGCAAGCAGGTTTCTGGTGGCCTACAATGTTTAGAGACACTCATTCTTTCATCTCTCAATGTGATGCTTGTCAAAGGAGAGGGAAGATCAGCAAGAAGCATGAGATGCCTCAGAACTTTATTCTGGAAGTTGAGGTTTTCGATTGCTGGGGCATAGATTTCATGGGTCCTTTTCCCTCATCCTATGGGAATAAGTTCATCTTGGTTGTTGTGGACTATGTGTCTAAGTGGGTAGAAGCGATAGCTAGTCCAACCAATGATTCTTCAGTGGTCATTAAGCTGTTTAAAACCATCATATTCCTTAGATTTGGAGTACCTCGGATAGTGATTACTGATGGAGGATCTCACTTTATCAATAAGATCTTCGAGAAGCTGCTGAAAAAGCATGGATTTCATCACCGAGTCGCTACTCCTTATCACCCTCAGACTAGTGGACAAGTCGAGGTTTCTAACAGGCAGATTAAGGAGATCCTTGAAAAGACAATTGGAAAGACAAGGAAAGATTGGGCAGCAAAGCTGGATGATGCATTATGGGCTTACAAGACAGCATTCAAGACACCACTTGGGACCACTCCATTTCATCTGTTGTATGGAAAAGCATGTCATCTGCCGGTGGAACTCGAGCATAAAGCAGCATGGGCTGTAAAGCAGATGAACTTTGATCTTAAATCTGCTGCAGAGAGGAGATTGGTTCAGCTTAATGAGTTGGATGAGATTAGACATTTGCCTATGAGAACTCAAAGCTGTACAAGGAGAAGACTAAGGCTTATCATGATAAGAAGATTGTCTCTAGACAATTTGAGCCTAATGATCAGGTACTTTTGTATAACTCTCGTTTGCATTTGTTTCCAGGTAAGCTGAAATCAAGGTGGCCCGGTCCTTTCACGATCAAAGAGGTGCGTCCATATGGAGCTGTCGTTCTAACCAGCAAGGAAGGTAATGAATTCACTGTGAATGGACAGAGGGTGAAACATTATTGGGCTAAGGCCGAGATTCCAGGAGGTCAGATTCTGCCTTTGGATGATGCACCCTCTACATAGATCAGCTGAAACGTCAAGCTATTGACGTTAAAAGAGCGCTGAGTGGGAGGCAACCCACTGTTTTCATTTTTGCATTTTAATTTTGGTGTTTTTGTAGGATTTTACATTTTGTTTCTGGTTTTGGTAAGTTTTTGTCTGCAGGTCTCGGCCGAAATACGCAGTGCGTCGATCGACACACCACTGTGTCGATCGTCACAACACGATCAAAATCGCATTGCAGCGATCGTTGCGGTCCTGAGCAACGATCGATCATACACGAAAATCGCCTAGCAACGGTCGATGCACCTAGTGAAACGATCGACGCCTGAGCGACAGAGGTAAAATCAGACATAACTCAACCAATCCTTTTAACAAATTTTTCTTTCTTTTTACCAATCCTTCGATTGACACTACTGGGGACAGTGTGTCTTAAGTGTGGGGGAGGTGCTACTGACTCCTGTTTTCTGTTTTCTTAAGAGTCAGTCAATTTTTCACAGTTTGTTTTATTTAGTCAAAATAGTTTAAGTAGGAAACAATGACTTTTTGAGAAGTTTTACAGCACTTGCAGGAACTTAAGTAACCATTGGGATGAAGTTGCAGGATCAATCTCTGACTATTAGAAAACCCCATCACAGATCAGCCTACTAAGGACACCCACATCACTTCAGGTATCAGAGAATCTTTTTACTGACTTCAAACTTAATACTGACTTAGATTTCTCACCTAAGGGCTTGGTATACTTTGTGTCGGATTCCCTTGTTAGTTCTGACACAGCCTGTAAACCTGTCCTATTTAGTTCCCTTCACCCCTTCCATTAAAAAAAAAAAAAAAGATAATAAACTGAGGATGAGTTAGTAACTCCGAAGTGGTCATGGGAATGGTAGCTACAACTTTCATATCCTGTGCATCCATGGAATGTGTCCAAAGTACACCCCTTAACGGGAAGAGCACTGATAAAAAAAAAAAAAATGATATCCAATGGGGAAAAATCAGAATGCTAAGGAAGGAAAAAGAGAAGAAAGGGACTAGAGAAAGATAGTATGGTGGTCTAGAGCTGATAAGGTAAGAGTCCATGTGCCTTTGATCGATACTCCTTAGGTGAGACCGCACTTAAATACTTGCAGAAGTCAGTAGGGAGAATTTGAATGCGTGAATGTGATTGTGGAGTTTACTTAGGACAATTGCTAAGTGTGGGGGAAGTATATGTTGGTCTTGATGTCTTGTGATTGATTCTTTCAGTGGTTTACTAAGAGGAATCTGAGTGATGTTGCTTCTAGGATGAAAAGAGTTTCTGAAGAGTTTTCAAACCTCTTCACCATGTTTTAGTTCTCTGTTTTGCTTGAGGGCAAGCAAAGACTAAGTGTGGGGGAGTTGATATATCATGGTTTTTACTAGTTTTAGACCATGATATAAGTATGTTTTAGAGTCTTTTTGTGTTCTTTTTGAGTCTACTACAGGCATAATCAGGTTTGGAGCAGAATTGGAGATATTGGAGCATTTTGGGGATTTTTGGAGTGTTTGGCCGAGAGATTGAGCTCACTGTCCAGAAAGCAGGACTGCATCGATCGACACACATTGTGCATCGGTCGACACACTAGCGAGATGGGCCGAACTCGGCGGTTTAATGAAGAATGAAGATATTACACTTTGGCCTAGAAATTTCCAGTATTTGCAAAGAAGCCCCAGCCGAGATTTAGCCTATATAATTAGGATTTTGGTGTTTTATTTACTTACGCTTTCATACTTAGAGCTAAGGGATTTTTAGAGCTTTTGGGGCTGATCTAATCCTGTACTTCATCTATTTTGGAGAAGATTTCGAACCCCTTTATCTATTTAATTTCTTATATGCAATCTATTTATTCCATGATTTCTGTTTCATTAATCATGTCTGAGTAGATTCATAGTTAGGTTTAGGGTTTCTCATTAAGGATTTCATGACTTGCTAGACTTGTTTAAATCAGTTAAGGATTCACATGAATAGAATGTTCTTCGATCTAAATTGAGTTTAATGCTAGTTCTAACCTGATCAATTAGAATCTAGATCTTAGGTTACTAAATACGACACGAAAGTGTGGTTTAGAATCTGAACTATTTAGTTTGAGCAATTGAACTTCTCGCAAAGGAATTTGGTTTAGTTTTATTGTGAACATATCGAACTTGAAATTAATGCTGGTTTAATCTGTTAGTAATTGCAAAGGAATTTGGATTGCTGCACTTAGACTTAGAGAATTCTCGCAAAGGAATTTGGTTAATTCTATATCCGTGATTTGAGTTCTAGAACTGTGCTTAATTAGATCCTGACTGATTGATTTGTCTGCTTGTCTGATTTCCTGAGAACGCCCTAGACTTAGCGCCTTTAATTAACTGCTTTTACCACCGATAACCTGCTACTTGTTTACTTTCTCGCATTGCTATTTAGTTTACTTCACATTGCTTTCTTCTTAGTTTAAATCTCTATAGTTCATAATCTATCGAAACCGGAGTCTCTGTGGATTCGATACCCTATATACTACAATCACTTAACTGTGCACTTGCAGTAGAATAGGATTAAAACCTGACCCTATCAATAGCCAAGAGCTTTGTGATGTTTACTTAGCATTAAACTAAGTTCTGCATTATTCAAATAAGCATTAACAATGACATGATATGAAGAGTTCTGACCAAGATATGCGTATTTGAGACCTGCGGGAAGCTGTTTCAGCTTATTTTTGTGAGATTTTTCCTCATTCCAATTGCTGAGTGACGCAACCTTCTGTGAAGTGCCAACCAGATCCTCATGAGCTATCAACTGCATCACATGCTCACTAGCATTCATCATCTTAACATATCCAGCAACCATGCCATTTTGGTGCTCCATCTCCTGAGCAGAACTCATTAATGCACTCTCTAAAGGGTATGCACAATACATCTCATAAAAGACCTCAATAGCTAGATTGTCCAGTGTGTCCACATAGAAGGTCTTTCCATTGATCGTGCGTCGCTTCATCAGCTTTTCAATTTCAAAATTCATCACCAAATCATCCACATTCAGATCGATTTTGCCTTGCTTGACATCTATATGGCACCAATTGTAACCAAGAAAGGTCTGCCCAGGATTAGAGGATCCTAAAGTCTCATCACTATACTGTAGAACCAGAACGTCTGTGGGGATCATACAATCACCAAATTTTATTGGCACATCTTCTAAAAAACCTTCCGGAATCCTGATATAACAATCAACTAGATTCAGAGAGATCCTTGTAGAAGCAAAATCAGTCATCCCCATCCTCAAAGCAATTGAATTAGGCATCAGACTGACATTCGATCCCATATCACACAGTGATCTCTCTAACTTATCCTTGAAGATATAGCAATGAAAGACAAAGCTTTTTGGGTCCTTCAGTTAGAAGATAGAGAAGTGCAAGACAAAGCTTTATGAGTCCTTTAATTTCTCTAGAATTTTGTTCTAGATAACAACACTACAGACTTCAGTGATCATCATCACACATTCCTCTTCACCCATGTCAATTGTGAGCATTGGTTTATATGTCCTTCAGTGTCTTTGGAATTATGTTCTAGATAACAACACTACAGACCTCAATGACCATCATCACACATTCCTCTTCACCCATGTCAGTTGTGAGCATATGTTTCAAGCACCTCTTGTAAACCGGAGTAGTCTTGATATCATATATCAAAGGCATTTGAGTGGTGAGCTTATTCAGCATAGCATTGTACTTAGCCACATAAAAATTGTATTTTGACTTCTTAGGGTTTCTCGGGAAAGGAATCTTAGGCTTGTAAGCCTTATCATCTGCAGTCGTCTGAGTTTTCAGAGAGATTTTCTTTATACAACCATGGTGTCGATCAAAACCGGGGTGGTGTCGGTCAACACATACTTTTGGAGATAAATCCTTAACAATTTTTCATTTGTTTCGGCCTTAGAGTTGACCTTGCTCGATTTTGGTCCGTCATGAAAACTTAAAATTTCTTCCATAGAAGGGTATCAGGCAACACTGACTGGGTGTCGGGCAACACTAGCCTTGCTCGACACTAATTTTTCTCTTTTCTTGACCTCTGTCGAAAATTGTTCGTGCTTGAAACTTATAGAATCACCGTGTACAGTTGGTGTCAACCAACACTGGTTGTTCGTTTGCAAAAGCATCTTTTCTAATTATCCTAACTCTACGAGTTCTACTATGATTAACCTCTTTTTTTGGAACATGATTCAGCTATGTTTCACTTCTCAGCATAATAGCATCACACTGATGTTTGAGATTAGCATCAGTCCTTCCAGGAAGGAATCCATCTTACCTTTTCACAGCTCTGACAGTTTGAGCAACTTTAGTAGCTTAACATGGATGGGTGCTCAATGCCTCAAATTTCCACTCAAATATGTATAAAAGGCATCGATCTTTTTATTGATATCCATAGTTTTTTTTTGTTGTCCTTCAAGAACATGTTCCATCATAACTTCGAGTCTGATCTAATGAGTTAGTGCATGAGGCGCTTGGTAAGAAGAAGCTCCATAATTCCTTGTGAATGAAATGTTATACTAGAAAGGCTTATGAAACGAAGGCTTTGGAGTGTAGCCAAATAGTTTTGATTGTCCGTGAAGGCACTCTTCTGAACATTACCAGTGTAGATCATGTTCCCCTAATGATTCCCATATGGGTGACCCTGAAAACCAGTTCCACGAATGTAATTTACGTTTTCTTGCTCACACTCATCAACTGGCTCATTAGGTACAACCTCTGCAACAAACTGAACCTGCTTTTTGCCCACCAAAAGATTAGACACAGAATACATCTTATTCTTCATCTCAACAATCTGCATTCCATCTACATTTCCAACTAACTTTTGCCTTTTAAAATCAGCATATGTGCTATTGCTAGATGTCAAGTTCTCAATCAGCTCACTTGCTTGTTCAGGAGACATCGTGTTGAAGTTTCCATTGCTAAAAATATTCAAGGCCATATGATACATCCAACCCACACCTATGAAAAAACGACTATCATCTGAACTTGAGAGAAATTATGATGCGGACAGTCACGCTTACACACTCAAAAACGCACCCAAACAACCATAAAGGCTTCAACAGAAGATTGTCTGAACTGAGAAATCATGTTCCTCATATTATATGATCTCGCATCATCATTTAAGTTCCTCATAAATGCCTTCTTAGTGTCATCCCAGTTGGAACGAGAACTTGTTGGCAACTTCTTCAACCAATAAGCATCTTCACCACTAAGAGAGTTCGAGAAGAACTTGCAGAAGAGATAGTCATAGCTGATTCCATCGTGATTCATGCTAGTCACCACATCTCACAACCTCTCGTTGTGGTTCATGGGATGCGCATGAGAAAGAACATGAGACTGACACTGACCCACAAGAGTGTAGTAAAACATTTTCAGCTCAAAGTCATTTCTATGATGGCAGGAAGTCTGATCGCAGACCTGTTCTCATAGAACTCACCATGCCCGTTATAGTCTCCATGTGTCTTGACTACTTACCCAGCAGCCTGCTTCTCACCCCCTGCTGATTAAGTCTTGCATCTGCAGCGGCTTCACTGTCAAGAATGATGTTTTATGCAGCATTCAACCTATGTTCGTTATTGTTGCATACTTGACTCTGACAGTCACGAAGACCACCATTTTTCCGGTATCAAAAGCACGATATTCACTGTTTTTGTTGGTTTCTTCGCTTGTCGGTTCGTACGTTCTAACTTACTAAGCCCCTGATTTAGAAGAAACAAAAACACTTTGTATGGGTTGCTTTTGGTTGCATGAATAGGCATGCACTTGAAAAACACAAGACAAAAAGATAGAACAATGTGAGTAACACAAATTAAAAGTTTAGTATAAATTTTAAACTCAAACCTATAGATAAACACATAGGCCCAGAGAAAAAATGCCAAAAACTTGATAGGTCAAAGTTTAATCCGTAATTCTTAACTCAAGTGTACAACAAAGTTGTCATAATAGTTAGTGTATTGAATAATGAACCTTAAATTATCAATAGATTATTCATCTTAAATCAGAACTAAACAAAGGAAATGGTGGAAAGCAATAAACATTGCTAAAATTAAAATTTTATATTCGATAGGTGAATGCGTCAAATTTAGGGAATTTCTCAGGAAGGAACTGGTCAATTATAATTCAGATTAAATGCAGATTTAGGAACTCATACATAAATGTATAACAAGCCAATTTTCGTTGTGATTATTAACTATGTCTAGCAACCTAGAAGTCCAATCTCTTTGTGATTCTAAGGTTCTAAACATGCAGTAAATTCAAGTTCGTTTGTTAACAATTTTCTAAACCAAATTTCTTTGCGATTAGATAAATTTTTCAATCTAATTCTTTTTGGATTATTAATCACACTCTCATGTCAATCAATTAACCTAATATCTAAGTTCTATGTGACCTGTCTAAAATTAGCATTAAGAACAACTTACGTGATGAACTAATTAGAAAGTGAATCCTAATTAACCAGATAACCTAACAGGGTATGAAATCCCTAATGAGATCCATAAATCAAACAAGATAAAATACTCAGACATATCGATATTGAAACAACACATGATGAGTAAAAAAAAATTAAATGGATTGGATAGATAATAAAAGAGTTCGAAATCTTCTCTCAAAAATACAAAATAGCAAATTAACCACTAAAGCTCTAAAATCTCTCATTTTTCAAAAACCAGAACATGATAGTGGAAAACTATTCTAAGACTTAATTAATATGTCTAAACACGATTTGAATCTTAATTACAAATAATGAAACTTATGTGCATTTTTGCGATTCTTCAAAACTTCTTTGAACTCGTGTTAAACGCCTCTTTATCATGGATGTCGACCGACACCAGTCTTATGTCACAGCTCCAACTTCAAAAGCCTACAACTTTCTGCAAAAAAAGCTCCAAAATCTCCAGTTCAGCTCTAATCACGTGCTAACATATACAAGATTCAATAGACTTGAAAACCCAAATAAAAACTATATATACAAATATACATCACACTCAAAAACTCAAAAACCCCATAATATATCAGCTTTATTCAAAACTATTTGACTTCTGCATTTAGAACTCATATCCTTTGATATATTAAATAATAATTTTTCTATCATTTTACGATGATGACTTCTTTATTTTGTTTTGATCTTTAAATAATTTTTGAAACATAAATTTTGTTTCGGTTTAAGAATATGCCATTTGATTGTATAAATTTTAACATACCTCATGCTCATTACATGAAGCAATGACATGCCGTTGGATTTTCTTAATTTTGTTTACAGGATAAAAAACAGTTGTAATGGTATAGGATATATCATAGGTTTGGACTAAAAATCTGGAATTGAAAACCCAAATGAGAATTGATCCGAAAAACTCGGTTCGGATCGGATTCGGATACGAGTAATTTTATTTAATGGGCATTTTATTCTTTGACTCATGAATATTGGATAATACCCGGAACAAAACCGATACACAATCGGATATCTGAATGACCCAAAAAAATATTAAGTATAATAGTTATTTTAAGGTATTATAAATATTTGTAAAGTTTTATTTTCGATTTTCAGATATATTTTTGACATTTCGAATAGTTCTTTTTATTTCATATATTTTGCCGGTTTTCGAATATTTTTCCAGATTTTCAGGTCAATTCAATTTTTTTTACAAATTTCAAGTATTATAGGTAAAATTATTTGAAATCTTTTTGATATATGTTTTGTTTCGGATACAAATCAGATCTTAAATTTTATATCCAAACCAACCCGAATCGGTAGGCTCCAAACTGAACCCAAATCAAAATACTATCGGTTCCTATATAGGTATAAAACTCTTCAACCCTAAAAAATTAGAACCGATCGGATTTCTACCCAAAACCGATCTGCATACTCGAATGCCCATATCTAATATATCATTTTTTTGTCAACCCAAACATATCATATTAATATGCCAAAACTGATCATCTTTTGAATTTTACGGTTTTGAGGAAGTAATTAATAGGTTATCTTTTTCACGCTCATATTCATCTTATTTTCTTCTTCTTTTTTAGAACAAAAACCTAAATATTCATCTTATTTGTGAGATCAATAGTTTCACAACACAATGGCGCATTCGAGTGAAGGTTTTAAGGCTTTGGAAAACTGAGAGCAATTCTTCAGAAGAACCATTGGAGCTTATTTTGGTTTATGAAAAAGATAAATCTT
Organism: Orychophragmus violaceus; assembly: GCA_030180135.1. Classification (NCBI taxonomy): domain Eukaryota; kingdom Viridiplantae; phylum Streptophyta; class Magnoliopsida; order Brassicales; family Brassicaceae; genus Orychophragmus; species Orychophragmus violaceus. Next base: position 19,030,303 of record CM058235.1, on the reverse strand, counting down.
TTACTTATTAATCAATCTTTATCATGTTTATATATCTTTCCTTATACTTTTAATCAACTATTTTTCCTCCTTTCTAGTTCTACCATAATAATACGACATGGTTGATTAGTAGTAGCTTGATGGTTTCATAGTTGATTATTGTTGTTTACTTCTTGTTCACAACTATGATTGAAATTTCAGCGACACTCAATAGATATGTAAACTTTATTTCACACATTCTTCATTATATATATAATTTCTTAAATACTATTTCCAAACTATATCTTTCGTAAATTATATCATTATATAAATAACAACTAGGTGATAGTCCCGCACGCATGTGTGGATATTATTTTGTTTGTTAGTTAATTTATATGTATTTTTTTAGTTAGTTGTAAGACAATCACTACAAGAAATAGGGGTATTCATAGCAATAGAAGATAGCGTTTTTTTTGTTCTGCAATAATACTACTTTTTAATAGCGCTAGAAAAATGACAGTGCTATGGTATACTTGGCGCGGATATTTATTTCATTCCCGCGTAACTTTTTAAGGCATACTCGCCTCTTTTATTGCATTGCCAATCTTAATTACGCTATCTTAGATAATGGCGGGATAATGAATAATTAGCCCGGTTAATCTAATTTCGTTTAAGCGCCATTAAAATTTTTTTGGGGAAATGTTTTTCTTGTTTCGGCCATACGACCTTTCTCTTTCTCTTCTCACTTTCTCGTTCTCTTCTCAGTCTCTAAGATCCTTGCACTCTCTTTGTCCCTCTACTTCCTCGTCTTCGCCGTGAAAACCTTCAGTGCTCAGAAGTGAATCATCGTCGTCGGCGCTGTATAATCGGATTTCGCAGGTATGAGTTGAGGTTGAAATTGGGTGTCGATTTTCTGGGTTTATGGTTTCTAACGATTTAGGGTTTCGAATGTCGAGTAATTACCCAAATCGATTACTAATCTACGCATGCACAAGTTAGAAATATATGTATTTGCTAGGGGTTTTAGGTGAAAACTAGGTTTTCGATTTTACAGTATAGAAAATTGATTATCCAATTCCTGTTCTTTGATGAATTTCCTTGTTGCAGATTATACAGATTCGTCCTCGGATAAGACATTTGTGAAATTGGTAAGCTTTTTATTCCTTTCTCTCTTTTGTAGTCCATTACTGTTTATCTCAAACTCGTTTAACCTTTATCCATTACTTATCTCTCTTTTTTTTGCAGGAATCATTAGCTCCGGCTGAAAAGTATAAGGTATATATAATCTTCTTTAGTCAAATTTTCGGTTTTAGAATCTGAGATATAGAAAGTTATTTATCTGAGTATTAATCAGTTTATATTTTTCGTGTTCTTTTGTGACTTTCTTTGTTGCAGATTGCAAAGATCTCTTGTTGCAAAAGGAACCTCTATACTCGTAAGATACAAAAGCATTTCTTCCTTTTTATTCTAGTTTCTTCTAAAGTGGTTTAAAAGAGTGAATTTGTTAGTTATCTGAGTGTTTGATCAATGGATTTATGCACATTTATGTATGTATAATTGGTGGAAGAGCTGTGGTGTTATTGGTTTATTATGGAGAAATTATGGGTATGGTTGCCAAGGTATGTACCTCTCGGTCATATTTCTTATAATTTTTTCAACTTCAACGTCTTTGTCAGACATGTTCACAGTTGCATTTGTTTGTTATATACACAGGAATAGCATTGAGTATGGTGAAGGAGCTAGAAATTTTGTGAATACAGCAGCAAGCAGTTTGGGTTATCCTACTGAGATTTTTTGTCCATGTGTGGATTGCCGTAATGTTTGCCATCAACCAGTGGATGCAGTTTTCGATCATCTGGTTATCAGAGGGATGGATCAGAAATACAAGAGGAAATCAGTGTGGATTATGCATGGAGAGAGAACAGTAGACAATAAGGATGATGGTCAGATTTCTGGTTTGGAGGCTTATGACTTGTTTAAGACAGCGTATTACGATGGTGAAGGCAGTCCACATTCACCGGATAATAGTGGTTCTCAGTTTGAGGATGGTGAAGAATCTGAGTTTAGGAGGAAACTGAATGATGCTGAAACACCACTCTACTCGACGTGTGCCAATTACACGAAGGTTTCTGCAATAATGGGCCTCTACCGCATTAAAGTGAAGAGTGGGATGTCAGAGAATTTCTTTGACCAGCTTCTGACCATGGTCCATGATATGCTACCTGAAGGTAATGTACTCCCAAAATCAACAGCTGAGATGAAGAGGTTCTTGAAGGTATTTGGGTTTGGGTATGATCACATTCATGCGTGTAAGAACGACTGTGTTCTTTTCAGGAAGCAGTATGAAAAGATGGAAAACTGCCCAAGATGCAGTGCTTCTAGATGGGAGATGGATAAGCACAGCGGAATGGTGAAGAAGGGAATTCCAGCAAAGGTCCTTAGGTACTTTCCAGTGAAGGATAGATTTATGAGAATGTTCAGATCAAAAAGGATTGCTGAGGAGTTGCGTTGGCATTTTGACAATGCCACTGAAGATGGCACAATGCGACACCCGGTGGACTCCATTACTTGGACTCAGGTGAATGACAAATGGCCAGACTTCGCTGCTGATCCAAGAAACCTGCGGCTTGGGCTTTCTACAGATGGTATGAACCCATTCTCAATCCAGAACACCAAATACAGTACATGGCCAGTCTTATTAGTTAATTATAACATGGCTCCAACTGTTTGTCTGAAGGCAGAGAATATTATGCTGACTATGCTGATCCCCGGGCCTACTGCACCAGGCAACAACATCGATGTCTACCTTGAACCATTGATAGATGACTTGAAGGACATGTGGAATGAAGGAATTAAAGTGTATGACTCGTTTAAGGAAGAAAGATTCACACTCAAAGCTATGCTGTTATGGACTGTAAGTGACTATCCAGCCTTGGGAACTTTGTCAGGATGTAAAGTGAAGGGGAAACAAGCTTGTAACGTCTGTGGGAAGAATACACCACATAGGTGGCTGAAGTTTAGTAGAAAGTATGTGTACTTGGGTAATAGGAAACGACTCAAACCGGGACATCTTTACAGACGCAAAAAAAGATGGTTTGACAACACGATCGAGGAGGGGACTGCAAGTAGAATACAAACCGGAGCAGAAATATTTGAGGCAATTAAGGATTTCAAGAATGACTTTGGAAGACCATTGGGTAAGGAAAGTAAAAGAAAAAGATCTGAGCTTGATGAAGATGATGTGGTTTCAGAAGAGGAGTATGAAGAAAGTACAGAGCAATGGAGATGGAAAAAACGGTCAATATTTTTTGACTTGCCATATTGGAAGGTTAGCAGTAGTGTTTCTTATCAAGTAGAATACTGCTATGTTCATTGAGTACACTACTTTAACTTACACTTTTGATTTATTGTCTTAGGATATGCATGTACGTCATAACATTGACGTCATGCATGTGGAGAAGAACCTGTCAGATGCAATATTGTCTACTCTGATGAATAGTGGTAAATCAAAAGATGGATTGAAGTCAAGAAAAGACTTGGAAGATATGGGAATTAGAAGGAACTTGCATGTACAGATGCGTGGAAAGAGAACTTACCTACCGCCAGCTTCTTTTTGGTTAACAAAGACAGAAAAAGTTCGTTTTTGCAAGAGGTTATCCAACTTTAGAGGGCCAGATGGATACTGTGCTAATATAGCCAATTGTGTTTCAGTTGATCCACCTGTTATTGGTGGGTTAAAGTCGCATGATCATCACGTCCTTCTGCAAAATCTACTGCCTGTGTCTTTGAGAGGACTGCTTCCAGAGGGACCAAGAGTTGCTGTTAATCGACTTTGCATTTACTTAAACAGATTGTGTCAGAGGGTGATTGACCAAGAGAAGCTGATTTCCATGGAGTCTGAGTTTGTGGAGACGATGTGTCAAATGGAACGGTACTTTCCTCCTTCAATATTTGACATCATGTTCCATCTTCCCATCCATCTTGCACGGGAAGCACGATTGGGTGGACCGGTTCATTTTCGCTGGATGTATCCGTTTGAGAGGTAATCTAATCATCTGACTCCATCTATTTATCATTAGTTTAGTTCTGATCAGTAACTTAGCTTACATTTCAATTTTTGTAATACTGAGAAACATGATTTGGCATTGATCTGTAGGTACATGAAAACACTAAAGAAATATGTAAAGAATTATGCGAGGGCAGAAGCATGCATGGCGGAAGGATACTTGGCTGAAGAGTGCATTGCTTTCTGCCTAGAATTTATGAAGAATACTCTACCAATTCAAGAACCTCTTAATCGTAACGAAGATCTTGCTGCCAATGACCAAATACTTGAAGGCCGTCCACTTCAGAAACCAAAAGATGTAACACTTTCAGATAAAGAGAGAGAGATAGCTCATCGGTATGTTCTGATGAACACGGCGATTATGGATCCTTATATTGAGTAAGATAAACTCTATTCAATACTAATATCTTGTAATTTTTTGGAAACTGATTGTGAAGTATGTGTGACTAATAACTTATGAATCTATTGCAACAGTATGCATCTGGAAGAATTGCAATCTACTGATGTCCGGTGTGCAAGAAACGAAACACATTGTTGGAAAGTTCATACCGAAAGGTTCGCAGAGTGGGTAAAATCAAAGGTTCGTGCATCTGTACATTACACTTTCATCTCAGTTTCCATCTTAATTGATACCTTAACGTTGAACTGATGCTGTGATTTTCAATTGTTAGATACCTACAAATTCAGAGTCTCATTCCAAAAAACTAAGATGGTTGGCATTTGGACCGAGAAAAGAAGCTCAAACCTATAAAGGGTATATCATTAGCGGCCACCGATTTCATACAGACGCCGTAAAACGGAAGACTCAGAACTGTGGAGTGACATATGAAGCATTCAGTATGTGTAGATCAAGTGCGCGAGACGGTAAACAGAAAGCTGACATGGTTGCATATTACGGCGTGATAAAGGAGATTGTGATGTTGGACTACCACATGTTCCATGTTCCTCTATTCAAATGCATTTGGGCAAACAAAGGGAATGGTGTGAAGGAAGAAGACGGCTTCACGCTTGTGAACCTCCATATGAACCAATCCGCTTTTTTACAAGATCCATACATTCTGCCATCCCAAGCAAAACAGATTTTTTATTCTAGGGAAGATGAGTCTTCACCATGGTATGTAGTTATGCGGGCACCACCGAGGGGATATCATGAATTGGAGACAGAAGAGGAGTTTGTTAGTGAAATAGAATCAGTCCAGCATGAAGAAGATTTGGGAAATCAAATGTCTGATGATGAGAGTTTCTGTATTAGGGATGACTGTGAAGGGGTCCTCCTATGCTAACAACTATTGTCCTTTGTCTTCCTATACTTACAACCAATGACAGTTTCGTTTCAGAAGTATTTATACTAACTTTTATTACTTTTTTTTGATTAATTGGTGCCATTGAAGGAGAAATCATGAAGCAAAGAAATCAAACAGAAGAGGCTAGACGACGTAGCAAGCGTAATCAAGGTGCAGATGCAAGTCCTTTGGAGCTACCGGTGAAACCGAGAAAGAAACAGCCTAAAATTACGGTGAAAAAAAACCTGAAAAGGAAGCTTACTACGAAGGATCAGGAGGATCAACAACAGTTGTTAGAGAAGCATAATGATAAGGTTGGAGACCAAGATAATGAAGGTGGAGACCTTCATAATGAAATGGCAGAAGAAGAACAAGATAACGAAGGTGGAGACCTTCATAATGAAATGGCAGAAGAAGAACAAGATAAAGATATGGTGGGAGGCCAAGATGACCAACCTGAGCAAGATGACCAACCTGAGGAAGCAGAAGATGTGGCAAGAGAAGATGGGGAGAAACATACGCAGATGGGAGACCAAGATGTTGAAACTGAGCAGCGGGCCAGTCAAGGACATGAACAATCCCAGCCAACTGTAGATGAACAATCCCAACCGACTGAGAAGAAGAAAAGGAATATACGTGGTCCGACTAAGATGCGTAAATTGGCAAAAGAAGCTATGGAGAAGGTAGATGTTGATTTTTCAGCCGTGGGAGAACATTCGGGTCCAGGTTCAGTTACGCTTTCGTCGTTTCTTGGACCTCTTGTAAGGGAGCATGTTTCAGTGCTTCTTGATGATTGGAGGGTGGTTGACACTGCAACTAAGGACGCAATGTGGGAAGAAATTAAGGTATTTCTGCATTGAGATATTTAAATAACTTTGTGAGTGATTATATATGATTTTGTTTATTCTGTTATAGGAAAGGTTTAATGTTGAAGATGGTTGGCAAAGAGAGGCTATTTTCAAACAGATGGGCTGTCTCTGGAGGGCTTCTAAATCAAGACTTGTTTCTCAACTTCGAAAAACTAAAAGTGGTCCTCAGAGGCTCAAGTTAAAGCCAAGCAACATTCAATCTCTTGCAGCTTGGAACAATTGGGTGAAAAGCAAGACTTCCACTACTTTTAAGGTTACGCAGTTAATACTATCTTCTTTCATAATTCATATACTTGATGATTTGGATAATAACAATGGTTTCACTTGCAGGAAACAAGTGACAAATATAGGGATCTGAGGAAGACTCAGATTCCTCACACCACTAGCCGGAAAGGAATGTATCGTCTATCTGTGGAAATGGTATGTGTCTTTCACGTGTATTCCATTTTTAAAGTGTATAATAGATTGTGTTCATATACATTTTTTAAGTAATATTTTGTACTTGTAGAAAAAAAAGAGCTCTCAGCCAAGGACTGTGACTAGAAGTAAAGTATGGTTAGCAGGACACACGCACAGAGATGGGAGACCCGTGAAGCAAGAATTTGCAGAAACAATTGTAAGATTCCATATTTTAAAGTATTATTGCAGAGTCTTAGATGATTTGCTTGAATAACAATGTTCTCCAACATTTGTTTCAGGAGAAGATACAATCACTCGATAGTCAAATGGGTTCCACATCCAATGATAATTTAAAAGAAGATGCTGTCAGCCAAGTCCTAGGAAAAGATAAGCAGGGAAGAGTTACAGGGATGGGAAAAGGGATGAGAATGTATAAGGTTGATTATCTTAATGCAAGAGACTCGCATGTTCAGAAGCTTGAAGCAAATCAAACTGAACTGCAAACCAAGGTTGAAAGTTTGGAGAAACAATTGCGTGGCTTAGCTGAGAAGAGAGTAAGTTTCACTCTTGTTTTTCATGGTTGTCAATGAAATAAGTTTTAACCAAAAACTTTCTTCTTGTTAGGCATACGGTGAAGATGTGGATGCTCAATCTGATGTTTCAAACTTAAGGAAAGGAGCAGTTCAGTGCAAGATATTAGATTGGTTTGCAGCAGAGGATGTTATTGTCGGGGAAGGAGAATTCTTCTCCTCTGAACCAGACTATAAGATTGGTAAGATTCCACTCGGTCCTAACGCGGCGGCGGTGATTGTGAAGTCTGCTACAAACCCTGATGCATTTCTGTGGAGGCCTACCACAACAGTTTACTCAATTGGCGAAGCTATTGGAACCAAAATTCCATGGCCATGTGACAGAGTGGTTTTGGTCAGAGACAATAGCTCCCCGAGTAAAAATAAGAGTTCAGCTGCCTCGGTAAATATTTTCATCTTGTTCTAATTCCAAACTGGTAGCACTGTAATTCTCAAACATTAGATGAATAATATATTTTTGAATCCTTAGGCCTCTGATGAATCAACTTCGAAATGCAACATCTTTGCTTGGAATGGAACTGGTGAAATTGTTGCAGAGGGTACAATGCGTTCAGTTGACCCACGTGATAAGATTGACGAAGTGCCTCTGGGTCCTAATGCTGCAATTCTGAAGGTTGATAAGGTTTTGGATCCAGATGCTTTTCTGTGGAGGCCAAGTGCTAAAATGGCATTGATGGGTGATGCTGCAAATAACAACATCGCATGGCCACTTGATAAGGTTGAGTTCAGCTCGAAAACACCTTCAGTTTCACCAAGATCATCACCTGCGGTAATTTACTAAACCTTATGCTTTAACTTACTTGTAACTGTGGTTTTTATGTTGCTTTAATGTATTTCTGATTGTTATGTCTTGCAATTTGTGTTACAGAGTACGAGTAACAGCACCGGAAGCAACAAAGGATCCAAAAAGAAGTGTCTTCTATATGATTGCAGCGGCTCCAAGAAAATTGTCGCAGAAGGCCGCGTTTGTTCAACTGATCCAGCTGATCGAGTCCATTTTGTCCCATTAGGACCTAATGCCACCAAGGTTTGGGTGGATGTGGCAAAGATTGGAGATGCTGCAGTGTGGAGACCAAATTCTGAAATTCAGTTTGTTGCAGATGCTATAGGTACGACCATTGCTTGGCCAAATGACAAACTTAAACTAGTGTGATAGGTTTGCTCTTGTTGCTGAAACTTGTTATGTCTGGAGAATGTTTGCTACTTGATTTTCATTATGTTTATGTTGTTTGGGATACACTATGTGTTGGATCTACTTTGTAATATATTATCAGGTTTCAAAATTGTACGATATCCTACTTTGAATATGGTTTCATTTCTGGAAATACGAAAACATACAAAAGTAGAACCGCTGGAAATCAAATTATAGCACAAACAAATGCTACAAAAATAAAAATTAATAGCAAAAACCAGAAAAAAAGAATGCTATAAAAAAATGATTAATAGCAATCAAAATCCGCTATTATAATAACTAAGTTATAGCAATTAAAAGGCGCTATTATTAAATATTATATAACAAACAATAAAGCGCTATAATATCTGGACAATATAATTGCGCAATAAAAAACCGCTATCTAAAGTGCGAGACTTTCTATAACGGGCGTATACATAGCGGATAAAAAAAGCGCTATCTATTTTTCTTATAGCGGATAATGTCGCGCTATAGATACCCCTAATTCTTGTAGTGAATAAGTGATTTTAGTTTTTTTTGGGTAAAGATAGTATAAGATTTAATTCATCATTTTATATGCACATCGTAGTTATTATATTCGGGTGCATAACATAATATTTATATACAAATATGAAAAACACATTATAGTATTGTATATATGGAAAAATTAACACTAATAGATAAACATTAGTTATTTTTTGACATGTTTTTGGTTTCATATTTGTATATTAAGATTTTTTATGGGGTCACGTAAGGCGTCTTTTCTTCTACCAATGAATGTCTTTCGCGAAAAAAAAAATCGATTATACACATATGTGTGAGCATGAATTTTTTGATAAAACTATTGTTAATTATATTTTTTTTTAAACCTGACCTAGACCCGTGGTTGGACCGGAAACCCGGCGACATCCTAGACATCTCTGGTCGGGTCATATGCAAAATCGCTAAGTTATAAACCCGCAAAACCCAAATAACTCGCGGTTTATTTGTGACTTGATGAACTGGTCGAACCTATTAACCCGGATACTGAACTTTTTAACCTTTTAAACGAAAGAGAATGTTTACGATAAAATGTAAGGTTATAGTAGTTGAAATATTATTATAATGTTTTCTAGCACAACGTGTCATCTCTATTAGTAGTTGATAAAATGTATTAATTGTAATTCGTCTTTATTTTACTTTCATCATTGATAGTTTACTCGTTATAAATACTCTTTAAGAAAAATTAATTTATTTTTTTCTATTTTTCTTATGTTACATATATATAAATTTTTCTCTTTTTTTTGAATCGTTGACGCATTGATTTTCTTAATGCATGTTTTTTTAGTTATTGATGTGGTTAAAAAATTCTAAATTCATATTTCCTTAAAAAATTTGGTCATAGTTAGAAGAATGCATATGGTATATTATTACATGATCCACTAATAGACATATATTTTATAATAATTAAAATATTATTATGAGTTATATACTCTAGGTGATTTTCCCGCACGCATTTGCAGAAATGAGAATTTTGATAAAACTTTATTAATTTGTAGTTTTAGATGTTAATTGATTTATTTGATACCTCAAACATATATTTATAGAGAATTGCATTTTGTGGAAAACATTAATTTTATATGTTGTTATTTCAACCATAAATTATTTGGATTGTGAAAATTGTTTCAATAATACGTTGTTACATTACCCAGAGTTTGTAGAACCATCAAACTAAAAATGGTTGGGTGGTTGGTCCGCATTCTTTCTTACGACATATTAAAGATATTTTTTTAAAAAAAGAGTTGACTATATTTATAACTAAATACGCTTAAAATTAAATTTAATTCTAATATATATATATATATATATAATATAGTATAACATTAGTATTCATAGATCTTTTACCCGTTTGTATTTTCAATCGCATATCTTATCAAATTCTCATATTTGACTCATTTTTTATTTCTTAAATCACTTCCCAGTTAATGATGCTAGCCCACATAAATATCTCGTCAGGATTAAATCTTAACCAATGCAATTATATTTTGATTTATGAACCTCAGTGAGGCATCTAATTTTTGATAAAAATATTGTTAATTATAATCTTTGTCTTTTAAACTCGACTTGGATCAACGATTGGACCGGTAAACCTGGCGACCCGATAAACATCTTGGGCCGTGTCTTATGCAAAAATAGTTAAGTCAAAAACCCGCAAAACCCAAAAAATCCATGGTTTATCTGTGACCGGTGAACCGATCATACCGATTAACCCGGTTACTGAATTTTTTTTAACCTTTTAGAAATTTATTAGATATATATGGTTGTCACATGAAATAGTCAATAACTATAAACGTTATTTCGAATATTTATTTAATAAAATCAACATTTGAAATATATTTCAAAATTGGTTAATTAAAGATTTATGAATTAATGATTACAATAATATAGAAATGTTGTGATTTATGTTAAACAAATATAGAGATTGGAAATACAGGTGAGTTAATATATGTAATTTACCTTATCTTGTTAACATTTAAATCGGCCAATAAAATGCAAGAGAAAGAACAAACCATTTGTCCATTTTTTGTCATTTGCTAAAATTTAGAATTTTTTTTATTGGTAAGATATTATCATAATCTTCTTTAATTTTACTAAAACTAGCGCGGATACATATTTATAATTTTACTTATTATATTTTTCTAAGTTAGTTTAAATTCAATATTAATAAAGTTTGTAATTTTATTATTGTTTTTCGTTATTACATTTCTCTAAATTAGTTTAAATTCAATATTAATAAAGTTTGTAATCTTATTATTGTTTTTTAATTTTAATATTTATATTATAAAAAAATATTTATATTCATAGTAGCATACCCGGTTAGCATATATGAATGTGTGGATAATAGTACCCTGCATTATTTTGTTAAAATTTATAAATAGTTATGTTAACTAAATATTGAACCGATGATGTATTAATAAATTTGTAATTACTTTTTGATCAATGAAAATGAGTTCAAGACCCATAAGTAAACCTATTTTTTGATGTTTCGTGCCTCCAGAGTGAAAAACTCTAACCAAAACTTCTTTTTTGTTAAAACTTTTCTGATCTCGTTCTAAAACAAAGAATCAAATGGTTAGTTAGAAAGAGAAATGACCATTGTTTTATCAAGTTATTTTTGTCTTTCAAGAAATATTTTTGATTTAGAAATTTAGGTAAGCTATTGGAATTTGAGTTGCGTATTTATAATCAATTGCTAAACTTTTAAAAAAGAAAATTTCTAATTAAGAAAGAAGCTAATTTCCTTTTTATAATAGTTGAAAATTATGTTAATCAAGGAAAATGTAAATCATGTACGTAATATTAATTATATTTTTTTGAATTTTATAATTTCCTTTTTTGAATATAAGTAAGTACATAATTAAATTAAATAATACTTATTTGACATTTTATTCTTTTTATGACAATTTATGTATGTTTCTTATTTCTATTTTTATGTTAGTTTTTCTATTTATAAAATTGTGTTTCTTATTACATTATGTTTTTATGACAATTTATGGATGTTTTTTTATTTAACACTTATTTGACATTTTATTCTTTTTATGACAATTTATGTATGTTTCTTATTCTCATTTTTATGTTAGTTTTTCTATTTATAGAATTGTATTTCTTAATACATTATGTTTTTATTTATGGATATTTTTATTTCTATTTTTATGTAAGTTTTACTATTTATAAAATTTGTAAATTTTCTTAATTTTGAATGATGAAGTGTACCAATCATATTAAGTTTTTTAAATCCTACGTGGACGCTCTCAGATGCCTATAGCTTCAACTTTTATATTATACTAGGTTTTTCATCTGCGCTACGCGCAGATACATATTTATAATTTTACTTATTATATTTTTTTAAATTAGTTTAAATTCAATATTAATAAAATTTATAATTTTATTATTGTTTTATATGATATTTCTCTAAATTAGTTTAAATTCAATATTAATAAAGTTTGTAATTTTATTATTGTTTTTTATTTTAATATTTATATTATAAAATAATATTTTTATTCATAGTAGCATATCCGATTAGCAGATATGAATATGTGGATAACAGTACCCTGCAATATTTTGTTAAAATTTATAAGTAGTTGTGTTAACTAAATATTGAATAGATGATCTATTAATAAATTTGTAATTACCTTTTGATTAATGAGAAGAAGTTCAAGACCCATAAATAAACCTCTTTTTTGATGTTCCGTACCTCCCAGAAGTGAATAACTCTAAATAAAACTTTTTTCTTGTTAAAATTTTTCTGAGCTCGTTCAGAAACAAAGAAGTAAAAGGTTAGTTAGAAAAAGAATTGGCCATTGTTTTATCAAGTTATTTTTGCCTTTCAAAAAATATTTTTGATTTAGAAATTTATGTAAGCTATTGAAATTTGAGTTGCGTATTTATAATCAATTGCTAAACTTTTAAAAAAGAAATTTCTAATTTTAAGAAAGAAACTATTTCCTTTTTATAATAGTTGGAAATTATGTTAATCAAGGAAAATGTAAATCATGTATGTAATATTTAATTATATTTTTGAATTTTATAATTTCCTTTTTTGAATATAAGTAAGTACATAATAACTTAAATAATACTTAATTGACATTTTGTTCTTTTATGACAATTTATGTATGTTTCTTATTTCCATTTTTATGTTAGTTTTTCTATTTATAAAATTTTGTTTCGTATTACATTATGTTTTTATGACAATTTATGGATATTTTTAATTTTATAATTTCCTTTTTTGAATATAAGTAAATACATAATTAAATTAAATAATACTTATTTGACATTTTGTTCTTTTTATGACAATTTATGTATGTTTCTTATTTCCATTTTTATATTAGTTTTCCTATTTATAAAATTGTTTTTATTACATTATATTTTATGATAATTTATGGATATTTTGTTATTTAATACTTATTTGACATTTTGTTCTTTTTATGACAATTTATGTATGTTTCTTATTCCTATTTTTATGTTAGTTTTCCTATTCATAAAATTGTGTTTCTTATTATATTATGTTTTTATGACAATTTATGGATATTTTTATTTCCATTTCTATGTAAGTTTTACTATTTATAAAATTTAAAATTTGTAAATTTTCTCAATTTTGAATGATGAAGTGGACCAATAATATTGAGTTTTTTAAATCCTATGTGGACACTCTCAAAAGCCTATAGCTTCAACTTTTATATTATATATGATATGATGTTTTTTTATTTCCATTTCTATGTAAGTTTTACTTGACATTTTGTTCTTTTTATAACAATTTATATATGTTTCTTATTTCCATTTTTATGTTAGTTTTCCAATTTATAAATTTGTTTTCTTATTACATTATTTTTATGACAATTTATGGATATGTTTTTATTTCCATTTCTATGTAAATTTTACTATTTATAAAATTTAAAATTTGTAAATTTTCTCAATTTTGAATGATGAAGTGGACCAATGATATTGAGTTTTTTAAATCCTATGTGGACACTCTCAAAAGCCTATAGCTTCAACTTTTATATTATATATAAAATTTGTAAATTTTCTCAATTTTGAATGATGAAGTGGACCAATAATATTGAGTTTTTTAAATCCTATGTGGACACTCTCAAAAGCCTATAGCTTCAACTTTTATATTATATATGATATGATGTTTTTTTATTTCCATTTCTATGTAAGTTTTACTTGACATTTTGTTCTTTTTATAACAATTTATATATGTTTCTTATTTCCATTTTTATGTTAGTTTTCCAATTTATAAATTTGTTTTCTTATTACATTATTTTTATGACAATTTATGGATATGTTTTTATTTCCATTTCTATGTAAATTTTACTATTTATAAAATTTAAAATTTGTAAATTTTCTCAATTTTGAATGATGAAGTGGACCAATGATATTGAGTTTTTTAAATCCTATGTGGACACTCTCAAAAGCCTATAGCTTCAACTTTTATATTATATATGATATGATAGTATATCTTAAAAGTAATATATAAGTTATTCACGATTGGTTATTTAATTTAAATTATTTTGAACATATTTTATATTTGATTGAAAGTTGAATACATGATGTATTTTGTTTAAAATATTGCATCTATAATTTATATTTATAATTAGACATTAAAGTTAGAAGATCATGTTTTGGAAAATAGTTATTTAAGTTAGCATATTCTATAATATAAATAATATTTTCTATTAATTGGTGTTTAATTAGAATATATTCTAGATTTATATTTTAAACAGAATAATACAAAGATATTTTATTAGATATCTATTGGAAAAAGTAATATTCTATAATAGATTTTAACCATTCCAAGTAATTAAGATATTCAAAAGATATTAAGATATATTTTTGGAAACTATTTCATTTCGAAAATCTAATATTCAGGGATTTATTTATATAGACAATAAATGTTTATTAAATTTAAGCCAGTTAGTTGCAGATAAATACAAGATATCATAATTTGAAATTGTAAGCAATTATGCTTTTATTATTAGTGTAATATTGGAAATCGTTATCAAAATTTTAGTCAATAATAATGTATAAATTCCCAATAACTATATTTTTAGCATTGACCTATAAGTTTAACAATTTTCGGCAGTTTGTGTTTTCATTTCAATAAAACCATTGGTTTTTCCTGGACGTATTAATTAATTATAGTTATGTATCCCATAGAACATGAGAAATAAAAAAGGCAAATTAACTATAGGCTAATTATTAAATATATAAATAAATAATATATCTTAGGCATCTTTCGGAAAATCATATGATTAATATCCTCGCATGAGATGATACTCAAATATTTAATTAAAATAAGTATAGTTTGAATTATCAGAATATAAGAAAAATATCAATTTTCTCCGCAAATACATAACTTTTTTCTTTCATTTCAAAACTATACAATTGTTTCGCTCAGAGACATGACAAAATAATTTGAAGGAACCAAGCGAAGAGAAAGTGACCTGAATAGGTTGTTGGTACTCGATGAAGAAATCTAAATAATCAAACTATCTACCATCTATTACAAATGAATATCTTTACTATCACGAAAACATTAAAAAAAAAAAAACAGGAAACCAAATCTTCAGAATATAACTCAAAACTCATCTTTCTCGATCATTGATGGACTTGATACTCAATGATAATAATAAGAAACTGAAACCTTATTCGGACTATTGGGACTAAATTTGATATGGTATTCAAAAAAGTATTCATCATATTCATTTTTTACTATCAAATCCATCTCTATAGTAATATGCAATCCTTATTTAGACTATATGCTCATTGGGACAAATGGGACATGTGATGTGAACTAAGAACGTCTTGGCAATAACATTAATCGGACTTTTAGATCTCACGCTCCTTTTTATACAAAATCTCAAACGTCTGTTAGTTCACATCACATCATTAGATCTTAGCTTTGTGATAACCGAGCCTCTTTTTTAATGTGACCAAACCAACAAAACAGAATAAAAACCCCAAAACATAAAAAATCTTTTCAAAACCGAGAAGAAGAAGAAAGCAATAGAAATGACAACGGATCATTTGACCAAACTATTGATGATCCGGAAAAAAATTCTATGGCCAATGAGAAAAAAAAACAAAAAAGATAGAAAACTTTTTGAAATTTTGGAAGATGCAGACGATTGTGTTTCTAAGCCACCCCAAGCTCCCCTTATATAAGATTTCAAAACTTCTCTCGAAAGTTTGTAATATGCCATAAAATATCTTTTTTCAAACTCAAAATAATGAGATATTCAGAAAGATATTATGGGTTTTTTTTAAGGAAGTGAATTAATTAATTAGCTTTAAATTGACCCGATTGCATTCCTTTAAATAAGTCAAACCACAAACTCAATTGTTTATTTTTGGTCTTGTCATGTCACACTTCCACGTCATCACACGTCAGCAATCACCCACAATTAGTTTTCATTTAAATGTATGTATGGAAGCTACACTAAAGATTAAAGTTTTCATCTTTTCTACCGGAAGAAAATTTTCAATAGTTCAAACGGCTTAAGAATTTGTGATTAACACATAACAAAGAAAGCACATTTATATTGATTTAAAAGGTTTCGTTTTCAGACTAAATCCTCAACCCAAATATGGTGTAAGCTTTGACAAAAGCTCTAACTCGTAGTGTTTATAGTCAAATTATATAAAGCGCAACGTGGTTTAGAATGAACTTTGATTTAAACCTGTAAACACAACATTTAAATAACAAAAAAAAAAACCCACTAAAATATCTCGAATGTATAAATAAAAAATTAAGATAAAAATAGATGGGAGATGCCATCATCTTTTAGAAGTTGGTCCAAATGCCAGAATGGTCCAGTCTCTTTGCTTTACCATAACCCAACAAAGACCTCACACACCAAATCTCATTTTTCTTTATCTCCTTTTAAGGAGAAAGTGAACACACACAAAAACTAAAGCTGCTTCAATTACTAAGGCGTGACAGAGCGTGGCGGAGTCCTTGATTCCCCTGGAGGAGTCTGACCCTCTGATCCTTTTGACGGGTCATCAGACGATTGTCTTAACCCATCATCGGTTGTCTCACTTCTGTTCACATCCTCAATCATTCTCAGCACTTCTTGCATTACTGGTCGTTGATCAGGAACCGTAGAGACACACGCCATTGCGATTTGAAGAAGCTGAACCATCTCTTCCTCTATGTTGTGGTATCGCATCAGCTCAACATCGAAAACTTCAGCCGTCCATTCCTCTCTAACGACGGAAAGTACCCACCGAGGTAGATCAATTCCTTCTTCACCAAGTGATGCCTGGTTTGGCGATTTACCGGTCAACAGTTCAAGAAGTAACACCCCGAAACTGTAGACATCAGATTTGAAAGTTACTTTCCGAGTCTCGAGAACTTCAGGAGCATGATAACCTGCCAAACGGTTTGGTGGACTAGAGTTGCTGAAGAGTTGATTAAGACCATAGTCAGAGATGCATGTGTCTTGGTTTGGGTGTAGGAGTATGTTTGAGGCTTTGATGTTTCCATGTACCAATTTGGCTGAAACATGAAGATGAGTCAAACCTCTTGCCGCAGTTATCGCTATTCTCATACGGTTATCCCAATCTAACGGTGTTCGTCCCGAGCCACGGCTCCCTGAAACAACATAGTATTGCAAGTTAACTTCAAATTAAGAATACATCAGTTTCACAAGACGCAAATGTTCATAGTATTAGCTAAAGAATTGCATCTTTACATTATAATTCACATCTTAACTTGGGTTAGAGCTTCAAGTTGTAAATGCAGTTTCAGTAAATGAGTTAGACAAGAGTTTACTTGAAGGAGAAGAGTGAAGAAGATATGATGATAAAGAGACCCATGTGGAAGGAAGAAAAGAGTCTTTTTCTTTTTCTTTTTTCATCATCTTTAAAGAGTGAGAGAGAAGCAAAAATTATGAATTATTATGACAATTACCAGACAGACCCATATAATTGTCGGCAGCTTCCTTTCTCTTTATTTTAATAATTGCAAAACAACTACAGCTATTTATATAACTACCACACTCACCAAATAAAATAATACTATGAAATTGTTTATACAGTGAAATAAGAATGTTTTTCCTTGACAGCAAAGCATAAAACAGTGTCACAGACCATGTCGAAAGTATCCATTAAAAATATTACCAAATCATCATAATCTAATCATCACTCATTAATCTCACTCAGCTTTCATTTCACTCTAACCATCAAACAGCTGCAACTACGTATCCAAATCTTGACCATAGCAATGTGAATCATGGAGAAAGAAAACAAAACATAATCCAAAAGAACCTGGCAGAACCAAGCCAAGAAATTCACATAATTTAGTAGAAATTCACATAACCTGGCTATAATTAAGTGGAGATTCAAACAATATAGCTATAATTCAGTAAAAATCACACAAGTTAGCTACAATTAAGTAGTTCAGACAATCCAGCTACAATGCAGCAAAATTTCACACAATCTCTTAGCTACAATTTAGAAGAGATTCACATAATGTATGTAGCTTCTGTTAACTAAAATGCATTACGGATGAGTTTATTTAAAATGGCTTAAACAAAAACAGAACAAGAGAATATAGACACAAACCGTGAAGAAGAGCAGACAAGCTTCCATTGGGCATGTAATCAAAGACAAGAAGCTTCTCATCTTTTGAGTAATAATAAGCTCTCAATGGAACAACATTCGGGTGTTTGATTTTGCCAACAATCTCCATCTGTGATTCAAACTCTTTCTTCGACGCCGCCACATCTTTCAAACGCTTCACAACCACCGTCGTGCCTTCCTCTAGCACCGCCTTATACGACGTCCCTACACTTCCTTTACCCAAAACTTCAGCTGAAGCTCTCAACAAATCTTCCAAATCGAAACTATAAACTCCTCCTTCCGTGAACACAAGCTTATTCCTCTCTGTTTCTCCTCCCATTCCCGACGATGTCCCTGTAACATCCTTCGACGACGAAGCTCCCGCCGGAGGAATTGAATCAGGGATGTTTCGCGTTGTTGCCGCCGGTTTCGCCTGTTTCGTTCGACCCTCTTTGCTTCCTCGTCGTTTCCTCAAGCAGAAGAATAAGAGAAGAGATAAAAGGAGAAGACCCACTAACGCGCTCGCGACGGAGATCGCAATAATCGCCGCCTTGGAGAGTTTCGATTTCTTGCCGGATATACGCGAGGGGGCATCTGACGATGATGGAGACGGAGATGGAGAGATGAAGAAGGATTTGCAAGGTTTTAGCGGACCACCACATAGATTTATGTTTCCTGTGAACGATGCGGCCGGGAATTTAGACAATGAGGTAGGAATCGAACCGTTAAGGTTGTTGTCGGAGACGTTGAAATCGGTTAAAGCGGCGGTGATGCTCGGAAGGTTCCCGGAGAATCGGTTGTTTCCGAGGAAGAGACCAGTCAACTGAGTTAGATTGTTGACTGAAAAAGGAATTGGTCCAGTGAAGTTGTTAGAAGAGATATCGAGACGAACCACACCGGTTAACTGTATAATATTAGCCGGAAATTCGCCGGAGAATACGTTATGTTGTAGATATAAGCTCCGGAGGTGAGTGAGATTTGAGAAATCTGGAGGGATCTGACCGGAGAGACGATTGGAACGAAGACTCAGAACTCGGAGTTGACTCAGTTGGCCTAATGATCCGGATGGGATCTGACCCACTAAACCGGTACCTGGTAACCGGAGAGAGTGGATGGAAGAGCGGTCAGAGTTGCATTCGACACCGACCCAGTTACAGGCTGAGTCTGACTCGTTCCACTGAAGACGATTCTCGTGAGGAATCTGTCGAAGGAAGGTGAGGAGTGCTTGTTTCTCTTGGGGTGACTCTGAGTTGACTCGATGAGTCAACAGCAAAATCGAAACGAAACAGCTTAAAACCCATTGAATGACTGCCATTTGGGGATTTTTGAGGAGCAGATAGAGAACAAAAAAAAAAAACGAATCTTTACGAGTTTCTGCTTTTGTCTGTTTTACAAGAAGAGGGTTTCGTCGATGACTAGGGTTTGCTGAAAACCGGAAGCGGTTTTCGGGCAAGAACCCATTTGTTTTCTGGTGGGAGCGACCAAGAGAGATGGAGTGAGGGAGCGAGTACTTGAAAGGAGAGAGAGAACGAGGGGAGAGAGGGGAGAGAGAGTATGAGTCTATTATGCGTCTCTGTGTGGAGGTGTGGGATCGTGAAGTCTTTTATGAAAGAAGCAGAATCGCATCAAAAGTATCACGAGTGACAAAAATGTTGAAACAAAAAAATGTATATATTATTACAATTTTGCGTAGATGATACTGATTGATTTTTTTTTTGGTGCAAACGATATCGGTTGAATTTAAAAGTGGGAAAATGGCATTTAAATGCCCAACTCGAACGAGATGGAGACTCGAACCCTGGATCTCTGGGGTCATAAAGGAAGGGTTCAACCACTGTGCCACTGTCACTCCTCAAACATATAGTGCCAACTAATTCATATAGCACGAAAAATTAAGCGTGTATACTTAAAAAACGGAAATGAGACTTGAACTCCAGATCTCTCGGTCATAAAAGACACATTCAACCACTGTGCACATTCAATCGTCTAACATACATTTGCTTCTTTCATAAAAGTTGATTCTAATATATATAGTAAAAAAATCAACAAATTAATATTTATTTAACTAACTGTTAGAGGTGGGGTTAGCACCCTTCTAAGGCCCGACCTAATAACAAAGATGTCCAGCGGAGGTTCGGCCACGAAGAAGTAAAAGTCCATACAATGGCGAGGGAGCTCGGCTCGCGTCCAAATGTAGCTCGGCGACGTCCCGACGACCTGCGAGAAAAGGAAGAAAAATGTTAAATTGACATTTATCTTGGAAAAGATAAGAAATAATATTTTCACGAAATATTCCGATTATTATTATGTAAAGAATATCAGAGAGAATATATGGAAAAATCTTAGATCCTCTGATATAAATATTCTTCCCCTGCGCGGAAAAAATACGAAGTTCACAATTCGCATTCTTGTGCTCAAAAACCCTAAGAGCTAGCGATCACAAATCGATTTCGGCTTGTATCCTAATAAGACTAGATTTTACGGTCAAAACAGTTATTGCTCTTTAATTCTTGTTTAAACTCATATCCAAGTCCTTAAATTTCTATTCAATTATCAAATTGAATATTGTTTGATTTTCTGAATCAATAATTGGCACCGTCTGTGTGGACTTTGGATATTTTGATTAACCAAAGAAGAGACTAGCAATGAACGAATCACCGCTCTCATCTCAAGAGACAGAACGAAACCAATCCAACCCATCCCGTCGAAGCAACGAAGCACACACCGGCATCAGAGCCGACCCGGAGAGTACTCGAAAGGAGACATCCCCTCCAAGGGAATTCGATCGCGATAATCCCCGGCTGGAGTTAATCGAGCGCGTAAAAATCGAAGATCAAAACCCTGAACGGAGCGTAGGAATCGGAGCAGACCTCGACCCAGGCATCCTAGCCGAGCTGATCGATTTCCTTAAACAAAATGTGTCGACCTTCGCATTGTCGGGTAAAGACATGATAGGAATCGACCCAAGAATCACTCGCCACGAACTCAATGTCGACAGAACATACAGACCCATCAAGCAAAAAAGGAGGAAGCTCGGAGCTGAGAGAGCACAGGCGGTGAACGATGAAGTGGATAAGCTACTGGAGGGCCGGATCCATCATGGAAGTGAAATACCCCGAGTGGCTCGCAAACCCGGTGGTGGTAAAAAAGAAGAACGACAAGTGGAGAGTGTGCGTCGATTTCACCGACCTAAACAAAGATTTCCCTAAAGACTGCTTCCCACTAACACATATAGACCGCCTAGTCGAAGCAACCGCTGGTAACGAACTTCTCTCATTCATAGATGCCTTCTCCGGATACAACCAAATACTCATGCACCCGGACAACAGAGAGAAAACTTCTTTCATAACAGACCGAGGGACCTTCTGTTACAAAGTCATGCCCTTTGTCCTGAAGAATGCAGGGGCAACGTATCAACGCCTCGTCAACAAAATGTTCGCGGGAAAGCTCGGCCGAACCATGGAAGTATACATCGAAGATATGCTCGTAAAATCGTTAGTAGCAACGGACCATGTCGCTCACCTAAAAACATGTTTCGAAATCCTGAACGATTACGGAATGAAGCTGAACCCGGAGTGCACCTTTGGTGTCACTTCGGGGGAATTCTTAGGGTACATCGTGAGAGGGCGAGGAATCGAAGCGAACCCAAAATAAATAACGGCGATAATGAACCTACCATCTCCAACTAAGACCCGCGAGGTGCAAAGGCTAACTGGAAGGATCGCCGCACTCAATCGATTCATCTCCAGATCGACGGACAAGTGCCTCCCCTTCTACCAGCTACTAAGAGGAAACAAAAAGTTTGAATGGGACGAAAGGTGTGAGGAAGCTTTCCAACGACTGAAGGAGTACCTTACCACGCCCCAGTACTAGCTAAGCCAGAAGAAGGAGGGACTCTCTATATTTACATCGCAGTATCAAGCGTGGCAGTAAGCGGAGTGCTAGTCAGAGAGGATCGCGGCGAACAAAAGCCGGTCTTCTACATCAGCAAGACGCTGGACGGAGCAGAAACCCGATAACCAACGATCGAAAAGCTGGCACTAGCAGTCATTACGTCGGCGAGAAAACTCAGGCCCTATTTTCAATCAGATTCGATTGTCGTTCTCACAACCATGCCCTTAAGATCGATCTTACACAGCCCGACCCAATCTGGCAGGTTAGCTAAATGGGCTATCGAACTGAGCGAATATGATATCGAATTCAAAGAACGGGTCAACATAAAACCCCAGGTTCTGGCAGACTTCATCGTCAAACTTCCACCTGAATTGACACAAGATGATTAATGGGGGAAAGAAACTGGAGCCTTCAAGTGGAGGGATCGTCATCAAAGGCCGGCTCAGGGGTCGGAATCCGGCTCGAATCACCAACGGGAGAAATACTCGAGCAGTCGTTCAGGTTAGGATTCTCGGCCTCAAACAACAAAGCCGAGTACAAAGCCCTGATCGCCGGATTACGATTGGCCAAAGTCGTGGACGCCAAACGCATTCAAGCCCACCGTGACTGGCAACTGGTTGTGAATCAATTCAGTGGTGAATACGAAGCCAAAATGAAAGGATGGATGCTTACCTCGGCATGACCAAACAACTGACTACCGACCTCGATTTCTTTAATTTAGCAAGAATCCCAAGAAAGTAAAATACGTCGGTGGACGCCCTCACAGCCTTAGCGTCAAGCTCGGATGCGCACCTGAGCCGAACAATCCCGGTGGAGCTCATTGGGAGGACAAGCATAGATCCTCCCGGCGTCTGTAACCCCATAGACGGGGATGTAGGCGACGCAGACGCGATGGCATAGCCAAGGCATGATGGTATAACACCGAAAGAGCCCTAGAGCTCAGAGATAAAAGCTTACATAACAGAAAGAAAACTGCCCTCGGAAAAATGGGAAGCTTGAAGGCTCATGGCCAAATCAGCACGATACGTGATTATAGAAGGAGACCTTTTTCGATACAACGCAACCGGAACAGCCTTATGGTGCGTAGAGGGCAAAGGTAATCAGGAAAACCCACGAAGGGGCCGGAGGAAACCACGCCGGCGGACGATCATTGGTACAAAAGATCAAGAAGCTCGACTTCTTCTGGCCATCAATGGAGAAAAATTGCACAAGATACGCAGCGAGATGCGAGCCATGCCAAAAACATGCTCCAGCAATACACGTGCCTACATAGGAATTGCAAACCACTGTGACTCCATACCCATTCATGCGATGGGCGATGGACATAGTCGGACAAATGCACAAATCCAAACAGAAATAACACATCCTGATCCTAACGGATTACTTCACCAAATGGGTGGAAGCTAAAGCTTACAAAACAGTAAAAGCTTGGGATGTCGTCAGCTTCCTGTGGAAATACATCATTTGCAGGCACGGAATTCCTTACGAGATCGTTACAGATAACGGGAAACAATTCACATCGATCTTGCTCAGCCAATTCTGCAACAAATGGAATATTAGGCTCAACAGATCGACGCCCTACTATCCGCAAGGAAACGGCCAAGCAGAAGCTACAAATAAAATCATCATCGCTGGACTGAAAAAGCAACTTGACGAGCATAAAGGAAATTGGGCCGACGAGTTAGACAGAGTGTTGTGGTCACATCGAACCACCCCGCGAAGACCATCGAACCAAACTTCATTTTCCTTAGCTCACAGAGTGGAGGCCATGTCACCAGCCGAGATAAGCTTGTCAACGGTTCGGCGATCCATGCTCGTTTGGAACCCGAAACTCAATAACAAGATGCTCCTCGCCAACCTTGACACGCTCGAATAGCAAAGGGACGAAGCCCTCTTAAGAATCCAAAACTACCAGCACCTCGCTGCTCAGTATTACAACAAGAAAACTAAGGGGCGACACTTGAAAGAAGGCGACCCCGTTTTACGAGAATTCCACCAAGGAACCAAAGAAAAGAACGCTGGAAAGCTCGGCATACACTGGGAAGGACCCTATCAAATATTGAAGGTCGTTAAACCTGGAGTTTACGAGCTCTTCGAGCTAGACGGAACACCCGTCGAATTTTCATGGAACTCAATGCACCTTAAAATATTTGTGTACTAGATTTATGGTCACAATAAAAAAAAAGGAGCTCATCGAGCCACAATTCATGTAAACCAAACTACGAATGGCTTGATCCCCTGACCACGGGGTACGTAGGCAATCCTTTTAGGATTCAGCTATACTTAAAAAAAAAATTATTACATTTTGCAAAAGATATATCGGCATCTTAGCCATACAAACAAATTCGAGCGCGCTCCACGAGTGTCGTGGTAAAATTATCCAAACCATCATCACACGTGCAAAAATCACAATTCAAAGTCGGCACCGATGAAATTTAAGTCGCGACCGCCCCTGCTCGCCTAAGTTCAAGTCGTGACAAATAACCCGACCTGTCTCGCACAACCGACTTTGAACTAGGCGATAACCGCGATATGACGTCGGCGTTTATCACCACTCATATCGCAAAAAGGCTACCGAAGTGCACTTCTGTAACCCCCCCTTCTTTTGCAGCAATCGGAATTAACTCCGGAAACATTTCTCACTAGAAGGTCACAACTTCGTCGAGGCATAGCCCGGCCAAACGATACGAATCGAAGAAATTACTCGATCACATTGGACATCACAACTTCGTCGAGGCATAGACCGGCCAAACGATACGAATCGAAGAAATTACTCGATCACATCGGACATCACAACTTCATCGAGGCATATCCCAACCAAACGATACGAATCGAAGGAATTACTCAATCACATCGGACATCACAAATTCGTCGAGGCATATCCCGGCCAAACAATACGAATCGAAGGAATTACTCGATCACATCGAACATCGTAACTACGTCGAGGCTTAGCCCGATACGGATCGAATGAATTACTCGACCACATCGCTACGAGATCTACTAAGGTCGACAGGAGCACAGTCGCATAAAGATTAAGAAGTACGCGTCGAACTTAATGATACTGGACAAAATGAAAGAAATCTCTTCAATTTATTTATCCTCAAAAAGTATTCTTACAACTCGGCCTACATATAAAAAGAAGAAAAACTAAAAACAAATTTCTTGAAAGACGATTTCCGTCCGAGTTCGGCATCTCCCGCCAGAAACCGAACTGGATTTGACTAAGGCAATTGCATCTTCTTCTCCCAGCAAGGTCGCCGATGAGAAAGATATTGTTAAAGGAAGGCCACCAACACCAACATTCTGCTGAAAATAAATGCAGGTTCTCATCTGATAGCACTCACTCGCCGCCGAGGACCTTTTTTAAAATACGATTTCGTCGCCCATCGTTTGTAAGGCTCGTCCCTGATTGTCGGCTACCCGAATAAGAGCAGGAGCTAAGCGGAAGTCGAATAAAGGATCTAGCTGGGGCAAGCAAATATTCTAATATGCCGACCTCGCCACTCCGATGAACTCTCATCTCGACACCGATTGAGTCCGCAGAAGACAGATTCCCAGAGAAACAATCATCCCGCATTCTCCGGGACAGGCCTGCTTCGACATACCATCAGTTGCTCTACAAAAAGTTTGTATAGACCGAAAGTTAGGACAGCCGAGCTAAAGAGTTTAAATAAAAGAAAAAAGAGAGGAAAAAGGGGTGTCTTACGCTGTGGTACCCCGTATCCAAAATACGGTCAACGGGCAGCAGAAAGTCAACCGAGGGCAAAATTGTCATTTTTTTCAAGTGAGGGGCAAAATGGTAATTTTGCCAAAGTTTGAGACGGAAGCCGAGACGGGCCAAATATTCTTATATTTCGACATAAATAATGTTTAGAAGATCAGAATTGGAAGAATCAGAATAGAAACGTGCTTTACGGCTTGTCGGGAATGGAAACCGACAATCCCGAAAAAACTTCAAAAATTCATATCTGGAGCTGCGTAAGTCCGAACGGAGTGATTCAAAATGCTAAATTCATCAACTAGCATGGAGAATATAATAGTGGAGGTTTGGAGATTTATTGGATCATCCGGAGAGATTCTAAAATATTAAACCCGAAAACCGTCAAAACCGAGCATTGGAAGAATGGAGGATTAAGGTGTGTTTATGGCTAATTAGGGAAAGGTTTTTGGCTACAAAGCACACTCAGAGGGACAGGTGTTGTTTGCTAATGGCGCCACCTATAGATTTTTGGTGCAAGGAATGGTTTGCATGCACAAAAACAAGTTCATGCATGTGAGAAGGTTCATTCACTCTCTCTCAACCTCTCTCTAGACTCACCCACGCCCTTACCTCTCTCTTATCTCTCCAGATTCATCCTATTTACCCAGAAAAACCTAGAAATTCCCTATGCATCTTCAAAGAAACTCAAGAACTTTCAAAGTGTTCTTGAGTGTTCTTCATACCTTCCAACACCAAAAACCCCATAACTTCTTCATTATAAACCCAAATCAACTTCTGCAAAGTGCTATTGCTTCCTCTCTCCCTCCTCTACAATCTCCAGCCAGCCACCGTCGTCTCCCTCGCTGGAGCTCACCGGAATCTTTCCGGAAAGCATCCGCGGATTAGGGTTTGATGGATCTCTCTCTTCCTTCATCAGATCTGAACGTTTTTGAAGCCATAGATGGATAGATCTCATCTTTGCGGTCATTTTGATAGTCGGATCGTCTTCTGAGTCGCCGAAAAAAGGGGTGAACCGGCCGGTCAACGCCGGAGCCGGTCACCGGGAAGCCTCGCCGCCGTCAGATTGAAGCCGGTTATTCAAGGGTTTGATTGAGTGGGTTGGTTCTGAAATTGGAGTTGGTTTAAGGCCGGTTCAGCCTTGGTCAACGGTTAGGTCAAACCGGTCAATGTTTGACCAAAACCGGTTTAACCTAACCAGTTTAAATTAGACCAGTTCAGTTGGTTCAGATGGTTCAGTGGTTCAACCGGTTTGGTTTGGGAAGTCAACCGGTCCAAGTCAAGTCAACGGTCAACTATTCGGTCAACGGTCAACGCCGCCGGTCAACGGTCAACGCTGTGGTCGGGAATCTTCGGAGTTCGAGTTCGGGCATTCGGGAAGTTCAGGTTCCAGTTCGGTGGTCTCGGGATTCATACCGTGTCAGAGCCGCCATTTCCGCACCTATCTCACTGTGAGTCGGCTCACAAACCTTTAGATTCATATAGACCAGGAATCGAGAAACCGTAGTACTAAGATTGCATACCCGTTAATAACCTGATTAGTAACTGATAATTATTGGACGTTTAATGATAAACCTGTTAGGATCGAATAAGCATGTTAGGGTTTGAGAATTAAAAGGTTAATCGATTGTGTGCCGTTAGGTTGTTAGTAATAATTGATTGATGCATTCATATAGACACCGTTGATTAGGACCGTATATGCATTATATATGTATAAGGACGATAATGAATGAATATATATATTGGAATTAAGACGACATTAAAATACGAGTTAAACCTATACGAATATATAGAATATGATAACGGGATTGGGGTTTAGGTTTAATAGCGGGAATGGGTAATGAATCAATTAAATGATAATGAGACGTCGGGGAGTTAGTAAGTTTACTAACTCTAAACCGACGGATCAAGGAGTTGTTAAAAGATATCTAGACTGAGATAGTAAAGGAAGTGGTGTGTGTTGTAAGCCGTCTACGGGTTAGCAATCCGCTAACCCAAGGTAGCGGATAAGAATGAATTAAAAGACTTAGAAACCCTAATAGGCCTGCTTGTGTGGTGTTGTTGTGATTGATTGTGATTGTGTGTTTTTTGTGTTGTTGTTGTGAGCTTTGTGTGCAGGCTTGTTAGACTGCTCGGTGTTGGGCCGAGCAGTTGTTGTGGATACTTACTCCGGTCATGGAACCGGGTAAGTTAGTTGGTGCTGACTAGGTATCTTACCTAGTCAGAGCGGTGGTAGCGTAGTGGCTTGCGGAATGGTTGAGGATTTGTTATTGATATTGATTGTGTGATTTATGCTAGAGTCCCAGCGAGTCTACGTGTTTATATTCCTGCACTAGGACTCTAGGATGCGTTAGATTCCGCAAGCCTAGGTTTTGTGTACGTTCCGGTACCTCCAACCCGATTGGATCCTCGGGTTTTACCTAACCGGATCACGGTGATTCTGGTTACGGTGTTAACCTATCGGGTGACGCCGGTAGGTGTGTGATTCGGAGAATATGGGGTCATGTCCTAGGGCCGAATCACATGGAAACTCTGGCTATCTAGGGGTAGTCCGAGTCACCGCGTATCGATGGACGGAGAACGGTGTCCTACTCGTGAGACCTTGTGTACACGTTTAGGAGTCGTGGGTTAGTTACCATATAGGTGACGATGTAAACCCGTGGAAGTTACCGAGATCGTAGGGCCCAGTGTTGTTTTGTTATATCTTTCGTTGCGCGTTAGATAGATCGAGTCCAATCGAGGACATGTGCCGCAGTGCCTTCGATTTCCCTTAATCCTCTTTATCTTGGGCATTGATTGTGTGTGTGGGTTTATCACGACGTGGTAGTGCGTGATCGACCATTTATTCCTGTTGATTGTTATTTTGGGTTTTTGGGCGGGAATCTGTAGTTCTAGATAGACTAGAAGCCATTAGTGGGGAGCCGATTCACTGGGTGATCTTAGATCGCTCATTAGATTCTTTTTGTGTTTTTCAGTTTTAGCAGCGACGGATGCGGGAGGTCCTCGGTGTAGTTTCAGGATTGCTGTGGCGGGATTTGATTCGGGGTTTTGATTGTTTTTATTTCGGTTCGGCTTTGGCGCCATTCGTGTGTTTGATTTAGTTGTGTGTTTTGAATTGGCGATTGTTTGTAAAAATCTATAAACGTTGTGCTTAACGTTTGATTACTCAAAAATGAAATTGTTTCCCTGATATTGGGTTTCGTCCGAACCGACACAACTCATTGAAGTAGTACGAGTTGTACAGCTTTGTACTATGGATATGAGGATAGCGGAGTCAAAGATGGGTTAGTGCGAGCCCTTGTCTCAAACCGATCCGTCTCTGGCTTCGTCCTGTGGCGAACCTTTCCTGTTCGACTTGCTCGGGTTCGATCGGTCATGTTCTTGTTTGATTGTTGACCGGTCAGCTCGACAGTCAGTGGAGAATGGGAAAGGGGCGCTACAGAAAGGTGGTATCAGAGCATGGTTCTGCATGGGTTTCAAAACATTTCATTTTTGAGTGTTTTCCGTGTTTTATCGAGTCAAATGTGTCACACAAGCATCCATTAGGAAACCGAGCCGCGTCCGTTAAACCCGGGGTTGGAATGGGAAAGTAGAAGTTTCGCATTATTCGTACTAACTTGTCTTGTGTTTTTGATTGCAGTATTTCAGAAGTGTGTCCTGAGTGGAGTGGAGGGGTGTGTGTATGCGGAGTAGCTTCAGTTGAGCAGTATGAGTCAGCATGGATCAGCCGGTTCAGAGCAGGGACAGTTGATTCTGTTTCAGGGATACCCAGCTTCGCCAGGCCATTCACGAGGATCTCATATGTCGGATCATCCGCCAGTTCCATTACAACAGTTACAGGGTGCCAGAGCAGCACATGTAGACTGATCGCCCCTTCCGGACCCGTTACCTGCATATATGGAGGATGATGCGGGTAGCCGAGACCCTTACGCAGGAGTGATGGGATTCTTAAGAGGAGCAGATGTGGAGTTAAAGTTAACGCCGCAGTGGCTAGAGCCGGATGTACCACAAATACTTGCAGCATCAGACGTACCACCGGTGTATCAGGCACCGATTCTTGAGGCGCCCGAGTTTTCCCCTGCCGCTTCGTGTGGAAGATTATTTGTTGAGCCCGCTATCGCTTGGCTTCAACGTGGATATGGAGCCTATAGACCCGGAGTAGCGTCAGTACGGGGAGCAACAGGTTGGACCCCATCATCATTTAGACCCACGACCCGGATCACCCTGTACACCGTTCGACATGGTTATGTCACCAGCATCTACTGAGTATCAGTTCGAGTCAGTTTCGCCACCAGCTGTGATGGTAGAGGCACCGCCAGCAGTACCTGAGAGCAGAGCATGCAGTGGGTGTGGAGTACAGGGATTCCATTTGCATTGGTGTCCCCGAGTAGTAGACCCGCGTCTCCGAGAGCCGTACCATCCAGTACCGAGACCCGATCACTGTCTGTTGTGTGGTCACAAGGGCCATGGAGCATCGACTTGTCCCACCGTTGGATCAGGAGCATGTATGTCCTTTGGAGAGCCGTGCCAAGCCCCAGTACCAGAGGATTACCAAGCTGGACCTAGTCACAGAGATCCCAAGCCCAGTCAGCCACCCGTTGTTCAGTTGCCGGTCATTAAGCCGTCCAGACCCGAGCCAGTGAGGACTTGCCAGTTGTGTAGAGGTCAGGGTCATCTCGCACTCGATTGTTTTATGGATCCCCCGGCAGAGCCGACTTCTCCTTATCAGTTATGTGGTAGTTATGATCATCAGGCATCCGCGTGTTACCGTGGACCGCGTTCAGCGTCTACTCCAGTCTGTCAGGTATGTGGCCGCGCAGGTCACGATGCTTATCTTTGCCCGATAGCCGAGCCGCAGCATGTTGGAACACCATCTCGAGATGCACACCCGCCACACCCTCCCGGCGCACCTGCCAGCGGATACTTCAGCGAGCCGTTTTGCCAGTGGTGTTGGGCATTTCGGTCTTGCTGGAGGCGTTAGGTTAGGATAGGAGTAGTTAGGCCAGGTAAGTGGGGGCACTAACTCTATTTTTGTCTTGTAGATAGATCGGCGGATAGGCGACTTTGCGTGTCGTCTTTGACTTTTCTGATTTATAGCGGCGTCGTATGGGTTTTTGGATATGATGACGGCCTTATGTACGGACTCTGATCAGGACCTTGTACTAAAAACCTTATGATGTATGATATATCGTTTTATGTATGTGGTGGATGCAGAGTGTTCAGCTGATCGTTTTATGTAGCATAGTAACTATTTGTATGATTGAGATGGTTCTGAAAGCAAATAGATTACTGTGTGAAACTAAACGATGAGCGGAACTGACGACCGTTCATCATGACATGAACCCGGACTGACGACGCATCCGACCAATCATTAGATTGCGTGATTATGTGTGTGGTAATTGCTTGTTTTCAATGCTTGCTTGCTGATTGATTGATTGATTTGTTGTGCGGTAGATTGCGTAGTGATTAGCGTGCGTGGTTTTTGGTAGACTGATTTTTTTTGGTCTTAGAGACCGTTGAATTGCTAGTTGTTCGGAAATTTGATAGTGGTTGGTAGCTTTTCTCAGATTCGTTAGAAAGGTAAGGAGTTAATTTTTATTTTAGTTTTATTTCGGGTTTTGGAGCTGATTAAGAACGGTTGTGTTCAACCGTCAATTCACGAGGGAACGGACTTATAGTGTATTGTTATTTAATCACGAGTAACCGTCGGGTACGTGATTAAGTAACCATATTCCTATGGGAAAGTGATGTCGGAGATAGATCGGGATGAAACTAATTGTTCCACTGAGTTGTTGAATTGAATGTAGGACGGAATGGCGATACGATGTGAATCCGAGACCGAACCCGAACCCGAAAACGAAATTAAGTGTTAAGACACCGCGAGACAGTAGACCAGACCGTGAAGCAGTGGCAGACATCGTCAGTGGAAAATGTATCAGCTTATCGAGTGACCGACTGAAGGAAGCCGAGAAGTATGATGATTTAGCAAAAAGATTTGGAAAGGAAGGCCAAGGTTGATGTGGAATCAGTCAAACGGAAGCAGGTGATCAGATTCTTGAAGAGTGTCCCAAACAGGAAGAAAGAAGTCAGGATCCGAAGGATGTGGAGGTCGAAGCAAAGTGGGGAAGCCGAAGTGAGAATCAGAATAAAGAAATCAACCGGGGTTAAGTTCAAAGATTGGGACCGATGGAAACAGTTAAGGGGTTAAGTGAAGCAAGGAAGTCAAGACGGAGAGCCAGAGCGGAATTGTTGTGAAGATCGGTTGTGTAGAAAGGAACAGGACAGAAGGATCGCACTGATGGATGTCAGCAGAATGCAGCAGTGATTGAGTATAGAAGCGTCGGAATGAACTTACAGGGTTTGGAACCGATTTGAAGTCTGTTAGTGACTGAGAATTCGGGGACCGAATTCCTGTAAGTGGGGAAGAATGTGATACCCCGTATCCAAAATACGGTCAACGGGCAGCAGAAAGTCAACCGATGGCAAAATTGTCATTTTTGCCAAGTGAGGGGCAAAATGGTAATTTTGCCAAAGTTCGAGACGGAAGCCGAGACGGGCAAAATATTCTTATGTTTCAACATAAAGAATGTTTAGAAGATCAGAATTGGAAGAATCGGAACAGAAACGTGCTTTACGGCTTGTCGGGAATGGAAACCGACAATCCCGAAGAAACTTCAAAAATTCATATCCGGAGCTGCGTAAGTCCGAACGGAGTGATTCAAAATGCTAAATTCATCAAATAGCATGGAGAATCTAATAGTGGAGGTTTTGAGATTTATGGTATCATCCGAAGAGATTCTAAAATATTAAACCCGAAAACCGTCAAAACCGAGCATTGGAAGAAAGAAGGATTTAGGAGTGTTTATGGCTAATTAGGGAAAGGTTTTTGGTTACAAAGCACACTCAGAGGGACAGGTGTTGTTTGCTAATGGCGCCACCTATAGATTTTTGGTGCAAGGAATGGTTTGCATGCACAAAAACAAGTTCATGCATGTGAGAAGGTTCATTCACTCTCTCTCAACCTCTCTCTAGACTCACCCACGCCCTTACCTCTCTCCTCTATCTCCAGATTCAACCTATTTACCCAGAAAAACCCAGAAATTCCCTATGCATCTTCAAAGAAACTCAAGAACATTCAAAGTGTTCTTCATACCTTCCAACACCAAAAACCCCATAACTTCTTCATTATAAACCCAAATCAACTTCTACAAAGTGCTATAGCTTCATCTCTCCCACCTCTACAATTTCCAGCCAGACACCGTCGTCGCCCTCGCCGAATCTCGCCGGAATCTGGCCGGAAAGCATCCGCGGATTAGGGTTTGATGGATCTCTCTCTTCCTTCATTAGATCTGAACGTTTTGAAGCCATGGATGGATAGATATTCTCTTTGCGGTCAGTTTGATAGGTGGATCGTCTTCTGAGTCGCCGGAAAAAGGGGTGAACCGGCCGGTCAACGCCGGAGCCGGTCACCGGAGAAGCCTCGCCGCCGTCAGATTGAAGCCGGTTATTCAAGGGTTTGATTAAGTGGGTTGGTTCTGAAATTGGAGTTGGTTTAAGGCCGGTTCAGCCTTGGTCAACGATAGGTCAAACCGATCAACGTTTAACCAAAACCGGTTTAACCTAACCGGTTTAAATTAGACCGGTTTAGTTGGTTCAGATGGTTCAGTGGTTCAACCGGTTTGGTTTGGGAAGTCAACCGGTCCAAGTCAATTTAACGGTCAACTCTTCGGTCAACGGTAAACGCCGCCGGTCAACTGTCAACGCCGGTCAACGCGTTGACTCCGGCCATTGAAGACTTGCGGTTCTTGTCAGGGTGTTCGGAAATCTTCGGAGTTCGAGTTTGGGCATTCGGGAAGTTCGGGTTCCAGTTCAGTGGTCTCGGGATTCATACCGTGTCAGAGCCGCCATTTCCGCACCTATCTAACTGTGAGTCGGCTCACAAACCTTTAGATTCATATAGACCGGGAATCGAGAAATCGTAGTACTAAGATTGCATACCCGTTAATAACCTGATTAGTAATTGATAGTTATTGGATGTTTAATGATAAACCGGCTAGGATCGAATAAGCATGTTAGGGTTTGAGAATTAAAAGGTTAATCGATGGTGTGCCGTTAGGTTGTTAGTAATAATTGATTGATGCATTCATATAGACACCGTTGATTAGGACCGTATATGCATTATATAAGTATAAGGACGATAATGAATGAATATATATATATATATATATATATATATATATATATATATATATTGGAATTAAGACGACATTAAAATACGAGTTAAACCTATACGAATGTATAGAATATGATAACGGGATTAGGGTTTAGGTTTAATAGCGGGAATGGGTAATGAATCAATTAAATGATAATGAGACGTTGGGGAGTTAGTAAGTTAACTAACTCTAAACCGACTGATCGAGGAGTTGTTAAAAGATATCTAGACTGAGATAGTAGAGGAAGTGGTGTGTGTTGTAAGCCGTCTACGGGTTAGCAATCCGCTAACCCAAGGTAGCGGATAAGAATGAATTAAAAGACTTAGAAACCCTAATAGGCTTGCTTGTGTGGTGTTGTTGTGATTGATTGTGATTGTGTGTTTATTGTGCTGTTGTTGTGAGCTTTGTGTGCAGACTTGTTAGACTGCTCGGTGTTGGGCCGAGCAGTTGTTGTGGACACCTACTCCGGTCACAGGACCGGGTAAGTTAGTTGGTGCTGACTAGGTATCTTACCTAGTCAGAGCGGTGGTAGCGTAGTGGCTTGCAGAATGGTTGAGGATTTGTTATTGATATTGATTGCGTGATCTGTGCTAGAGTCCCAGCGAGTCTGCATGTTTATATTCCTGCACTAGGACTCTAGGATGCGTTAGATTTCGCAAGCCTAGGTTTTGTGTACGTTCCGGTACTTCCAACCCGATTGGATCCTCGGGTTTTACCTAACCGGATCACGGTGATTCTGGTTACGGTGTTAACCTATCGGGTAACGCCGGTAGGTGTGTGATTTGGAGAATACGGGGTCATGTCCTAGGGCCGAATCACATGGAAACTCTGGCTATCTAGGGGTAGTCCGAGTCACCGCGTATCGATGGACGGAGAACGGTGTCCTACTCATGAGACCTTGTGTACACGTTTAGGAGTCGTGGGTTAGTTACCATATAGGTGACGATGTAAACCTGTGGAAGTTACCGAGATCGTAGGGCCCAGTGTTGTTTTGTTATATCTTTCGTTGCGCGTTAGATAGATCAAGTCCAATCGAGGACATGTGCCGCAGTGCCTTCGATTTCCATTAATCCTCTTTATCTTTGGCATTGATTGTGTGTGTGGGTTTATCACGACGTGGTAGTGCGTGATCGACCATTTATTCCTGTTGATTGTTATTTTGGGTTTTTGGGCGGGAATCTGTAGTTCTAGATAGACTAGAAGCCATTAGTGGGGAGCCGATTCACTGGGTGATTTAGATCGCTCATTAGAATCTTTTGTGTGTTTTCAGGTTTAGCAGCGACGGATGCGGGAGGTCCTCGGTGTAGTTTCGGGATTGCTTGTGGCGGGATTTGATTCGGGGTTTTGATTGTTTTTATTTCGGTTCGGCTTTGGCGCCATTCGTGTGTTTGATTTAGTTGTGTGTTTTGAATTGGCGATTGTTTGTAAAAATATATTAAATGTTGTGCTTAACGTTTGATTACTCAAAAATGAAATTGTTTCCCTGATATTGGGTTTCGTCCGAACCGACACAACTCATTGAAGTAGTACGAGTTGTACAGCTTTGTACTATGGATATGAGGATAGCAAAGTCAAAGATGGGTTAGTGCGAGCCCTTGTCTCAAACCGATCCGTCTCTGGCTTCGTCCTGTGGCGAACCTTTCCTATTCGACTTGCTCGGGTTCGATCGGTCATGTTCTTGTTTGATTGTTGACCGGTCAGCTCGACAGTCAGCGGAGAATGGGAAAGGGCGTTACATACGCGGTTGGCAACTGATCCGGGGAGGAGCAGACCAGAGCACGTTCTTGAAATCAACGACGCATCAGATCGTTCCAAACGAAGGATCTGAACGTCACCCTTAAGTTTCGAAGGACGATAAATGGAAGTAA
This sequence comes from Orychophragmus violaceus, assembly GCA_030180135.1. NCBI lineage: Eukaryota > Viridiplantae > Streptophyta > Magnoliopsida > Brassicales > Brassicaceae > Orychophragmus > Orychophragmus violaceus. The sequence goes on along the minus strand of CM058235.1, from coordinate 18,994,170 downwards.
CCATCGGCATAAATCCAGAAACCGACGAGCTACCCTTTAGCAAAAAGAGCATAAGTTCATCGACACGACTGTGAATGAGGTAATCAGGAGAACGGCACAGTCCGGAACAATGAAAGAATGAGAGATTCGCCATGATTTTATTCGAAAGAAAGAGGAAGCGATAAAGAAGGAGAGGAAGGAAAATCAGAAACCGCCAAGGAGAAGGAAAATGATGAAGATGACGGAAATGAAGAGGAAAGGGTCACATTTATAAGCGGAAAGACAGCGGTTATCGAAGCGACGCTACGGTTACCAATGCAGAATTAAGGCGACACAACATTCCTGCCACGTGGAGACCATTCACTGTAGGAAGTCGGGGCGCAATTAATGATCGAAGAATTCGAAGCGGTTATTTGATCGAAGACAGTAAAGGCTGGGATAGTAGCGCGCCGACGTAGTCATTAAACCGGACCAAGCAAAACAAATCCGCCGACCTGTGTACCACCCGGTGCGACGAACTGGGGGGGGGCTTACTGTTAGAGGTGAGATTAGCACCCCTCTAAGGCCCGACCCAATAACATAGATGTCCAGCGGAGGTTCGGCCACGAAGAAGTAAAATCCCAACAATGGCGAGGGAGATCGGCTCACGTCCAAACGCAGCTCGGCGACTTCCCGACGACCTGCGAGAAAAGGAAGAGGTAAATGTTAAATTGACATTTATCTTGGAAAAGATAAGAAATAATATTTTCAGGAAATATTCTTATTATTATTATGTAATGAATATCAGAGAGAATCTAGGGAAAAACTCTAGATCCTCTGATATAAATATTCCTCCCCTGCGCGGAAAAAGACGAAGTTCACAATTCGCATTTTTGTACTCAAAACCCCTAAGAGCTAGCGATCACAGATCGATTCTGGCTCGTATCCTAATAAGACTAGATTTTCCGGTCAAAACAGTTCTTGCTCTGTAATTCTCGTTTAAACTCATATTCAAGTCCTTCAATTTCTATTCAATTATCAAATTGAATATCGTTTGATTTTCTGAATCAACACTAACAATTATAATAAAATAATAAAAAATTTCAATTTCGAAATATGTTAGTTCCAAATATAACACTATGCAATTAAATTAGCATAATTTAATAATACTATTCACTATGTTTCAAAATATAATAGTTTTGCTTAAAATACAAAGATTAATAAATATACATTTTTAGAAAAGCATCATTAAAATTATAACTTAAAACAATAACCAACTATAAAATAAAAAAATAAAATACTATTGGTTATACAGTTTTTTTAAAAGTTAAAAATTATAGGAAAATATAAAAACAACTTATTATACGAAACAGAACAAAAACACTAAAACTACTTATATATTAAAATATAGTAGAAATTAATAAATAACATATTAAAAACTTAAGAAAATATGAAATATTTATCTAAGCTAATCTACTAAAATATAAGCCTAATGTTGTTTGTTTTTCCTTAAAATTGAAATAATTTTGGAGTTCGTCTCTAGTTTTCTTATTGCATCAAAATTTTGTTTTTATCTTCAAGAGAGTTTTAGACGCGATAAGGGTTTCCAAATGTATTATAATATCATGTTCAAGTTCATCAGCAATAGTAATGACATTATCTACTATTTCTTCACTTGTACTCTTTTTTTTTTTAACACTCATAATATTAACTTCAACGGATACGAGAGTAGGATACATTGGTAGGATACGAGCAAACAAAGACTAAAGTCGGCGAGCAAAACAGATAGCTCTCGTAGTCTAAAGACGACGGATAAAGAGTAATCTTCGGAGACAAAGCGGAAAAAACATAAAGAGCAACCCAACTATCAATTAGAAATCTGCAAGAAACAAAGCGAGATCAAACCAACATGACACCCAAGTAGCAAAGATCACCATGAAGCGAGAGAGAAAAGTAGATGAGCATCAGAAGCCAAACTTTATTGGGAGCAAATCCACCGGCTCACATTATATTGCTCAAGCCCAGCACGAGCCACGATAAACCGTATGCAGACAATCCGAGGAAGACGCAGGAGCGAAGCTTGTAACCATCTGACCATCCACGACTATATGCGAGAAGAGCTGCAGCTCCAAATGCTATAGTCAGAGCCGGAGAACCCTTGCACAAAGGCAGAAGATCACGAAGAGAACCACATGAACTAAACCGAAGCAACCAGAAGATAGGACAAGCGCTCTCTCAAAAGACACAGCTTCAAAACCACCCGAAGCAACCATAAACAAACCACACAGCCCATACAGTAGCACAAGATAACCAGAAGAACCGAGCTCAAAGCCGGACCACACAAACAAAAAGAAAATCGGAAAAGCTAGCCACACTAAGAACACGTCCAAACAAATAGAGCTGCAGATCGAGATCTCGAAATGAAACACAGATTCTAACTAGGAGAATGGAGCCAGATACAACCTAAAACCAACAAGACCAAAACAACTTAAACCAAACACTAAACCGAGAGGCCGCCTACCACACGACTCCGATTGGAAAAAGGAGCTAAGGACGCCTGAGTAGCCACCTCCATAGCGCGGAAATCAACACCCAAAACGCCTTCACTCTGATGACCCATCACCACCGCGACGGCGACAGAGACGAGGCCACACCAACACCGGATTTGAGAGGACTCAACCTACCAAACCCTCCAATATAGAAGAAGCTAAGAATCGCCGGAAGCGAGATCTCACACCAAAGACAATGTGCGACCCGCGGAGACACCGGAGACGACCGCATCTTCGAAGACGACGGCCGAGGGACAGAGAATGAGGAGTAGACATTCAGAGGAGCTGGATAGGCGACGACAAAGCTATACAAGATAAGGAGACGAAACGAAGAGCCTCTCCCGGTGGCGTAGGCGCAGATCGCCGGCCGCCGGAGAGGATAGGAGAGATGAAACTTTAGGGTCGGCGGCGACGCTAGAAAATCGCTCAGAAAGAAACAAGGGTTTGCACAAAGGTATATTCTTCACTTGTACTCACATAGCATTTTATGTATTTGGTCTATCATTATTGATTATATAATATTTTTAAGACACTAAGATAGATTTGATGCTAAACAAAGAAAAATAAAACTCAATTTTCTCTAGTGGAAACTATATATTGTTCATATCAATAAATGTGATGAGATGAATATGTAAGATAATCATTTAAAGTTTATATTCCAAAACAAAACAAAAAAAGAATCTAAACAATATGAAAACATAAAATATGTAAATAATTAAGTAAAATAAATTTTAAATAAAGAAAAAATCTAGAAATATAAATTTAGTGAAAACTTTTTATTCAAATCAAAAAAATAATTAAAAAAATAATTCTTTTAAATTAGTTATATATCTATAGATTAATAACTTATAAATTAATCAAATATCAAAATCCCAGTATTATTAATTTTTAATTTTTTATTGTAGATAAATATACCAAACAGTTTTCATGGTATTTATTGGGTTTCAAGCTTATGTTTAACTCTTATACTCTCTTCGTTTCATATTAAATGTCGTTTTAAAATGTCAATTTTGTTTCCTTACAAATGTTGTTATACATTTTTAATATAATTTTTAATTAATTTTCAAGTTTTATTCTTATTCATTTACCTTAATAGTTGGTGTGAAAACATTATACATATAATTAATGAATGGTAAAACAAAAAATTAATTATTTTTTTAATATGTGAAAAACTTTAAACAACACTTAAAATGAAACATAGAGAGTATTAATTATGTGCAATACATATGGAAAAATTCTCAAGAAGTTGCTCTTGTACTCTTTTTCAAAATGTTTTATATTGATTAAAGTTGGATATTAATTATATAGTAAACAATATTTGTCTAAACTTCATGTGTAAGATTTGGATTGATATCTGAACATTGTTGATAAATTTGATCTTTCAATATTTGCATCTCATAACTAAGATATAAACTAAGACATCTTAATCACATAAACCTTAATCGAGGATGGATTTTACAAATCTAATTGTTTTATATCATTGTTGGGATGTCAATCCTGATCGAGAAATCAAGACGTAAACTAAAGACCTAGAAACGGAGCGAATAACATTACCAATTACTTGTTCTAAAAAAAAAAAAACATTACCAATTACCAAAGTGGAAAAGCATGGAATAAAATTAAACAACGAACTTAGTCACACATATTGAATGACATGGTCTAACCTACTCGGTCAAACTCGATATCAGCTCCGAAGTGAGCTGAAGACTTACTTAAACGAGTAATAAAGTAAATGAAAATGTTAAACATGATTTCTAACTATAAAAACAAGATGAATGATAAAAGACATAGACATCATATTCTCTATACCTACATTGGACACATTTCGTTACTAGATTTCTACTTGTTCTTTTATGAGTAAATTGCACTAGTTGTATGTTTTTTTTTGTAATTTAATAATTTTTTATGTTTTATTACAATTTTATATTAGAATAAATGGATTGAATATATGAAAATGTTCATATTGTATCCTCTTATTTTTTTTTCTTTCTTTCTACTTATTATCTTTTTCATTTTATTTTTTCTTTTCACCTTTCTTTTTTTAACGGTAAATAAGAAAATGGAGGTGAGGTTTTCGGTCATATAAACCATCAGAATGAAAATACAATCGGTCGATATACTGGAATTAAAAAAAAAATTGGATTTAATACGGAATATTTGAGTGGACAGTCTAGACTAAGTGTCCACCTTGTCGGTTATTCGTAGACACTTTCACAATCATATCACATGCTAGACGCTTTCAATGGATAATAGGTGGCCAAGCGAAATGTTGTTTTTGGGTGGATAGCGGGCCTCCGACGTACTGTGTGTCCACGGATTCACGATCTGTGAAATCTTGACTACCTTGTGTCTATTAGAAGTGTCTAACATGCAATATGTTTGTGGCGGTGTATAAGAATAGTCGATATTGTCCACTTGAGCTCTTAAAACTGTGTTTACTATGTACATTTTCATGATCATGTGAACTTTTTGCCACCTTCTGACCATTAGAAATGTCTAGCATGTGATATGATCGTGATAGTATCCACGAACAGTCGATACTGTCTACCAGAGCTCTTAAAACTGTGTTTACTAGGTACATTTTCACGATCATGTGAACTCTTGGCCACCTTGTGTCCATCAGAAGAGTCTAGCATGTGAAATGATTGTGGTAGTATCAACGAATAGTCGATATTACCAGACGTCTTAAAAATGTGTTTACTATGTATGTTATCCGCCAATAGTTATCTATGTGAACACTTACTCTCTTATTCATGTGTTCTCTGTACACAGATTCCTTATAATGTAGACGCTTGACCACCTTCTTTCCATCGGATTAGCATGTGATATTTATTGTGTGACTAGGAATCATTAATTAATATAGTCCACATGTTTAAATCTTACAAGAGAAGCTAACCCACACAAAAAAAGTTTACTTTGATTATTCATTCGTGAGAAAAAAATACAAAAAATTAGGATGCATAGCATAAGACATGTCATCCATCTATAGTTCATTTTGTTAATAGGGATAAAATAATTTTATTAACATAAAAATATATAATTATACATAAACATCAAAATATACAATTTTACTATAAAAATATAAAAAATCACTAGATACAATTAATTCATTTTTTTATCTTGATTCTTGTAAAAAAGTTATGAAATCATCAATAGTAAAAACCAATTACCCCCATTTCTTTCTTGTTTTTGTTTTACTCCGCTCAATTTGTTCATTGGCTAAAACTTTTGCATATTTTTCCAAAAGATAATCTTACTTCTTTGTGTCCCTTAGAAGATCACGTCCCTCAAGTTATTTCGATTACAAATATTGACATTGTAATTTTGTTGCAACAATTTGGCGATAAAAAGATCGGAGGATTGGTCTAAAACTTTAATAAAAAAAGAAGCCATGGTTGATGGTCAGTGTAATGGCCAATTTTTGGTCCAATTGGGTTGTCAAAAAAAAAAAAAAATCAAAAACTCAAGTCTAAATCTCATTCCCAAGTCATTAACGTCCTTCTGTTTTAATTTGAGCCATTGATGTCGTTTGCCTTTTTAATTCGAACCATTTATATTGTTGTTCTTTTTTTAGTTCGAGCAATTAATGTTGTTTTCCTTTTTAATTCGAACCATTAATGTCGTTTTTTTAAGGGATTCTCCATTTTCCTTTCCTATAAATAGGAGAGGCTTAATGTAAAATATTCATTCAATCTCCCTCCCGCGAAACTTTGTTCGTGTTTCGTCGCAATCACACCCTCCCATGATCATATATGTAAATCCTACATCGTTTAGGCGAAGATATTTCCGAAACTAATTTCCAATTTGTTTTTTTTTAACTCAAGCACTAAAACCTTCATAACATCAAACTGTGAGAAATCTCTCAAATCCAAAGCCACCACCATGTTCAGTTTGGCGAGACGAAGCCGTAGTCGTCAACCGTTCCTCCGTTCGATGCGGCACGCGCCCGTACGTGCTCGAGAAGATCAAGGCGTGAGATCCACGTGCGGCCATATTCTTCACCCACCACCGGCCACCGAGTCAACTCGCTTCCGGGTTGACCAGTTTGGTTCGGTTCGATTTCTAATTATGGTTTAATACAATTTCAATCGGTTTAGTTTGGTTTAAATCGGTTTATCAGGTTTGGTCTGGTTATGTAATTGGGTATGGGTTGACTTTGACCGGGTTGACCTAGATCGTTGACCTTTCAATCAACATTTTCAAATGATCGTAACTGGCTCGTCCCTTATCCGATTTGTGAAAAACGAAAGTATGTCTCATATTAGCTTAGTACTTGTATCTCGTAGTTGTGTGGCCTAAGCCGAGATCGTGGGTTCCTCTAATCTGTCCTCACTAGGTAATTGTGTTTGAATCAATTACTCAGTCCTTTTTCCTTTTCCCGCTCTTTTCTCCTCGCAGGTCCTGAAGCATGATGATAGGTCGGCTAGTGTCTGTAGGTGAATTTGAATCGAAGGGAGCGCTCAGACTCTTGGGATCATGGGAGGGCATTCTGGTTAGCCTTTCTAGTTCAACGGATGTCCTAACGTCATTGTTTCCGATTCGTTGGGAATGAGTCGTTACAGTAGTTATGACAACTTGGGATAATGTCTCTCAGTCCTATATTAGAGATCAACTTCTGCTTTTTTCTAAAATCCTATTTACGATTTCGAGAAGTGTTTGTGAAAGTTAAAAAGAGGTTACTTTGTGAAAGGATTTTTCAAAACGCCAACTATATCATCGATTGATCTATAGTTGGTTAAAGTCTAGTAGATCTTCTTTGCAGGTTGTGGTCTATACCACCGTAGTAGATGAAGGAATTTCTAGCAGTTCTAATCAGGATTAGCAACCCTAGTCTGAATTCCGAGCCTAGGATCTACAGGTTCATGTAATTGAATCTATCAGATCTGGAGATTACCTGGTGATTAGCAGCGGAAGTTATTTGCAGATAATCGAGATCTAGAGCGCCTCAAATGCTGCGCCTCTACTGGTATCCACACGCACACAAGCTGAACAGGAAGGGATGCTAGTGCCTTTTGAGATCTAATCTCAGAGAGGTTTCTTTTCTGTTTCTGGTGGCTGTGAATTAGGTTAGTTCTAAGTTTAGGTCGACCATATATCTTATATATGTCGACTTAAACCGCCCCGGGATTAACTAATAATTAAACCAATTTAATCTGTCAATCCGCGAGTCGTGTCGACCGACACACTCTATGTGTGGATCGACACGGCCAATTTATGTCGACCGACACTCTTAGTGTGTCGATCGACATCGCCCAGAAATGTCGATATTGAATGCATATCAAATATGCATTCACCCGATCATTACATTAATGATCATCCTCTCATGCAATGTCCAGTTTGCTTAGGTGTGTGACCCTGTAGGATCATATAACACTAGCAATGAGTTCTCAACTCATTGATCATAAGTGGCTTCTAGCAAAGCGTTATGACTACCTAGTGTCATATGATTGTCTCATCTCGACAACACGACTTTCTCTCAGAGTAAGTACAAATAGATTTCAGGACATTCCCAACAATCTCCCACTTGTACTGGAATCGTCTATTCCTTTTAAATCCCTTTGTATCCATATCTCAATCTAGCATAAGGCAAGAACTGTGTCATCCTTATTAAGCTAGATCACGTTTATCGAATCCCGATTTATACTGATGAAAAAACAAACAACTGACAATCAGTTCGTTTGAGCGCGGCCACGCATTTCCAGTATCAAATCTTCGATAGGCCCAGAGATATTTAACTCCTGTTATATAGGAGGTACAAATCCCATCTTGTTCCATCCATGTCTCTTTTATATTTCATGATATGCCTAATCAGTGTCTTTATGATCACCAGTTACGGCTGACGTTTGACAAAGTCAAGACGAACCAATTCATATAAGAGAGGACATGATGAACTCAGGTCTAAGGACTACTCTCTTTAGTCGTAATGAGAAACTCTTATGACACTTATATAACATCTTGTAGAGTTCTCATTAACGGGTCAAGTCCGATCATGTGTTCTCTAACACATATCTATGTGATTGACTTTAATACACTTATTAATGACTCCATGAAACATGGTCATCAGTCACCTCACATACTAGTCTCATGTGGTTGTTAATGTCCCACGTTAACAACCTCGACCAGGGACCATTCTAATTTATGTCATTTATTGCTTATAGGGTTTCATGATCAAGTCACATACTTGATGGCCTATAAAATGTCATAAATTACTTTGGGACAATGTATATATATATTTAATTAACACAATTAAATAATGCTGAAACAATTTCATTAAAATAACATAACTATTATGTCTTTGTGAACATCATGTCATAACTAAAACAAATACAACTCCCACTGAAATCAAGATCATATCTTAAGATATATAATGCCTACAGCAGTTGTATGAAACTCATGCTTAGGCCTTGGGAGAGGCTTGGTCAGTGGATCAGCAACATTCTCATCCGTCGGGACTCTGCTGATCTTCACATCTCCTATATTCACAATATCACGGATAAGGTGATATCGCCTTTCTATGTGTTTGGATTTCTGGTGTGATCTAGGTTCCTTTGCTTGCGCAATGGCTCCATTGTTGTCACAATACAAAGCCATTGGCTCAGAAATGCTAGGAATCACACCAAGTTCAGTGATGAACTTCTTGATCCAAACAGCCTCCTTTGCCGCTTCAGAAGCAGCGAGGTACTCAGCTTCAGTTGTGGAATCTGCTACAGTGTCCTGCTTGGAACTCTTCCAGCTTACTGCACCGCCATTCAGGCAGAAGATGTAACCAGATTGCGATCGGAAATCATCTTGGTCTGTCTGAAAACTTGCGTCTGTGTAACCACTTACTACCAGCTCATCACTTCCTCCATACACCAAGAATTTATCCTTAGTATTTCTCAAATACTTTAGAATATTCTTGACTGCTGTCCAGTGACTTTCACCTGGATCCGATTGGTATCTACTCGTCATGCTTAAAGCACAGGCAACATCTGGACGAGTACAGAGCATGGCATACATGATGGATCCCAACGCCGAGGCATAGGGAATCCGACTCATGCGATCTCGCTCAACAGGTGTCTCAGGACACTGCTTCTTGCTGAGACTTATGCCATAAGACATTGGTATGAAGCCCTTCTTGGAATCTTGCATTCTGAACCTGTGTAAGACCTTATCGATATAAGTGTCTTGACACAGTCCAATCAACTTGTTTGATCTATCTCTATAGATTCTTATTCCAAGAATATACGCGGCTTCTCCCATGTCTTTCATTGAAAAACAACTTCCGAGCCAAGTCTTCACGTTTGGCTCAACTGTCTTGAGCATATCATGCAGTTCAGTCAGCGTCTTCGTTAAGCCTTTCTTGATATAGTTCCTTTTGAACTTATCATAGCTTGACGGCAGTGACTGCAGAATGATCTCAGTTGCCAATTCTTGGCTAACTGGATAATCCAGTTTCCTCAGGTTATCAATGTAACCCATCATTTTACTGACATGAGGACTCACTGGATGATCATTTGGTAGCTTGCAGCTAGTGAGAGACTTAACCAACTGGTATCTCTCCACTCTTACCTGCTCCTGAAATTTCAATTTCAGGCTGCTGATCATCTCTATTGGCGACTCCATGTTCTCATATTGCTTCAGCAAATCTGAGTCCATGGTAGCCAACATCAGACCACGCACATCTACCGCATCATTATAATGCTTATTCCAAGCATCATATACTGCATGAGAGGCATTGGACCCGATCCTCTCGGGGAGAGCTCTCTCAAGGACATAGTCCTTTCTCTCCTGCCTGAGGACTAGCCTCAGGTTCCGCGACCAAGTCAAGAAATTTGATCCGTTCAGTTTGTCCATCTCAAGGACAGACCGGATCGAGAAAGTGTTTTGATTGTTTGTGCTAGTCATAACTGAAATTTAGAGATAAATAGAGTTTTAGTTATTTAGTTCATAAAAGAGTAATCTTAACAACTTATAAGAAAACTCGCATTGTATTCAAAAATTTCTTTGTTTATCCTCATAAGAATACAATGATTCCGAGATCCATGTTAAACTAAAACCAAAATGGGCCACTGGCCGTCACCCAGAATTAGCTAACTAGGTAAGCATACACACAGCTAGTTACAACTCATATAACTCTCGGTTGTGAATTGGACCCGAGGCCCAAATTCACCAGATGTCTCAAGGCCTGGGACTCCCGATGGCCCAGTCAAGGAAACCAATCTCTTACAGCCAAATAATCATTAAAGTCTGGGACTCCCAATGACAGTAATGACTATGTACTACTTTACTTACGCAAAAACAGACACCTCACACTGTAAGCCATATCTGTAATTGAATAAGCGTTAAGTAGCTGACAAGATTGGGCAAGACATCCAAGCTTGATATTTGTTTTGAGGATTTTAGGTTTTCCTTCCAAAAATAGAAGATTACTATTTTGGGAAACTTTCCATTTCAGGAAACTTACTAAATTTGGAAACTTTCTATTTTGGAAAACCTACTTATTTTAGAAACTTTCTAAATCGGGAAACATGCTTATTTTAGAAACTTTCTAAATCTAGAAACATGCTAAAATAGAAATTTCTAATTTAATGTTTTATTAAAGTTTTCGGTTGGGTCACAAATTATAGGCCCAATTCTTGGCCCAAGACCACAGAATTCCAATTGGCCCAATAATTTGACATAACCGAGTCGGTTCATTAATTCTGGTCCAAGACCAAATTAACTACTAAATCCAACTGGTTATTTACTAAACCAGACCAGCTCTAAATTATTTGGTCCAACCAAATCAAACTTAGACCAGCCTTCGGTTTAGGTTAAAATTCAATTTTGAATTTAAATCCGGTTTAACCAGAAATTAAATAATACCAATTGCATTAAATAATTTCCAGCAAACCGCGATTTGGTTAACCGCTTGAACCACCAATTAAATTGGATCGGTTCGGTTAAGTCCAAATCAGGAAGAAATAGATTGGTCTAACCAATCAATTTTAGCTGATTTTGACCTAACTTACGGGTTAAGCTTAAGCTAACAATGAAACACAATCGGATTGATCGGTTCATTGTCGCGGGTTAGGGAAGGACGAACCGCGAAGCTCGGCTGAACCGATTGGCTACTCGCGGAACGTATGCCTCGCCAGCATATCGATCGATATCACGCTCCCTCGTCGATCGATACTCGCGTGCATCAGCTCGTTGCGATCGGGTCATCGGGACAGCGAGAAGCAATCGACACGATTGATATCGATCGATATCACGCTCCCTCGTCGATCGATACGGGCGTCCACTTCGCATACCGATGGGTTTCAATCGGTTCATGCGATTTACATATTAGGTTTTCAAGTTTTCTAATCAAATTTCTTAACACAAATTCGATTCTAAACATTTAAAAACAACCTAAATATGATCCAAACAGCAAAAACCTAACGACCTAAGCTCTGATACCACTGAAGGATTATGTTTGTTCATAGGTTTAATTATCAGATTACAACCTATCACATAATCAACTAGGATCTAGGTGATTTGCAGTTGAATCATAAACAGATCAGGATCATTACCTTATGATTGCAGCGGATTGATCAAGGGAATATCGAGATCTGTAAGAGCTGATGATTACCGGCTCCTCCTAGGTATCCACACGCTTACAAGCTACTGGATCAGGCTGCTAGACCAAGCTGGAACAACAGAGAGAGAGGAGGACGGCCAGACCTAAAATCGCAGAGACTTAGGCTAACTGGCGCCCCCTTCTTTCCTTATATGGGCCCAAGTAATTAAACTAATGGCTTATTAGGCTTTTGGGCCCAAGACCCAAATCAGACAAAAGACTGTATTTTGTCTGGCCCAATTCTCTGTACAAATACAGTAAATGTCTTGCATCTTACTGTATTAATTCCTTTTTAACTTTCCCGTTAGCTATGGTGTGTGACCCTTTGGGATCATACAATACTGGTAATAAGTCCTAAACTTATAGATCAAGAGCGGGCTCTAGCAAGTCATCATGATCACCCAGTATTTATGACTTATGTCTGATCTCGACACTTATCATACTTTCTAGAGATAGTACAGTAGATTTCAGGACATTCCCAACAATCTCCCACTTGTACTGGAATTCTACATTCCCTAATCCTTTTGTCTCAATAACTCGATCTGGCATAAGGCAAGATGTGTGTCATCCTTATATAGCCAAGATCATGTTCATCGGACCAGAATTGATACTGACAATGCAAACGACTTGGGCAAGTCCGTTTGGGTGTGGCCACACTCTTACCAGCTATCAAGTCTCCGATTGGCCTAGAGATATTACCTCCATTAACAGGAGGGACAAATCCCATCTTGTTCCATCACTATGAACTACTCACTTTATAATACACCCAACCAAGGTCCTTATTGCTCCCAGTAACGAAACAGCGTTAGACAGTGATCAAAGTGCATCAATCCATGTACAGCCACATGCATGCGAACTCAGGTCTAAGGACTATACTCTATAGTCGTAGATGAGAACCTCTTATGACACATATATTAATATCTTGTAGAGTTCTCATCAGCGGGTCATGTCCGGTCATATGCTCCCCTACATATACCTATGTGTCGACTTTGATGCCGCGCATCTATGACCCATGAAACTTGGTCATAAGTCTCAACACACTCTAGTCTCAAGTGGTTGTTGGTGTTCCAATTTCAACAACCTTCGACTATGGACACTCTGATTTATGTCATTTTGTTAAATATAGGGTTTCATGATCAAGTCTTTCTCATGTACTTCGATGGCCTATATATAATGACATGAATCATTTTGGAACGATTATTTAAATCACAGTTAAAATAATCCAGAAATCATAAATTTCATAAAAATAAAATATTATGTTTACATGAACCTTTCAAAACAACTAAATAAAGCCCTTTACTAACTCCCACTGAAATTAAGACTACATCTTAATTTCACTTATCCTATAGCTACAGTCCGCGACTCGTGCTTAGGCCTAAGGAGTGGCTTTGTTAATAGATTAGCAACGTTCTCATTCGTTGAAACTCGCTGATCTACTTAACACCTCTATCATTTATCTCACGGAATAGGTTATACCTACCCTCAAGGTGTTTGGACCTCTGATGTGCAGCTAGCCTCATCTATGCTAGGAATCACATCAAGTTCAGTGATGAACTCTTCTTTCCAAACAACCTCTTTCGCCGCTACCCAAGCTGCGAAATGTTCAGCTTAAGTCATGGAGTCAGCAACAGTGCCTTGCACCGCCAGACAGACACAAGATATAACCGGACTGTGACCGGAAATCATCTTTGTCTGTTGGAAACTTGCCTTTCAGACTCTACCGACTTGTAGCACCTCACTTTCTCCGTAAATCAAGAACTTATCCTAAGTATTTTCCAAATACTTGAGGATATTCATTACGTCTATCCAGTGATTCTTTGCTGGATTTGACTGGTCTTTACTTGTCTTGCTTAACATTAAAGAAACATCAAAACAAGTACGTGTCATGGAATACATGATAGATCCAATTGCCGACGCATATGGAATCTCATCCATGCATTCAAGCTCAGCAGATATCGTAGGACACTGTATCTTGCTTAACGTAATGCCATGTGACATTGGCATAAAACCCTTCTTGGAATGCTGAAAACGTGTAGGACTTTGTCAATATAAGAATCCTGACTTTGTCCTATCAGCTCTTTTGGATCTTTATCTTTAGATCCAAAATCCAAGAACATATGTGGCTTTACCCATGTCAATCATAAAACAACTCCCAAGCCAGTCCTTTACCGACTGCAGCATTGGAACGTTATTTCCGAGAATCAGTAAGTCATCGACATACACTATGAGAAATGCAACATCGCTCCCACTTATCTATTAGTAAACGCACAGTTCCACTTCGTTCCTGTTCAAGTCAAAACCTTGACTACTTCAACATAACGAAGATTCCAACTCCGATATGCTTGCTTCTATCCATGAATGGATCGATGAAGCTAATTTACATACAGTATAATTTTTCGGAGTCCGGGCTCACTTTCGCTTCTGTGAATTTCGCAGGTTCATCACTTTCAATGATCATCAAATCATGGCAATTAATCACGAGAAATCACTCTCGGATTAGTGACGGATTCATTCAGATCTGCGAACTTCAGGCTCTACAGGTGTAGATTCTACAGAAATCTGTAAATCCATCCGCTGCTCTCCCTCAACAGGTTGAGCAGCCTCTTGTATTTCTCGAATTTCTTCGAGTTATACTTTTACTCCCACTGTTCTTCTTGGAAAGAAACTTTCTTTTTAGAAAACAGAATTCCGAACAACCTAACTTCGTTTTCGGAATGGACGTAAAAAGTAACAAGCCTTGGTTTCCCTAGGACAACCAGCGAAGTAGCACAACTACAAATACTCAGTAAAGACGAATTTGGATCATTTCCAGTCCACATTTATGTGGTGTCTTTCAACTGATATTGGTGGAACTATTTCAGCGTAAACTTAGATATTTCTAGAGCGTTATTCTTAAAGAATATCATGGAAGATTCGTGTGACTCATCTTTAATCATTTCTAATAAGATCTGATTCTTTCTCACAGAAACACCTCCAGGTTTTCAGGAGAAATGAGCTGTGAAACGACTTTACACTCATTCAGATGATCACACCATCAATGACTTAAGTATTCTCACTCGTGATCTAATCCAGAGTCTCAATACTTCTGTCACTTAGATTCTATACCTCATTCTGGAACTCTTTCGACCATTTCAAAGAATTCCGACTCGTGTCTCATCAAATGAACACAGTCATACTCACTGAAGTAATCAGTAAAGATAATGAAGTACAGGAAATTTTCTCTGGCATTACTGCTCATCGGGCCACATACATGAGTATGTTCAAGGTCCAATAAGCCTTTGGGCCTTTCTCTAGCTCGGCTAAGATGGGCCCTTTGTCTTTTGGTCCAGTAAGCAGAATTCAAGTCTCATAAGATATCCGATCAAATAAGCCCAAAAGTCCATAACTATGGGATTTCTGAATCCGACTCACTCTATGTGACTAAAACATTTACGCCAAGAAAAATCAGGTTTAATTCATCAGATTTAAACCAATTCGGTATTTATGTTACATTTAGGCACTCTTTGGTTTAAGATATAGAACCCATTCCTTGAATAGGGTGCTACAATTAATATTTCATTAAGATCAAAAGAACAAAACTTGTCTTTTATCAAAATGAAAAACATTCAAATTCTTACAAGAAAATGAAAGACAACTCTGCTTAAAGCAGGTACATTGTAGCAATTACTTAATACAAAACCAAGCCTCAATGGCATCTACAAGTGAAAACCCTACGGTTGAGGTAGCATCCATAGCTCCTTCCAGACACGCAGTTCCACTTGTCCTTCCTTCAACGTTCTACTGTTGCTTAGGCTCTGCATATTAAAACAAATATCAGTGCCACAACCAGTATCCAATACCTATAAGGTAGAACTTGAAGTAATAACATGAATACCTGAGGAAGTAGTCTCATACATCATCTTCAACTCCTCATAATCTTCCATGAATTTAATGCAATCTCTCTTCCAATGCCCAGTCTCTTTACAGTAGCAGCACTTACCAACGTAAGATGTATCTGACTCGGGCTCAGAAGACACAGGCTTGCCATGACTCAAAATCTGGACAACTTTGTCTTCACCCTTGTCAGCACTAGGTTTAGTAAACCCACCCTTCTCCATTATGAGATTATACAGGGTACTCTTCACGTTTGGCTCAACTGTCTTGAGCATATCATGCAGTTCAGTCATCGTCTTCGTTAAGCCTTTCTTGATATAGTTCCTTTTGAACTTATCATAGCTTGATGGCAGTGACTGCATAATGATCTCAGTTGCCAATTCTTGGCTAACTGGATAATCCAGTTTCCTCAGGTTATCAATGTAACCCATCATTTTACTGACATGAGGACTCACTGGATGATCATTTGGTAGCTTGCAGCTAGTGAGAGACTTAACCAACTGGTATCTCTCCACTCTTACCTGCTCCTGAAATTTCAATTTCAGGCTGCTGATCATCTCTATTGGCGACTCCATGTTCTCATATTGCTTCAGCAAATCTGAGTCCATGGTAGCCAACATCAGACCACGCACATCTACCGCATCATTATAATGCTTATTCCAAGCATCATATACTGCATGAGAGGCATTGGACCCGATCCTCTCGGGGAGAGCTCTCTCAAGGACATAGTCCTTTCTCTCCTGCCTGAGGACTAGCCTCAGGTTCCGCGACCAAGTCAAGAAATTTGATCCGTTCAGTTTGTCCATCTCAAGGACAGACCGGATCGAGAAAGTGTTTTGATTGTTTGTGCTAGTCATAACTGAAATTTAGAGATAAATAGAGTTTTAGTTATTTAGTTCATAAAAGAGTAATCTTAACAACTTATAAGAAAACTCGCATTGTATTCAAAAATTTCTTTGTTTATCCTCATAAGAATACAATGATTCCGAGATCCATGTTAAACTAAAACCAAAATGGGCCACTGGCCGTCACCCAGAATTAGCTAACTAGGTAAGCATACACACAGCTAGTTACAACTCATATAACTCTCGGTTGTGAATTGGACCCGAGGCCCAAATTCACCAGATGTCTCAAGGCCTGGGACTCCCGATGGCCCAGTCAAGGAAACCAATCTCTTACAGCCAAATAATCATTAAAGTCTGGGACTCCCAATGACAGTAATGACTATGTACTACTTTACTTACGCAAAAACAGACACCTCACACTGTAAGCCATATCTGTAATTGAATAAGCGTTAAGTAGCTGACAAGATTGGGCAAGACATCCAAGCTTGATATTTGTTTTGAGGATTTTAGGTTTTCCTTCCAAAAATAGAAGATTACTATTTTGGGAAACTTTCCATTTCAGGAAACTTACTAAATTTGGAAACTTTCTATTTTGGAAAACCTACTTATTTTAGAAACTTTCTAAATCGGGAAACATGCTTATTTTAGAAACTTTCTAAATCTAGAAACATGCTAAAATAGAAATTTCTAATTTAATGTTTTATTAAAGTTTTCGGTTGGGTCACAAATTATAGGCCCAATTCTTGGCCCAAGACCACAGAATTCCAATTGGCCCAATAATTTGACATAACCGAGTCGGTTCATTAATTCTGGTCCAAGACCAAATTAACTACTAAATCCAACTGGTTATTTACTAAACCAGACCAGCTCTAAATTATTTGGTCCAACCAAATCAAACTTAGACCAGCCTTCGGTTTAGGTTAAAATTCAATTTTGAATTTAAATCCGGTTTAACCAGAAATTAAATAATACCAATTGCATTAAATAATTTCCAGCAAACCGCGATTTGGTTAACCGCTTGAACCACCAATTAAATTGGATCGGTTCGGTTAAGTCCAAATCAGGAAGAAATAGATTGGTCTAACCAATCAATTTTAGCTGATTTTGACCTAACTTACGGGTTAAGCTTAAGCTAACAATGAAACACAATCGGATTGATCGGTTCATTGTCGCGGGTTAGGGAAGGACGAACCGCGAAGCTCGGCTGAACCGATTGGCTACTCGCGGAACGTATGCCTCGCCAGCATATCGATCGATATCACGCTCCCTCGTCGATCGATACTCGCGTGCATCAGCTCGTTGCGATCGGGTCATCGGGACAGCGAGAAGCAATCGACACGATTGATATCGATCGATATCACGCTCCCTCGTCGATCGATACGGGCGTCCACTTCGCATACCGATGGGTTTCAATCGGTTCATGCGATTTACATATTAGGTTTTCAAGTTTTCTAATCAAATTTCTTAACACAAATTCGATTATAAACATTTAAAAACAACCTAAATATGATCCAAACAGCAAAAA
This sequence comes from Orychophragmus violaceus, assembly GCA_030180135.1. Lineage (NCBI taxonomy): Eukaryota > Viridiplantae > Streptophyta > Magnoliopsida > Brassicales > Brassicaceae > Orychophragmus > Orychophragmus violaceus. The sequence goes on along the minus strand of CM058235.1, from coordinate 18,975,837 downwards.
CCTAACGACCTAAGCTCTGATACCACTGAAGGATTATGTTTGTTCATAGGTTTAATTATCAGATTACAACCTATCACATAATCAACTAGGATCTAGGTGATTTGCAGTTGAATCATAAACAGATCAGGATCATTACCTTATGATTGCAGCGGATTGATCAAGGGAATATCGAGATCTGTAAGAGCTGATGATTACCGGCTCCTCCTAGGTATCCACACGCTTACAAGCTACTGGATCAGGCTGCTAGACCAAGCTGGAACAACAGAGAGAGAGGAGGACGACCAGACCTAAAATCGCAGAGACTTAGGCTAACTGGCGCCCCCTTCTTTCCTTATATGGGCCCAAGTAATTAAACTAATGGCTTATTAGGCTTTTGGGCCCAAGACCCAAATCAGACAAAAGACTGTATTTTGTCTGGCCCAATTCTCTGTACAAATACAGTAAATGTCTTGCATCTTACTGTATTAATTCCTTTTTAACTTTCCCGTTAGCTATGGTGTGTGACCCTTTGGGATCATACAATACTGGTAATAAGTCCTAAACTTATAGATCAAGAGCGGGCTCTAGCAAGTCATCATGATCACCCAGTATTTATGACTTATGTCTGATCTCGACACTTATCATACTTTCTAGAGATAGTACAATAGATTTCAGGACATTCCCAACATGTTTCTCTTGGAAAGAAACTCTCTCTCAAGAAAAACGCAGTTCCGAGCAACAAACACTTTGTTCTCGGATTGGTTGTAAAAGTAGTATGCCTTGGTTTCCTTAGGATAACCAACGAAGTAGCACTTATCAGATTTGGGTTCGAGCTTATCTGTAATCAATCGCTTAACATAAGCTTCACAACCCCAAATCTTCAGGAAAGACACATTTGGAACATTTCCAGTCCACATCTCATGTGGTGTCTTTGCAACTGATTTTGACGGAACCCTATTAAGTGTAAACGCAGACGTTTCTAGAGCGTATCCCCAAAAGGATAATGGAAGAGTTGAGAGACTCATCATTGATCGAACCATATCTAATAGAGTTCGATTCCTCCTCTCGGACACCCCATTCCATTGTGGTGTTCCAGGAGGAGTGAGTTGTGAAACAATTCCACAATCTCTCAAATGATCACTGAATTCTTGGCTTAAGTATTCTCCTCCACGATCTGATCGAAGAGCCTTAATACTTTTGCCAAGTTGATTCTGTACTTCATTTTGGAACTCTTTGAACTTTTCAAAGGATTCCGACTTGTGTCTCATTAAATAGACATATCCATACCTGCTGAAATCATCAGTAAAGGTAATGAAGTATCGAAAATTTCCTCTGGCACTTGTGCTCATTGGGCCGCATACATCTGTATGTATAAGGCCCAATAGGTCACTGGCCCTTTCATTTTGTTTGTTGAAAGGCGCCTTTGCCATTTTGCCTAGTAAACAAGATTCACATTTCTCACATGATTCATAATCAAATGAGCCCAAGAGCCCATCACTATGGAGCTTTTGAATCCGTTTCTCGTTTATGTGGCCCAAACGACAATGCCATAGAAAAGTCTAATTCGTGTCATTTGATTTGAATCTCTTGGTGTTAATGTTATAGATTTCTGTGCTTTGGTTTAGAACATAAAGCTCATTCTCTAATGGGCTGCTACCATAATACATATCATTGTAATCAAAAGAACAACATTTATTCTTAATTGAAAATTGATATCCTTCCAAATCCAAAACAGGAATAGAAATAATATTTCTGCTTATAGCAGGTACATAGTAGCAATTATGAAGTTCTAAAACCAAACCAGAAGGTAAAGACAAGTTAAATGTTCCTACGGCTAATGCAGCAACTCTTGCTCCATTCCCCACACGCAGGTCCACTTGTCCCTTTTCCAACGTCCTACTGTTGCTTAGGCCCTGCATATTTGTACAAATATGAGCACCACAGCCGGTATCCAATACCCAAGAAGTAGAACCAGAAGTGGTAACATTTACTTCTATAACATAAATACCTGAAGATGAAGTCTCGAAAGTCTTCTTCTTCTTCTTCTTCTCTTCCAAGAATTTGTTGCAATTTCTCTTCCAATGCCCAGGCTCTTTACAGTAATGGCACTTATCAGTCTCAGATGGGCCCGGCTTGGGCTTCGGGGCTGGCGCAGGCGTGTCCTGGTTCTCAATCGGGACTGCCTTGCCCTTTCCCTTGCCTTTGCCTAGTTTCTTAAACTTCTTACCCCCTTGTACCATAAGTACATTAGGAGTGCCCTTCCTGATATTAGGCTCAGCTGTCTTGAGCATGCCATGCAGTTCAGTCAACGTCTTCGTCAAGTTGTTCATGTTATAGTTCATAACAAACTGATCATAACTTGACGGCAGTGACTGCAGAATGATGTCAGTAGCCAACTCTTGGCTAATGGGACAATCCAGTCTCCCCAGGTTATCAATATAACCCATCATCTTAATGACATGAGGACTGACCGGACTGTCCTTTGGTAGCTTGCATTCAATGAGAGATTTAACCGTCTGGTATCTCTCAGTTCGTGCTTGCTCCTGAAACATGCTTTTCAGGCTAGTAATCATCTCCACTGGCGACTCCACGTTCTCGTATTGCTTCTGCAAGTCCGAGTTCATGGTAGCCAACATGAGACAATTCACATCGACCACATCATTGGAATGCTTGTCCCAAGCACTCCTTTCTGCATGTGCAGCATTGGATCTCAGTTTTTCAGGGAGAACATTTTCAAGGACATAGTCCCGCTTCTCCTGCTTGAGAACAATTCTCAAGTTCCGATACCATTCAAGAAAATTCGATCCATTTAACTTGTCCTTCTCAAGGACGGATCGCAGAGAGAAAGAATTATTATGAGTAGTAGTCATAGCTGAGAACATAGAAAAGAAAAAGGTTTAGTTATGATGTTCAAGAAATGAGAAATCTTAACTTTTAAGAAAACTCGCATTATATTCAATTAATGCTTCCTCAGATGAATATAATGATCCATGACCCATATTTTACTAAATTCAAGTGAGCCACTGGCTATCACTCAACTTTAGCTATTTAGGTAAGCAACAACCTTGCTAGTTACATCTAATATAACTCTTGGTTGTGGATCGACATCTTATGTCCAATCCACCTGATGTCTCTGGGCCCAAAACGATTTTGATAGCCCAGTCAAGTAAACCAATCTCTTCAGTCATGTAATTGTTGATGCCTTGCACTGCAAGCCCATTAACACGATTACTTCCTGCCTTACTCATGTAATTGTTGATACCTTGTACTGCAAGCCTATCGTACAATGAAATGAGTCTTGACAGTTGACAAGATTGGAAAGACATCAAGTATCACTTGATATTTGGTTGAGGAACGGAACCATTTAAAACGTTCAGTTTTACTATGTTTTAATTCTTATAATTAATTGATTTATCATGTTTTGGTTCTGTGATTGCAGGCTCCAAAACCCAATCATCGAATCTGATGTCGACCGACACTACTATAGTGTCGATCGATACAGAATAACCAAAAGCAATCCGCGATAACCGATCAATCCAATTGATCCGGTTTTGAATACCGGTCGGTGTCGATCGATGCTACACTAGCATCGGTCGATACCAACCTAATCAAACCAATCGCAATTCAAACCATTTAACCAAGCTCGATAACCGGTCCAATCCAATTGAACCGGTTCATCACTCTCACGAGGTTTGTGTCGACCGACACAACGCTTGTGTCGATCGACACTAGGCGAAAAGTTTTATTCGGGTTATCCTTCTGTGTCGACCGATACCTGCTTGGTGTCGATCGACACAGGGCGATAAACCCTAATCGATTTTTCAAATTAAAACCCTAAACTAGTTTTAATCAAAAACGAATTTCAGCATGCTTGTATCAACTATACAGAGATCCAGATTCAACTAATCTAATCAACATGCCACAGATTCAATGGAACCCTAAAGCTCTGATACCACTGAAGGAATTTCTAGCAGTTCTAATCAGGATTAGCAACCCTAGTCTGAATTCCGAGCCTAGGATCTACAGGTTCATGTAATTGAATCTATCAGATCTGGAGATTACCTGGTGATTAGCAGCGGAAGTTATTTGCAGATAATCGAGATCTAGAGCGCCTCAAATGCTGCGCCTCTACTGGTATCCACACGCACACAAGCTGAACAGGAAGGGATGCTAGTGCCTTTTGAGATCTAATCTCAAAGAGGTTTCTTTTCTGTTTCTGGTGGCTGTGAATTAGGTTAGGTCTAAGTTTAGGTCGACCATATATCTTATATATGTCGACTTAAACCGCCCCGGGATTAACTAATAATTAAACCAATTTAATCTGTCAATCCGCGAGTCGTGTCGACCGACACACTCTATGTGTCGATCGACACGGCCAATTTATGTCGACCGACACTCTTAGTGTGTCGATCGACATCGCCCAGAAATGTCGATATTGAATGCATATCAAATATGCATTCACCCGATCATTACATTAATGATCATCCTCTCATGCAATGTCCAGTTTGCTTAGGTGTGTGACCCTGTAGGATCATATAACACTAGCAATGAGTTCTCAACTCATTGATCATAAGTGGCTTCTAGCAAAGCGTTATGACTACCTAGTGTCATATGATTGTCTCATCTCGACAACACGACTTTCTCTCAGAGTAAGTACAAATAGATTTCAGGACATTCCCAACAGTAGATGCCACTAAAGTGTGTGTTGAGATTAACGTTTGTTCGGAGTCTTGTTCAACCAAGCGTGGTAAGGCGATAAGGATGTGGAGATGTTCACCGGAGAGGCTAATGCAGGAGTGTAGAAAATGCTGAAAAAGTTGCAGGAAGTGTTGCAGGAGTTGCATGAGGCTTTGTAGGAGCTGCAAGAAGTGCTGGAGGAGCTACAGAAGGTGGTGCCTTGCAATGGAGTTGGATCTCGGGATGGCACCCGTGGAAAATGAATTATACTGTTTACTACCAGAAGTTTTGAATGAGTTGGAGAAGTAACTAGAGGACCTGGTGAAGAAAGAATTAACTGGACCAAGCAGTTCATCATGTGGACATTTGTCATGTAGTAAGGAAGAGTGACAAAGGTTTCAGACTTGGTATGGGCTAACAAAATTCGAATAAGATTGGTGTAAGAAAATAACCACCAGGAAAAGACTAGAGTTTGGGAGGCAGCTATCGATTGGACCAGGGAAGTTGTGGACCAAGTGCACAAAGTCGATGGAAAGACCTGGTTGTAAGAAAGTCATATGAGGTGGCGGTGTTCTAACTGGAGCAAGCGTCAAGAGTTATTTGTGTTGCATGTTTCACAATTAGAAGTAGGAAAGTGTTAAAATCTATTCTAAGTATGAAACCTTGGAATCAGATGTGACATCAGCTTCAATGGTTTATGGACGGCTCGTTTGAAGTCTGATCAAGCTGAAGTTGGAGGAGATCTTCGTGGTATTGCGGGCTCTAGAATCAACAGTAGGACCGAAAAGGTAACGGTAAGTTGCGGAGTTATTTGGGTGCCATGACGGTTCTAAATTTCTCGATAGATAAGAAGAAGAAAAATGATTTTATTCTCTCTAAAAAGCTTCAACTAACATACAAACTTCAAAAACAGTAGAAGATGAGAGAGAGAAGGAAAGAGAAGAGAAAATGGCGAGAAAGAAAAAATTACCTGTCGATTTGTAGTGCGATCCGTAGTGGGAATCGTGAAGAGGTAACTTCCCATTTAAAGCAAACTCGTGCCATCTTTTTCTCGAGATCGACAGGATTCTCTTTTCTCTTCGAATCTCAACAGTCGATTTCAAATTTGAGATAATGATTAAAAGCCTAATCGTTTCTTGAGGAGTTCGAGATCTTTGGGATCTTTCATATTCTCCACATCTAGACCGCCGATTCTAAATCGACGATCGAAGATCAACGGTCAGAGAATACATCATCCTTCCGCGGAACAAGGTCGACAATATTTGTTGAGATATCAGATCTCAACTATTCGATAACCGACCAGATTAACGGATAGAAATGGAGGTTTAATCATCTTCTCCTCGAAATCGAGGTCCACGCGCCGCGAGTGATAAGCAATTTGAGAGTTTCGCATTTAGATCGTCCATCCAACAACGAGATCTATAGTGTGAACGAGTTGATCATTAGAGGGAGATATCAAGGGTGGCACGCAGCTTCCCGAGACAATTTACCGCCCATTAACCTCGAACCATTGAATTAATGGGCTGCGGTCTATTGTTGGTACTGGATTTCGTATCAAGAAATCCAGCCCATTACACGACAGAAAGGCCCAATTGTGGTTTGAACCCATTAGGTTGTTTGTCATCCAAAGCCCATTAAGATTGATATTTCGGATTAAAGCACGTCGAGTTCAAGATAATATCGACCTCTACTTAAAGAATATGGCCTAAATGAAAGACCAAGTCGTCGTCCGTTCAAACAATCTCCGTGAATCAAGGAGAGAGGAGAGATCGTCGCTAACAAGAACATACCATAAAATCGGAACAAGAAGATGGAGTATTGAGGCTATAAAAAGAAGAAGAGAAAACTTCTCAAGACATTCCAACTGAGATAGAGAAAACCACTTCGACTAGATTAATTCGACCTCATTTGTATACTCTCAATTCGATTATATAAGTTCTTATTTCGACATTCAATCCTAAATATATTTTTGATTCATAGGAAATTTACATTTACATTCTCTGAGTCCAAATCCACGTATAACAAATTTTTAGTTTGAATATGTGATCTCACAGAAGGGATCACTAGTATTATATAATGGTTATTGGCCACTCCACTTATCACCAATGGGTTTTAGGTTGGGAGCCCATAAAACTTAATATGCTATCAGATTCCAATCCATGCAATCCAACCTGATCCGATCCAAAGTTGGTATAACCATCGACAACCCATGCCCAAAATTAGTGTAGTCGATCCAATCCCGAAGATATAAAAATTATGGCCAAAGAACCATTATCTTGGGAGGGCGTATTAAGAACATAAATTTCACATCGATAGTTAGAAAGATCACTAGTAATATATAAGGATATGAGCCACTGCACTTATCACCAATTGATTTTAAGTATAAAGTTGATAGAACTTGATAAGATTCACGTCTCAATTACTACACACAAGCGGGTTCCATTTGAGGTAATCCTTCCTCTCCCTAGAGAATAATTCTCTATCTTGTGCTCGCTTGTTATTCTACCACACTTTTGGTTGATGTAAAAATCCACATAACATGTTTCGTCCCGAACCATTTCAATTGTTAGTTTTCTAATTTATTGTTGGACATGGGTTTAGCACCCATTTATAAGCTCATTAGAAATCTTGTTAAATCAGTAAAATCATCTCGGCCAAGAAGACAAACCCGCTACGGAGTCAATGGCCCAAAAGGAAGTCAGCATCCAAGCGCTATAAATAGGACCCTTCACTCTTCATTTTAGACACACTGTAACTTGCGAGAGTGCCGAGCTACTTCTATAAAGCTCCGACCTCAAGCAATATTTAGGGAGCACGTCATTTGACGGACTTCCACTTCGTACCATCCTATTCATCGCTCGGCTTTGGCCTTAAAATCAATAAAGAAAAATTTCAACCTTATTTAAGTTTACCTCGCACCTCGTAGTTCAAACATTTCAGATCGTAGCCCGACTTTTATACTAGATCGAATTTCCGTAACAACAATTAGCCGTCTGTGGGACCGAGAAATTTTTTTTTACACTCTAAGACGAAGCCAAGATGACTTGACCTCTTCCAGCGAATAAAAACTCAAATCGCCCAAATGAATTCTGAGCCCGACCCTGCCAAGCCCGCTGGGCGAGGCACAGCCGCCGATCTTACTAGTCGGTTTCCAGGGTGACCACGCCGAGGCAGCCTTCATCCCTCAAGGTGTCAAACTAAGAGACAGAGCTCCCAACATCTGAAACCGAGACGCCTCCTCCTTCATCAAGACCTTAGGAACACTGGTCGACAAGCTTACCGAGAATAACAACACCCACTCCGGCCAGCCGACAAGCGAACTAGCCCAATATCAAGCGACGATGAGCTCAAACCACCGGAGACGCAACCGACCCGCAAAGCACCATTCGAATGCGGAACACCCCACTTGTCCCAGGATGACCAATCCCTCGAAGAGGGATAAGACACATCGTTCACAATAAGAATAATGAGCACGCCGGTCGGGCACCTCGAGGAGATCAAGCTGTCAATCTACGAAGGAATCTCATACCCTCGCCAATACCTAACAGCTTTCAATACCGCATTAGCACGAACCAAACTCCCTTTAGAATAACGCAACACCGGTTTTTGCCGGTTCTTCATGGAGAAGTTGGGTGGCTCCACTCTCGACTGGTTCCTATGCTTAAAGGCGCACACTCTATCGACAGTTATCACAAGCTAACGACTGATTTCCTCGAGCACCATTCAACGATTGACCAGGGGAAACTTCTAACCACCGCCTCCAAACTCACAGTGGCCGATGAAGAGGGACTCCCGGCGCTGCAATACAGACTCTAGCAAGATTCACCCTTCCGCGATGAGCTGATGACAAATAGGCCGCGAACCCTAGAAGATTCCCTCCTCCGGGCGTCAGCATTCACCAAAGTAGAAGAAAAAAAGAGCTCGTTGGTAAAAAAGTTCTCCTCGACCAAGAAAGTAAAGGAGCTCGCAAAAGGGCGCCTCAACGAGAAAAAGAAGAAGTCAGTGACATACTACGGTATCAGTCAGCTCAACCAAGCATGGAGCAAGCCCGCACGAATTGATAACCAAGATTGGCTCTTCTGCACCTTTCACCAACGATCCGGATATGACACCACCGAGTGCTGGCATCTGCGAAGTCTTTGACTCAGCGAATACCAAAGTAAAGAAACAACCCTAGCCGGTCAAAACACACCAACGACTCCTAGCCAAGAAACAAAGCAACAGCCATGCACGAGGAGGAGCGGTTCAAACAGCCCAACCAGTACGCAACAATGATGGGACAAGGCAATCGCCGAGGAACCAAGAAGCAACGAGGAGATTACTCCCACCTCAAAAAATCGGGCGGATCTTGGGACGATCCGTAACGACTCACTTACCGTCGAATTTCGATCAAGCGACCTGAAGGCAGATAAAATCGTGTTAAAAGCAAACAACTCAATCGACCTCACCCTCGGGAGGACCCCGCAAGGATTGGAATAGCAAAGGCAGGAGAAGAGGCGTCCGGAAAAGCTCCCAGCTGACCCCACGAACGACGCAGCCGAAATAATCGAGCTGTCGGGGCATATCGAGCAGATAATCATAACCAACGAGGGTGGACAAAACCCCACAACAGAAAGAAAAAACACGCCGATAAGTTCGGAGCGCTCCAGCACCCTCTAGAAACGGCGTTACCTAAGCACAACTACCGAAGGTAAAATAAGCTTGGCTCAAATTTTGTAAAAGAAAGAAATACACTCGGCTTGATCTCTCCTCGGAGAGTACGTAGGCAACCTATACAAAGTGCAGCCGCCTTCATATTTTAATTCAAAAAGTCGTTTTTCATTCTTATAACTATGCTCCCTAACACCTAACCATCGACATTCTGGCCAAATGATCGATCAAATAAACATGTGTCCCATGCACAGTGACATATTGCATCACATCGTCGTTTTCACCGACTATGAACCGGGCCTAGACCCCTCATAATCCTTAGAAAATGTTTTGTAAGCCGAACCTCCTTCGCGCAACTATGTTCAGGGACTCCACAGGATAAGCCGAGCATATACTCGTGCCTAGATAACCAAACAGAAGACGAGATAAGCCGAGCCAAAGCTCGTACCCGCAAACATCTGTAGACAAATGGGCGAGCATTGTTTCGATCAGAGAAAATCAAAAATAGGATAAGCCGGGCACGTATTCGCACCTAAAATTTGATCTCGCCCAAAGCCGAGAAACGACTCGCATCCACAAAAAAGGGGAGGAAGGAGAAAGAGACAAGCAAAGTCCCTCCTTTCTTTTATTCCATCCTTGTCAAAGTTACAAGAAAAAAAACAACAAAAGAAAATCTAATTTCTTGAAAGACGATTTCATCCGGATCAAATCTCGCATCCTCTCTTACAAGGTAAACCCCCAACAACAACAAACAACAACAATTCGCACGCGAACACATCGTCGAACGTTTGTTCCCTGCTCAGGGGCAATTACCTGCGGCAGTCCAAGCTGGGGTAAAGTCGACCTCAGGGGCCGGACCCCACGACCCCCCTGAACAATCTTACGCCGACGGCCCCCTCCAGAAAGATATCTCCCCTTACACGAAGGAATGAGAGCCAACCCGACCACTTGCTCATCGCTTTGCAAACACAAAAAGGAAAACGTTAGAGCAAAACCACGACGCCAAAACAGGGGGAAGAAGGGCACAAGCACCCAACAAATGGGCAACACACTTACATCAAAGCGACAAGTTCAAAACAGGACAACCTCCGACCCATTACTAAAATCAGCGGCGCATCAAATCCCCCGAACGAAGGAACTGTGCGTCGCCTTTAGGTTCACAAAGACGGCAAACAGGGGCGGCTATCGGAATATCTTTACGCATCAACAAGCCCCTACTTCGCAGTAAAACACGAGCCCGTCTGACAACGATAACCACCGAAACCCCGGAGGCCGGCGACGGCCAACACCAAAACGAATCAAGAAACTTACCGGCGAAGTAATCTTGCTGCCAAAATCCACTGGGATTCAGCCTGCCGCCAACCAAAAACTCAACCCACTCAGGAAAAACAAGAAAAAGAGACGACATTTATAACCAGAAAAGGTAGTGGTTCCCAAATCAACACATTTAAATCAACGCAACGGTTACCAACATAACCTTCAACGCAAAAACGGCGGTCGACCTTTCCATAAAAATGCAAAACAACTATTGGAAAGCAATAAAGACGCACCAACCAAACCTCAGAAACCAAAGAGGGATGTCGCCAAAATACATCAAGACACTTTCAAACAAACACAAACGGAAAGCGAGACCGCATCAACGAACAACAACCTAGCTCGAAACGCCAAAAGCAATCATAGGGAAGAATAGGATAAATATGTGCACACGATCAAGGACCGCCAAAGTTCATATTGACAGCTTCAAAAAAAGGGGGGGGGTAAAGGAGGAAAGAAGCCTGCAGCTCGCCGCATTGAGAAGTTAGGCCACTGGCTTCCGACCTCAAGAGATTGACCTCAAGGCGCCCTTCGCAATTCGCATCCTCAAGGTCTGCAACCCTCTTCTCAAGATCTGCGACATGTTGCCTCTCCAACACCAAAGCAGCAGCGGACTCCTCAGCTTCCCCGAGCCGCCCACGAGTAGCCTCCAGTTCAAGGGCAGCACCGCGCAAGGCATCGACATGCTCCCTGAGAGCGCCCCTTGCCGATTCAGCATGATTCATGTCAAGCTCATATGAGTCCCTAAGCTTGTTAAAAACAGCAGCCGACTACAAAATAAAAGAAACGGTCAGTCGGTATACAACAACACAAAACGATAAACGAGATCAACAAAACATACATTGACAAGGCGATGACTAAAATCCTCCTGAAGGTCGGGTCTGAGTATCTCGGAGACGGGAACTAGCTTCCGAGGAGGCTTCACCGTGATTCGCTGGTATGGGTCGGCACAAGACCGCTTATCATCCACTGAAGGACCCTTCTCTGTATGGTGGTACGACCAATTAAAATCCAGCAAATCAGGTTCCCGACCGGTCCCCAGACCACCACCACGAGGAGAGGCAGAACTGAAACCCGTACGACGGGAACGATCAACAACATTCCCATGTCCCTCGCCAACAACCTCGCAGAGAGAACTGTCAGAGACTTCCGAACCAACACGTCCCCCCTCAGGAAGTACAACTTCTGAACCAAAAGCACCAACCTCAGGAGCAGGCACCTATTCGGATACGACCTCTTGGTCCCGACCAACGTTGCAATTAAGCTCCATCTCCATAAAAGCAGCCTTCATGCCCTGACCCCGCCCCCCCCCCCCCACACCAACAGGCGGATGCGCGACAACCCGCTCAGTAGACACATGACTCACCTCAAGATCGATAACAGGCAGACTCCCTGCAAACGAAGCAGACTCCCCAGCGGAATAACTAGCCGAATTCATAGCCGGACGATCACGATCATCACTCGAAACCTCACGTTTCTTCCTACGCAGACGAGGAGACAACGACCCACCTACCGGGCCGGAAGAAGACGACAACCCCAAAAACTCTGACAAAATAGCCAACGGATTAAAAAGGGGACGCGTTCCCACGGTAAAAAAAAGGGAGGGAGAAGGATTCATACCTGAATCAACTTTCTCAAAACAAGCCCGAACCCTCGAATCAAAAGAGCCTTTTCCTCCTTTTCCTCCTTTGAAGACCAGAATATCAGACGATGAGCCCTCATCTTCGTCAAATTCTCAAAAAAACCAGCAGTCCAAAAACCCGAAAAAGCAAGCTGCAGAAAAAGCAGATGCGGGACAAACCACGTCAACAAAAGCAAGCGCCAAAACAGAAAAAGTGTAAAAGGAAAAGAACTACTAGAGTCAGTATTCCAAGCCAAAAAGAAGACCCTGTCCACATCGAACGTCAGCGCAGTGTTAACTGTGCGAAGAAATAGCCGTCCTGCTAGCGATCCGTCTTATCCAGAGGGTTGGACACAATCTTCAGATGATGCTTTGGAAAAATATTCGTATAGAAAGTCCCTAAGGTCCCTCGATTAACCGATATCAACGTCAATTTTCCAAAGAAATCGGTGGACATATCGAAGCCATCATTAGCAACCATAATCAAAGCGCCCACCATATTACGAATGGCCCCCGGGCAAAGCTGAGATATAGCCACATTCTTCGCTTCGCAGTACTCGATCAGGAGCCTCAGAAGGGGAAACAACAAATGACATTCAGAGAATAAACTCTCGTACAAGTAAACCCATCCAGGAGGAGCATTCTAGGGCCTCTCATTCGAGATCGGCAAACGAAATTTGAGACCAGGAATACGGATACGATCTCGCGGAAGGGCATCCAGGAAATCATGCTTACAGATGGACAAAGAAATTGGCCGATGAACCACCTTCCTTCTAGATTCCTCCCCTTCACTCGCCGCAACTTCCCCCCCCCCCCCCGTTTCTTCTTCTTCTTCCCTTTCGGAATCGTCGATTGAGAGCGACTGCCAGAAGCGGTAGCATTAGGCCCCGAAGCACTGCCTCCAGGCTCAACCAAATCGTCGCATCATTCCTACGACCCAACGTATCTACACCAACACCCGAATCACGCTCATTCCCGTCACCTTGTTCTTCGCCAACAGGCGAGCCCAAGTTTTCTCCCTCTGGAAGCGGAGGAAGAGAAGCATCGGAAAAAGGCTGGCAGGCAAGAGGTTTTCTCACCATCAGAGCACCCCAAAAACGGACGAGGTATCCACCCGCTGCGCGAATTAAAGAATTCCTTGTCGTCCTGAGAAAACCTAGACTGACAGGGCTCACACCCTGCGAACTGGAATAATCCGAATCACTACTGCTAGATGACAGATAATAAGTCATCCCTGCTCGCATACTAAACCAACAAATCTAAAGAAAATCAACAAATACTGGCGACTGGAGGAGAATGTACGGAGCAGAAATTACGAAAAGGAATCAATCGCCAAAAAGAAAGGCATGGGAATCGAAGAGGCGAAAATTTGGAATAAAGAAATTTCATAAAAACTTGAGAATCACGCTTCCTGCAAATCGCGTCGTTTCGCTAGAAACGCAATAGAGTCCGATGGCACGAATAATATCGATCGAAGCAAAGCGACCTAACAAGATTTCCATCTGACTTACACGCTAAAAGGAATTCGCCGACCTCGACTAAAACCGCAGATCGACGAACTGGGGGGACTAATTGTTGGACATGGATTTAACACCCATTCATAAGCCCATTAGAAATCTTGTTAAATCAGTAAAATCATCTCGGCATAATGATATACCATGGATTTCAGGACTTTTAACTGTGGTATATGTATTATTTATCGAGTCTTTTATTATGTTTTAGAGTCTTTTAGGTGTGTTTACAGGTCTAGGTACGTTTGGAGCGGATTTGGAGATTATGGTGCATTTTGGAGCTATTTGGAGCATTTGGCCTAGAGAAGAGTTCACTGTCTATTTTGGAGACTTGTGTCGATCGACACACCTTTGGTGTCGATCGATGCACACACGAGTCAGACAATTCTCGGCGAGTTTAATGAAGAGTTTGGAAATTGCACTTTGGCCCAGAAGTTTCCCATAATTACAAAGAAGTCCCAACCGTGATTAGATCATTATATTAGGGTTTTTAGCCACTTGTTTAGGCTACGCTTTCAGACTTAAGTTTTATTATTTTTCAGAGAGAGAGATTTGGAACTCATATTCTTTGTTTCTCTTTTATGATATTTGGTTTTCTATTCATCATGTCTCACAAGGGATTTCATGAAATTATAGGTTGATCAATCTGTAGAAATTTATATCTGTTAGTTCTTCATCTAGGGTTATTCTTAATGCTTGATCTGAATTGACCACTTTGATTATTGATGTTAGGTTGATTTCTGCAACGAAAGTTGATTAATTAACTAGATAGAACCTAGATGAGCAATTTGACTATTCGCAAAGAAATTTGGCTTAGGAGAATTGTGAACGAAAGAACCTGAGATTAATGCTTGTTTAGAACTCTAGGATTCACAACGAAAGTTGGCTTGCTAGGTTGTTAGACATAGATAATATTCGCAACGAAAGTTGGTCTGTTATAATTCTGTGATTCTAGTTCTAGAACAGTTCTTAGTTAGATCCCGATTGATTGATTAGCATGTGTTCCTGATTTCCTGAGAACTCCCTTGACCTGACGCCTTCACCTTCTGATTTACAAACCGTTTACTTGCTTTTTGTTTTGATTTACTGCTTTCTACCGCTTCTACCTAGCTCAACCTGAAATTATATAATCTATCGCAAGAATCTAGAGTCTATGTGGATTCGATACATATACTACTGGTTCACGTCTGTGTACTTGCAGTGTAGATCTAGGGATTAAAACTCTGATTGTATCAAGTTTTTGGCGCTGTTGTCGGGGACTCTTTTGAGTCTTCGATAGATTTGAACTTAGGGTTTAGACTAGGTTTTTTTTTTTTTTTGGTTACTAATTTTTCTTTTTCTTGAGTTTCAGGTACTCCTGTAATCGCACTGCATCGATCGACACTGTCCTGTGTGTCGATTGTTGCATCTTCGCGACACGCATCGATCGACGCTTCTCTTGCATCGGTCGACACATCTGCGTAACTGAGACAGTTTATGCCTGATCGCGAATTGAGGAGTAATTTGGACAAGGAGCTCGTGAATCTCGTACTTAAAGAGCTTGCTAAGCTAGAGAGAGAGAACAGAAAAGCTCAAAAGAAGGCTAAGATGGCGAACGTTAATCAGGTACCTTTGATTTTGAGACCTTATGCTCAGGGTGTTCTGAGAGACCAACAGAACAACCCGTACAATGATGCTTGGCAAAGGATCGATGTTGAGGGACGTGTGATCCCTGATCCTGAACCGCCCCAAGGTCAAAGGCAAATGATTAATCCTCCTGCTAATGATAGGACTCTTGCTGATTACAACCGTCCAGATGAGTTCTATGCTAACCGGTCCGCAATTGTACCTCTTGGCTTTGAGAGGAATGACTTTGAGATCAAGACTGTCTACTACTCTCTTCTAAGGCAGAATCCTTTCCATGGTCTCCCACATTAGCAACCCATGGATCATATAGACAATTTTGAAGACTTCATCACTGGAATGAAGTATAATGGGGTAAACTATGACTATCTATATCTCAAACTTTTCCCCTATTCTCTCGCTGGAGAGGCTGCAGCTTGGCTGAAACAACTTCCAACTGGGAAGTTTACTACTTGGGATGCTGTGAAGAGAGAGTTCTTGAGGCACTTTTATGATGATGCTCGCTCTGATCAGTCGAGATAGGATATTCTCACCTTCACCAAAGGCCCTACAGAGCCTCTTAAGTTGCTTGGATGAGGTTTAAGAAGTACCAACGTGACTGTCCTCATCATGGATTCTCTGAAGTGACGATGTTGGGCACATTCTTCAGAGGAATTGATCTCCATTACCAATCTGCATTGGATAATGCCAGCAATGGCAATTTCAATACAAGGACTCCTGAGCAGGCTAGAGTGCTAATTGACAACTTGGTAAGCAGCAATAGCACCAAGTATGCTGATAGGAGAAGGAAGGAGTCTGGTGGAAAGATAGATAATCTGGAGATTGCTGATATTAGGAAAAAGCTGGACACTATTCATAGTTTGTTGACTGGAAAGAAAGTTGTCCACTTTGCTTAGGATGTTGAGATGTTTAAGGCTGAAAAAAACAACCAAGAAGAGGATGTGAACTACATCAGTGGCTCTGGATTTCAAGGAAATAGGTTTGGAAATCAGCAAGGTAATTCTTATCAGAGGACTTATGGATCATCTTCCTATCAGACACCTCCTGCTGCTAGTGCTCATGAGAGCAAGATGGAAACCATGATGGAGCGGTTGCTGCAAGGTCAGACTAAGACTACTGTGGACTTCAACAAGAAGCTGGATGCTGTGTATGAATATCTGAATGGGAAGTTTGAATCCTTGAGCACTCATGTGAAGAAGCTAGATGTTCAAATCCAACAGACATCTCAAGCAGTGCAAAGGCAAAATGGAGCTGGGAAAGCTGAACAGAACAAATTCGTCAATGCTATGACCATAAGAGATGGGATTGACTTGCTGGAAGAAGAAGAGAGCATAATCTCGGATTTTTTGGGTGAATTCTGTCTGTCTGAGACAAGCATCGATCGACACAACTCGTGCATCGATCGACACAGTCCCGATACGTCTGATGAAATTGCTCGAAATCGCCTTGTGTCGATCGACACACATCGTGCATCGGTCGACACAGATCCCAGACGAGACCAGAATCCTGCAACAGTCATTGAACTAGTATGTGAGCCTTTTGTACCACATTCTAAGCCTCATAAATTGTCCAAATAAGAGCTAGACGAAGCTAAATGCATAAGAGTGATGGAGAAGCAACTAATTCAGATTTCATAGAAGCTTCCAGACCCAGGAGCCTTTGTGCTTGACTGTTCCATCTCTAAGGACATATTCAAGCGTTCTCTGTGTGACTTAGGATCTTGTGTGAATCTCATGCCATACTCTGTGGCTGTGAGATTAGGACTGATGGATTTCCAGCCTACTAGGATTTCTCTTATCCTAGCTGATCGATCAAAGAGGTATCCAGAAGGAGTTCTTGAGGACGTTCATGTCAGAGTTGGGAACTACTTGATTCCGACAGACTTTGTGGTGCTGAAGTATAATATTGAGTTTGATGATCATCTGCTACTTGGTAGATCATTCTTAGTTACTGATTGATCTCCACCTGGGAGATGATCCAATAAAATAAAGAACTTAAAAAGGACATATTAAAGAGGCTCTATATTAAATTAAGAGATGATTTTTTTTTCCTTCTGACGACGTATTAATTAATGAATAATGAGATAATTAAATTAAATACAGAATTTTGAAGATATTTATATCGCAAGGGTAAGGTTTGAAGTTTTAACCATGGTTCGGTGTGAATACTTTATTAGAATTTAGAAGTGGTAAGGTCCACAAAGAGAGTGCACATGTGAGACATGGACTGATTGATCTCCACCTGGGAGATGATCCATTGCGGTTCAAGATGAACAAGCTGCAGAGATCCACCATTGATGGACAGAGCTTCAGTGTAGAAGTGGAACCAGAGATTCTCGTTGGAGAAGAGAAGATGGCAGTTCATTCTGAACTTGCTCTAACATCTTCAGATCCTGCAACTGCTCTTAAGCAGAAAGCTCCAGATCTCTCTCTTCCACCAAAGCAAAGGTATGGATCTTTTAAACTCAGATCTCCTAATTCCTCAGCTTTGAATGCAGGAAAACGCAGAATCCCACCCAAGCCTCGCTCCCACCCTGTTTCTCTTCGCTCTTTCCTTGGGAGATCTCATGATCCGAATGCTTATACGCCACCTTGGATGAAGAGACATTCACAGAGACACTCCAAGTCTCTGTTGAATCCCCCATAAGTCCGATCTCCATTCCATAGTCAAGCTACTGACTTTAAACAAGCGCTGAGTGGGAGGCAACCCACTGTTAGGTTCATTTTTGTTTTCATTTTTCGTTTTGATTTGGTGTTTTTGATTTTTCTGTTTTGGTGTATTCAAAGGCGTGAGAAACAGGCAGAATCGAATTGCATCGATCGACACACCTAGTGCATCGGTCAACACAGTTGCGATTTATGGTTTGCCGATTCAATTGCAGTTCAGACACCGGTTATTTACATAACCGTGGGCATAATCGCCTTGCATCGATCGACACCCTAGTGGCATCGATCAACACAGGCCGACGACAGGTAAGTGTTCTGACTATTTTCGGATTCTTTTAATTCCGATTTTCCTCGCCAATCCTGAGCTTGACACCACTGGGACAGTGTGTTTCAAGTGTGGGGGAGGTAGCTACTGACGCACGCTTTTGTTTTCTTAGAGCCAGTCCAAATTTGTTTTATTGAGTCAAATTGAGTAGGAAACAAGGACTTTTTGAGGAGATTACCACACTTGCAGGAACTTAAGTGACCATTGGATGAGCTGCAGATGATCTATGACTATTAGAAATCCCAACACAGACCAGCCTACTGAGGACACCCATATCACTTCAGGTATTCAGAGAATCCATTACTTGACTTCAACTTTAACTTGACTTAATTTTCTTACCTATGGGCTTGGTATACTTTGAGTCGGATTCTTCTGTTGGTTCTGGCACAACTTGTAAACCTATCTGATTATGGTTCCCTTCTCCCCATCCTTGAAAGTAAAAAAAAAAGAGTGATAAACTGAGGATAAGCTAGTATCTTCGAAGTGGTCACGGGAGTGGTAGAGACCCCTATTACCTCCTGTGCATCCATGGAAACATGTCCAAAGTATGCCCCAATAAGGGAAGAGCACTGATAGAAAAAATAAAATGATACCCAGTGGGGAAAAAATCAGTGCTAAGGAAGGGAAAAGAGAAGAAAGTGACCCGAAGCAACAGTTGAGTGGTCATATGCTAACAGAGTAAGAATCCATGTGTTCTTTGATCAATACCCCATATGTGAGACCGCACTTATTAGCTTATAAAAGTCAGTATGGTGGATTTGGATGCTCTGAATGTGATTGTGAA
The DNA here is from genome assembly GCA_030180135.1 of Orychophragmus violaceus. Taxonomy (NCBI): domain Eukaryota; kingdom Viridiplantae; phylum Streptophyta; class Magnoliopsida; order Brassicales; family Brassicaceae; genus Orychophragmus; species Orychophragmus violaceus. Next base: position 18,956,687 of record CM058235.1, on the reverse strand, counting down.
GTTTACTCAGGATAGTTGCCAAGTGTGGGGGAAGTATATGTTGGTCTTGATGTTTGCAGGTTCATTTTCATGTGGCTTACTAAGGCGAATCTGAGTGTGGTGCTTCTACGATCAAACGAGTTTCTGAAGTTTTCAAACTTCTTCTCCTGATCTTGGTCTTCTGTTTGCTTGAGGGCAAGCAAAAGCTAAGTGTGGGGGAGTTGATATACCATGGATTTCAGAACTTTTAACCATGGTATATGTCTTATTTATCGAGTCTTTTATTATGTTTTAGAGTCTTTTATGTGTGTTTACATGTCTAGGTACGTTTGGAGCGTATTTGGAGATTATGGTGCATTCTGGAGCTATTTGGAGCATTTGGCCGAGAGAAGAGTTCACTGTCTATTTTGGAGACTTGTGTCGATCGACACACCTTTGGTGTCGATCGATGTACACGCGAGTCAGACAATTCTCGGCGAGTTTAATGAAGAGTTTAGAAATTACACTTTGGCCCAGAAGTTTCCCATAATTACAAAAAGCCCCAACCGTGATTAGATCATTATATTAGGGTTTTTAGCCACTTGTTTAGGCTACGCTTTCAGACTTAAGTTTTATTACTTTTCAGAGAGAGAGATTTGGAACTCATATTCTTTGTTTCTCTTTTATGATATTTGGTTTTCTATTCATCATGTCTTTTGCTACAATTGTCATGTCTGAGTAGTTTACTAGTTAGGTTTAGGGATTCTCACAGGGGATTTCATGGAATTATAGGTTGATCAATTTGTAGGAATTTATATCTGTTAGTTCTTTGAAGGATCTTTAGGTGTTAATCCTGATTCAATTCATCAGATTACTTGATCCTAAACATGCCAGATCTAGGTTCTCTTGATTAGAAACATAAGTAGATCTCACCTTTTACCTGTTTTGCAGCGGAAAGAGAGAACAGGTCAGAGATCAGAGAGCCACCGAGTGATAACTCCTCCAGAGGTTCACACACGCACACCAAGCAGGAAGAAAGCTGCTAGACCGAGCTGTGGGAGGTCGCAGGGAGAGAGAGAGAGTCGCGGCTAGGGCTACACTTCAACCTGAACTCGTCTTAAGTTTATATAAAACTTGTTCAGTTCGTTTTGGGCCATTTGGCCCAAATGCCAATTAACTCCGAGGCGTTCGCGCATTGCATCGATCGTTGCACCTTATGCATCGATCGATGCACAATGGCTAAACCCTCTTATTCTCTCTAAGTATAGTAAATGCCTAGCACTTTTACCATACTCCTGCTAAACCGTTCCTACACGTTTTCCTGTTAGCTTAGGCGTGTGACCCATATGGGATCATATAATAAAGGCAATAAGTCCAAGACTTATAGATCATGAGCGGACTCTAGCAAGCCATCATGACCCCCAGTATTATATGACTTATGTCTGATCTTTGACATACTCTTACTTTCTAGAGACAGTACCGAGATTACTGGACACATTTCCAACAATCTCCCACTTGTACTGGAATCTCTGTATTCATAATCCTTTTGTCACAATATCTCGATTAGTCATAAGGCAAGATTGGTGTCATCCTTATAAAGCCTAATCTTGTTCATCGGACTCTGATTCGATACTGACAATCCAAACGACTCGGGACAGTCCGTTTGAGCATGGCCATGCATTTTCCAGTATTCAAATCTCCGATTGGCCTAGAGATATTCACTCCATTTATATTGGAGGGACAAATCCCGTCTTGTTCCATCACTGTAAACTACTCATTTCATAATGTACCCAAACAAGGTCCTTATAACTATCGCAGAACGATAGCGTTAGACAATGATCAAAGTACATCAGTCCATGTGCAGTCACATGCATGCGAAATCAGGTCTAAGGACTATACTCTATAGTCGTAGTAAGAATCTCTTATGACACAGATATAAATATCCTGAAGAGTTCTTATAAGCGGGTCTTGTCCGGTCGTATGTTCCCAAACATACACCTATGTACTGACTTTGATGCCGCGCATCTATGACACACTGAGACTTTGTCATAAGTCACGTACCAATCCAGTCTCACACGGTTGTTGGTGTTCCAATTTCAACAACCTTCGACTAGGGACAGGATGATATAAAACATTTATCAAATATAGGGTCTCATGATCAAGCTAAATGACTTCGATGACTCAAGATCAAGTCATTTACTTCGATGACCTATAAAATGGTTCATATCATTTTGGAACGATTATTTCATCACAGTTAAAATAATCTTGAAATAATAATTTCATTATCAAACATCTCAAATGTTTTACAAGAACATATCAATAACTAAATAAAGCCCTTTACTAACTCCCGCTGAAATTAAGACTACATCTTAACTTCACTTATCCTACAGCTACAGTCCGTGACTCGTGCTTAGGGTTAAGGAGTGGCTTCGTTAATAGATTAGCAACGTTCTCATTTGTTGAAACTTGCTGATCTACTTAACATCTCTGTCATTTATCTTAAGGTGTTTGGACCTCTGATGTGCAGCTAGTCTCATCTATGCTGGGAATCACATCAAGTTCATTGACGAACTCTACTTTCCAAACAACCTCTTTCGCCGCTTTCCAAGCTGCGAAATGTTCAGTTTAAGTCATGGAGTCAGCAACAGTGCCTTGCACCGCCAGACAGACACAAGATATAACCGGACTGTGACCGGAAATCATCTTTGTCTGTTGGAAACTTGCCTTTCAGACTCTTCTGACTTGTAGCACATCACTTTCTCCGTAAATCAAGAACTTATCCTTAGTATTCCTCAAATAATTTAGGACATACTTTAGGAAACTTGATTCTTTGCTGGATTTGACTGGTCTTTACTTGTCTTGCTTAACATTAAAGCAACATCAAACAAGTACGTTTCATGGCATACATGATAGATCCAATTACCGAAGCATATGGAATCCTATCCATGCATTTAAGCTCAGCAGTTATCGTAGGATACTGTATCTTGCTTAACTTAATGCCATGTGACATTGGCATAAAACCCTTCTTGGATTGCTCAAAACTTGTAGGACTTTGTCAATTAAAGAATCCTGACTTTGTCCTACCAGCTCTTTTGGATCTCTATCTCTAGATCCAAAATCCAAGAACTACGTGGCTTTACCCATGTCAATCATTAAACCAACTCCCAAGCTAGTCCTTTACCGACTACAGCGTTGGGACGTTATATCCGAGAATCAGTATGTCATCGACATACACTATGAGAAATGCAATATCGCTCCCACTAATCTATTAGTAAACACACAGTTCCGCTTCGTTCCTGTTCAAGTCAAAACCTTGACTACTTCAACAGAACGAAGATTCCAACTCCGATATGTTTGCTTCCATCCATGAATGGATCGATGAAGCCAACTTACACAAAATGTAATTCTTCGGAGTCTGGGCTCACTTTCGCTTCCTAGGATTTCGCAGATTCGTCGCTTTCAATGATCATCAGATCATGCGAACATTCAATGATCATCAGGCTGAACTAATGACGAGAATTCACTCTCGGATTAGTGACTGATTCTTTCATATCTGCGAACTTCAGGCTCCACAGGTGTAGATTCTACAGAAATCTGTATAATCCTTCCGCTGCTCTCCCTCAATAGGTTAAGCAGCCTCCTGTATTTCTCGAATTTCTTCGAGTTGTACTTTTACTCCCACTGTTCTTCTTGGAAAGTAACTTCCCTTCTTAGAAAACAGAATGGTCGTAAAAATTCTTTTTACTCCCACTGTTCTTTTTGGAAAGTAATTTCCTTCTTAGAAAACAGAATGGTCGTAAAAGTACCGAGCCTAGGTTTCCCTGAGAAAACTTCGAGTTATACTTTTACTCCCACTGTTCTTCTTTGAAAATAACTTCCCTTCTTAGAAAACAGATTGGACGTAAAAGTAACAAGCCTTAGTTTCTCTAGGACAACCAGCGAAGTAGCACAACTACAAATACTCAGTAAAGACAAATTTGGATCGATTACAATCCACATTAACGTGGTGTCTTTCAACTGATATTTGTGGAACTATTTCAGCGTAAACTTAGATATTTTAGAGCGTTATTCTTAAATAATATCATGGAAGATTCGTGTGACTCATCTTTAATCATTTCTAATAAGATCTGATTCTTTCTCACAGAAACACCTTCAGGTTTTCAGGAGAAATGAGCTGTGAAACGATTTCACACTCATTAAGATGATCACACAGTCAATGACTTAAGTATTCTCACTCGTGATTTAATCCAGAGTCTTAACACTTTTGTCATTCAGATCATATACTTCATTCTGGAACTCTTTCGACCATGTCAAAGAATTCCGACTTGTGTCTCATCAAATGAACACAGTCACACTCACTGAAGTAATCAGTAGAGACAATGAAGTACAGGAAATTTTCTCTGGCATTACTGCTCATTGGGCCACATACATGAGTATGTTCCAGGTCCAATAAGCCTTTGGGCTTTTCTCTAGCTCGGCTAAGATAGGCCCTTTACCTTTTGGTCTAGTAAACAGAATTCAAGTCTCATAAGATATTTTATCAAATGAGCCCATACGTCCAAGACTATGGGATTTCTGAATCCGACTTACTCTATGTGACCAAGACTTTATGCCAAGAAAAATCAGGTTTAATTCATCAGATTTAAACCAATTCGGTATTTATGTTACATTTAGGCACTCTTTGGTTTAAGATATAAAACCCATTCCATGAATAGGGTGCTACAATTAATATTTCATTAAGATCAAAAGAACAAAACTTGTCTTTTATCAAAATGAAAAACATTCAAATTCTTACAAGAAAATGAAAGACAACTCTGCTTAAAGCAGGTACATTGTAGCAATTACTTAATACAAAAACAAGCCTCAAAGGGATCTATAAGTGAAAAACCCTACGACTGAGGCAGCATCCCAAGCTCCTTCCAGACATGTAGTTTCACTTGCCCTTCCTTCAATGTTCTACTGTTGCTTAAGCTCTGCATATTATCACAAATATCAGTGCCACAACCAGTATCCAATACCTTTAAGGTAGAACTTGAAGTAATAACATTAATACCTGAGGAAGTAGTCGCATACATCGACTTTAACTCCTCATCATCTTCCATGAATTTAATGTAATCTCTCTTCCAATGCCCTGTCTCCTTACAGTAGCAGCACTTACCAACGTAAGAGGTATCTGACTCGGGCTCAGAAGACACACGCTTGCCATGATTCAAAATCTGGACAACTTTGTCTTCACCCTTGTCAGCAGTAAACCTACCCTTCTCATTCATGAGATTGTACAGGGTACTCTTCACGTTCGGCTCAACTGTCTTGAGCATATCATGCAGTTCAGTCAGCGTCTTCGTTAAGCCTTTCTTGATATAGTTACTTCTGAACTTATCATAGCTTGACGGCAGTGACTGCAGAATGATTTCAGTTGCCATCTCTTGGCTAACTGGATAATCCAGTTTCCTCAGGTTATCAATGTAACCCATCATTTTACTGACATGAGGACTTACTGGATGATCATTTGGTAGCTTGCAGCTAGTGAGAGATTTAACCAACTGGTATCTCTCCACTCTTATCTGCTCCTGAAATTTTAATTTCAGGCTGCTGATCATCTCTATTGGCGACTCCATGTTCTCATATTGCTTCCGCAAGTCTGAGTCCATGGTAGCCAATATCAGACCACGCACATCTACCGCATCATTATAATGCTTATTCCAAGCATCATATACTGCATGAGAAGCATTGGACCCGATTCTAACGGGGAGAGCTCTCTCAAGAACATAGTCCTTTCTCTCCTGTCTGAGGACTAGCCTCAGGTTCCGCGACCAAGTCAAGAGATTTGATCCGTTCAGCTTGTCCATCCCAAGGATAGACCGGATCGAGAAAGTGTTTTGATTGTTTGTGCTAGTCATAACTGAAATTTAAGATAAAAGGATTTTAGTTAATATGTTCAATATGATTAATCTCGTATTAAAATTAATATGATTAATCACGCATTATATTCAATAACATCAGTTACCCTCAATAGAATATAATGATTCCAAGATCCACATATAACTAAGATTAAAGTGGGCCACTGGCCGTCACCCAACCTTAGCTTATATCGGTAAGCCCTATATCGACTAATTATATCCGTGACATAACTCTTGGTTGTGAATCTGGGCCCGAGGCCCAATCCACTCTGATGTCTCAAGGCCCGGGACTCCCGATGGCCTAGTCAAGAAAACCAGACTATACAGTCATGTAATCATTAATGTCTGGGACTCCCAATGACATTTATGAATCACAAACCATCTTACCCACGCAAAAGCAGACACCCTCACACTGTAAGGCCATGAATACAATTGAATGGGCTTTGACAGCTGACATAGCCTGGACAAGACATCCAACGCTTGATATTATTTGAGGTTCGTAGGTTTATTAAAATTTCATTCCCAAAATAGAAGATTACTATTTCGGGAAACTTTCTATTTTAGGAAACCTACTATTTTAGGAAACTTTCTAAAATTGGAAACTTTCTAAAACCGGAAACTTTCTAACTTTAGAAATTTCTTAAAATCCAAAACCCGCAAATCCAGAAACTTCTATTTTAAGAAACTTTCTAATTTCTAAATTTCGGAAACTTTAATTTAAAATCGACTTTATAGCTTTATAAAATAAATTTTAAATTGATCTGAAGAAAGACTCAAATAATTGGCCCAATTGTTTTAACTTCTTGGCGCGAGGCCCAAGAATTGGTCCATGTCCAAGACATGACCCAATTGTCCAATTAAATGACATAACCGGTCTGGTTCATTAAAATTGGTCTAACCAAAATTAATTACTACGACGACCACAATTGTCAACCGGTTATTTACTAAACCGGATTTTCTCAATTTATTTGGTCCAACCAAATCAAATTAGAAAATCCTGGTTTAGGCACTAAATCCAATAATTATTTCGACATTGGATTTCTTATCCCGGTTTAACCAGACTTAATAAAATTATTAAATCTGTTTATTAAACCGAGACGTTTAATTTTAATTAAATTAAACCGCGTCTAAACCCTAACCGCATCGATCGATGCTCTCAGCATCGATCCTGCAACGATCGTTCATCGATCCTGCATCGATCGATGCTCTCACGCGTGCACGAACGGTTATCAGGTTTGGCCGAGAGATTCTCGCGAGATCCATGCGATCGTTTGAACGATCCATGCGATCGCGGTCAATCTCTTGCGACTGCAACGATCGATCCTTGCACTGCATCGATCGATGCAATGCGATCTCTCGTGGTTGCATCGACCGATCATGCGATCGCATCGATCGATGCATCGCGATCACAGCCGATACTTCTTTATGAAAATCGCATTCTTCCAAATCAATATAGCTTGGATTTTTGCGATTTCAAATGTGTTTAGGTTTCAATTCCTTGTTGCTTAAGTGATTTCTCTTATCAGTAATTGATTCAAAACACTTCTTAAACAAGAAAACAATCCTAAACTTGAATCTAAACAAGATGAACCAGAACCAATGGCTCTGATACCACTGAAGGATCTTTAGGTGTTAATCCTGATTCAATTCATCAGATTACTTGATCCTAAACATGCCAGATCTAGGTTCTCTTGATTAGAAACATAAGTAGATCTCACCTTTTACCTGTTTTGCAGCGGAAAGAGAGAACAGGTCAGAGATCAGAGAGCCACCGAGTGATAACTCCTCCAGAGGTTCACACACGCACACCAAGCAGGAAGAAAGCTGCTAGACCGAGCTGTGGGAGGTCGCAGGGAGAGAGAGAGAGTCGCGGCTAGGGCTACACTTCAACCTGAACTCGTCTTAAGTTTATATAAAACTTGTTCAGTTCGTTTTGGGCCATTTGGCCCAAATGCCAATTAACTCCGAGGCGTTCGCGCATTGCATCGATCGTTGCACCTTATGCATCGATCGATGCACAATGGCTAAACCCTCTTATTCTCTCTAAGTATAGTAAATGCCTAGCACTTTTACCATACTCCTGCTAAACCGTTCCTACACGTTTTCCTGTTAGCTTAGGCGTGTGACCCATATGGGATCATATAATAAAGGCAATAAGTCCAAGACTTATAGATCATGAGCGGACTCTAGCAAGCCATCATGACCCCCAGTATTATATGACTTATGTCTGATCTTTGACATACTCTTACTTTCTAGAGACAGTACCGAGATTACTGGACACATTTCCAACATTCTTCATCTAGGGTTATTCTTAATGCTTGATCTGAATTGGCCACTTAGATTATTGATGTTAGGTTGATTTCTGCAACGAAAGTTGATTAATTAACTAGATAGAACCTAGATGAGCAATTTGACTATTCGCAAAGAAATTTGGCTTAGGAGAATAGTGAACGAAAGAACCTGAGATTAATGCTTATTTAGAACTCTAGGATTCGCAACGAAAGTTGGTTTGCTAGGTTGTTAGACATAGATAATATTCGCAACGAAAGTTGGTCTTTTATAATTCTGTGATTCTAGTTCTAGAACAGTTCTTAATTAGATCCCGATTGATTGATTAGCCTATGTTCCTGATTTCCTGAGAACTCCCTTGACCTGACGCCTTCACCTTCTGATTTACAAACCGTTTACTTGCTTTCTGTTTTGATTTACTGCTTTCTACCGCTTCTACAATCTATAATCTATCGCAAGAATCTAGAGTTTATGTGGATTTGATACCCTATATACTATTGGTTCACGTCTGTGCACTTGCAATGTAGATCTAGGGATTAAAACTCTGATTGTATCACCTAAGAAGACAAGCCCGCTAAGGAGTCAATGGCCCCAAAGGAAGTCAGCATCCAAGCGTTATTAATAGGACATTTCACTCTTCATTTTAGACACATTGTAACTTGCGAGAGTGCCGAGCTACTTCTATAAAACTCCGACCTCAAGCAATATTTAGGGAGCACGTCATTTGACGGACTCCTACTCCGTACCATCTTGTTCATCGCTTGGCTTCGGTCTCATTTAAGTTTACCTCGCACCTCATAGTTCAGACATTTTAGATCGTAGCCCGGCTTTTATACTAGATCGAATTTCCATAACAACATTTATTGTTTTTAAAGAGAAAGATAAAAAAATATATAAAAAGTTATCATTAAAAGTTATTCTTGTTTATTCTCTTTCTAGTCTGTACACAAATTGTGAAATTTAATTATTAAGAAAATTAATTACACTGAGTTGTGACAATTCTAAAATTTAAATCATCTAAGATAAAATTAGGTTTGGATGTTCGTGTATTCGGGTCTGATTCGGATCGGGTCTATTCGGATAAAGAAATTTAGTATCCATACATGTTCCGACCAAGTTTCGGTTTGGGTAAGATTTTACCGTAAAATCATAATTTCACTTCTCATTTTATTATGACTTAATTTGGAGAAATGAACTGTTGTTGCTAAATATATAGTTTCTAATTATGTTAGTAAGCCCAGTTATCTTCCCTTTTTCCTTATGTTTAAATGCAATATGTATTAACAGTCCCTTCCTTTCATCGATGAAAATAAAAAACAAAAACTTTCCAAAAATTTGTTTATGTTTATTCTTATAAACGTCCGCATCACACATCATTGCCTCCAACGGCTAGTAAAAATTAACATTTTATGACGAACAATAATTTTAAACTCTTGGATCCCAATTAAAGTTAAATTAACGGTTCAGATTCGATTCACTAAAAAAAGATGACCGTTAGAGAGAGAGAGAGCTAAACACGTCCTTTTAAAACTAAAACAGTGCCTCTCTTTCAACAACAAATCTTCATTAGCAAACGAAAAAAACTTGTAAACGGAAGAGTGATCAGAGATATAGTGGCGTCTGATTGTGTTGAAGCCGGGACGGGAAACAATCGTCTCCGGGATTTCTTTTCATCTCTGTTAACGAGCATCGGAGGAGCGTTACTTCAGATCACAGAAAAGGAAGAAGGTTCATCATCAATGGCGTCAAGAGCCTCTGATCTTCCTCATCAGAGAGGGATCCCAGGTTCTTTTATTTCTGTTTCTGATTTCAATTTATTCTGGGTCTTGATTTAATTGATCTGTTCTTGCCTTTTTAATTTTATTTTGGTTGAACTCCTCCTCAATATCTTAAGATTTTGTTTTTGGATAATTACATAAGTCTTCAAGTTTCTGTTTTGTCACTACTGATGGGTTTTGGTTTTAGTTTCTGATTTTTCCAAATAGACTCGCAATTTATTCTGGATCTTGATCCAACTGATATTTCTATCTTTTGAATTTGATTTTGGTTAATATCCCAAATTTTCTTGATTTTCTCCACAACTTGTTGCAACTTTGCGTGATGGGTTCTTGAGTTTCTTTCTTCAACTACAAGAAACGTCACAAAGTTTTGATTCGGTCTTTATGAGTTACTTAGTTTCTCGGAGTCACTGATGGATTTGTGCTTTAATTACAAATGTTAGGCGAAATCAAACCGAAGAATGTTGTGGGACAAGGAAGACAAAACCGGAAGGCTCTTGGAGACATTGGGAATCTCGTCAACGATCGTGACATGGCAAACGGAAAGGTAATTAAAGCATACATATCTCATCTCTCTCTTTAATTATGTTTGCTTGCAACTAATAAAACTGAATTATTCCTAAGGTGAAACCGCAACAGCAGAAACAGTTAAAAGCAGAGGTTATCATCATTAGCCCTGATACAAATGAGAAATCTTGCAAACCACATGTTAGCAAAAGAGGATCCAAGACTTTCACAGCAACCTTAAGAGCAAGAAGCAAGGTAACTATATCTTTCTAATGGGGTTTTTGACTTTACCTTGTTTGATGATCTAATCTTTTCATAGGCTGCAAGTGGACTCAAAGAAGCTGTGGTGATTGACATTGATGCTGCGGATACAGATAACGAACTAGCTGCTGTTGAATACGTTGATGATATCTTCAAATTTTACAAGAGTATTGAAGATGAAGGAAGAATCATAGACTATATGGGATCACAGCCTGAAATAAACGTGAAGATGAGATCAATTCTAGTTGATTGGCTTATAGATGTTCATAGAAAGTTTGAGCTGATGCCTGAGACACTTTACCTAACCATTAACCTAATTGACCGGTTTCTATCACTCACAACCGTTCCTAGAAGAGAGCTTCAGCTGTTGGGAATAAGCGCTATGCTTATAGCTTGCAAGTACGAAGAGATTTGGGCTCCTGAGGTTAATGATTTCGTATCTATCTCAGACAACGCTTACTGCAGAGAACAGGTTTTGGCTATGGAGAAATCAATCTTACGACAAGTTGAATGGTGCATCACTGTTCCAACACCTTATGTGTTCCTTGCGCGCTACGTTAAAGCTTCGGTTCCATGTGATATTGAGATGGAGAAAATGGTGTTTTACTTGGCTGAGCTGGGACTGATGCAGTATTCTCTAGTTGTTTTGAATAGTCCTTCGTTGCTGGCTGCATCAGCGGTTTATGCTGCGTGTCAAACACTTAAAAGGACTCCAACTTGGAGTGAGACTTTGAAACATCACACTGGCTACTTGGAAGATGAGATCATGTCAGCTAGTAATCTTCACTTTTATATTATTTAGTTTCAGTTTTTGGATGCTAATGGTTTGGTTTTGTTTTCAGGGAGAAGGCAAAAATACTGATGAAGTTAAAGGAGTCAGCTCCAGAAAGTGCGCTAAGAGCTGTGTTCAAGAAATACTCTTTCTCAGAAAACGGTGAAGTTGCTCTTCTTTCTTCGCCGGAGGAGTAATGTTCATGAAGAAACAAAACCCTAGTAGTCGTGTTTGTTGTTGATCATGTAGCTGTCATGATCTTTTTGTGTTTGTTCGCTGTGTTCTTCCTTTTTTGTTTGGTTTTACATTGGAACCTCTGTAACATCTTCAGTTTCTTTTGGATTCCTCTAATTGCGTTTGAATTTGGTTTTTATTGATATTGTTGACATATGGCAAATATCAAATTAACTTTTCAATTTTTGTTAAAAGTATGTATAAATTTTGAGCTGGTCACTTGTAAATGCGACTCTTCAAATCACGACATTTACAATTTTTATTTTGGGTGCCCATAATATTATTTTATTATTAAAAAGAGAGTTTAATCTTGCTTTCCTTGGAGGATTCTCACTATACCAGACTCTCTCCTCTTCGAAGCTTATCGAGCTTGTTATATTGAATGCCCAATTGGGATTAAGAGACCAACTCTTTTTGCTTGAAGAAGTGGAACTCAAAAAGATGATAGGGTCTCTTGTGTTGGTACGATGATTTCAATGGACTCGATCAACATCAGTGTTCTTTTTTTTGATAACTCAGATAATCCGGCTGAAATTAGGTGACCTACAAGCGTATAGCTGTGGTCCCCCTACACCGACTAATCATGGGGCCCAGAGAGACCATGTGAATGCCCTGGTGGCCAGGAAGCAGTATTTGTTCCTAGTGGGTTTCGAACCTCGAACCTCTGCGAGTTTACGCCCTGAGGTCCCGGTCCTAGAACTACTAGGCTACCACCGCCTGGTTAATCAACATCAGTGTTCTAAAAGCCAAGGTCATGTATTCTAAAACCCAAATTATTAAAATTTAAACATCCTTAGTAAAAAACATCTACGTTATAAGTGTGTTCAAGTAAGATGCGCCACAAAACAAACCACTCGTTATATATAGAGATACAAAAACATACATGAAACTGCAATTCAAACAAATGCCTAAACTCTATTATATAAACTACAAAACAAAAACCTCTTACGGATTACTTAGTTAGGACCCGTCTCTGTTCTGTCGTCTGGGCCGGCAAGCGTCACCTGCAACACATTGTTTCATACTCAAAATCAACAACACTTCTACAAAATCATATAGTTTCTAACTCTATCTTTATTGATAAAAACAAAACTTACATTGCAATCACAAGCGAATCTGCGTGCAAGCATGATAGCAGCGTTTCTTTCTCTCTCAGACTCAAAAGCTACCACAAAGGACACACCTTTCTTCGCCTGCCAATACACTGCCTGAGCTGCTGCGTTCCCACCTCCTCTCACTCCACATAGCTACTCAATATATGACACAACGATTATGACTTCAAGGTCTCTAAACAGACAATGCTTTTATTTAAGGGCGAAACGAGCAGCACTTACCTGCATCGCACTAGAGTAATACTCTTTTGCAACCACTGTCTTTCCCTTGCAAAGTTTTATCCTCATTTTACCAACGTGAAACAGGTGGATAGATTCTGATGTATGGTCTTCCCCACTCATTTGAGTCACAACTACCTGTCCATTACATAAGGGATACTTTTTAAAAAACTACTAATTCCAAGCCATCCTACCTATTGAGGACATATCATTAACGTGAGAGAAGCCTTACATTGAAATCAACATCATGTTTCCGTACTAATGCCTCCACATAGCTACCCAATCCAGCAGCTGCACCAAATCAGGACTTTTCTTAAAGTTAGTTTTTTTTTCATCCAGTAATGATGAAATCAGTACAATTTTATTAAGTTGTTGTCAACTTTTTCATGATTGAATAATGTATGGTTTCAGCTACTAAGCAACACAACCTACACGAATCATTTGATCATGGAGACATAAATAACATATCAATGAACCTGGATCAATCTTTCCCACTGTGGACAAGGAAAGTGTATGTCCATTGTAAATAATATCAGCATGCAAGGCTCGTCCAACGTCAAAAGGCTCGGGAGCGTACACTGATTTTGTGGCACCTGATATAGGAATGCATTAAGGAATTATTTTTCCTCAGCGAGAAGAATAAATCTCCAACTTAATTTGGCTTTAATTACAACAGTGATTTATGAAACCATATATTATATGGATATAATATTTAGACAATTCAATCAAAGAAAGAAAAAAGAGGAAAGATGTGGGGACCTGATATAAGCTCCTTCTTGCTGTCATCGGAAGATGAACGGTACCATTGCATCGTACACTTTGAAAGATCAGGAGCATCATCAGAGCAAGGTCTGACCCGCAAACACGAACCTAGAGCTTCATTGCCATCTATTTCGTATAAAATGGATATATTTTCCTCGCTCTTTCTGCACATTGCAAGCTGAATAGATAGAGAAGTACAACCCAGTATCAGAATACATGTCTTTGTCAACCGCATAACAGTCATAAATGTGTTCATATGGGTGTTCGCGCAGTCAAAGGACCAGGACTGTATTTATGTATGTAAATATGGAATACAGATTTCAACTAACCTTCTTTTGTAGTTGAAGAAAATGTTTAGATTTCTCTGCAAGCTGATTCCTCAGTGCTCGAAGCTCATATTCCATGTCCATTACCTAAGAACAATGCACATTATTTGACCTATCAAAAACAACATATGACAGTACAGAAGAATCATCTTAGATAGACAAATCAAGCCATTTCATTCCTACCAACTAAACCACTTATCATCTACCCACCTTGCTTGGCTGATGGAGCATTTTAATCCGCCTAGCTTCTTGAACTTCCTTCAGTAAATCTTCCATGTCCTGAAATAAAACAGTAATCAATACTTGACAAGACAATGGAGCTACAAGCTGGTTTACATAAATCAACATTATGATGAAAGCCTGATATCACCAAGTACCTGCTTCCCAGAGGCTCGAGACATCTGTTCATGTTCTCGCATGGCTTCTTCCACTCTTTGTACAGCTGCTCTTGCACTTTCAATCTCAGCACGCGCAAAAGCTCTTTCCTCGTCGACAATTTTCTTAGCATCCTCGGACGCCTAATTAAAGAATGTTACCATTAATCAGTAAGCCAGAACAAATGTTAACCACTAATTTACAACGAACAAAATAAGAATAATACAAATGAGAAAATGAAATGAGAACTGGAAATGACTATTAATTTTTGTAAGGAACTACATCATAGTTCTCTACTTGATAATTACTTTCGCGGAGATGTCTGATATAAAGTTTAGAGGATATACTACTCAAATGAAAACAAAAAAGACAGCCTTTCTCCGTTATATGGATTCTGGCTACTTCAATGACTGACAAAGACTATGTGGTGTTAAGCATTAAAACATACTTGATTGTTTTAGGTAAAAATGACATAGGCATCTCCTACCTATTCGTCTCAAGTTATACGAGAAAAACAAATAAATGTCAGCGACTCAAAGAGCACAGTTTACCTGCTTCAAAAAAGACGCCAGCTTCTTCACTTCTGCTTTTTCTATAAACAGCTCTCCTTCACGCTGCGTCAATTGCACAGCTAGAGCTTCAACCTAGCATAGACCACATTTTCCAAACGAGGAAAAACTGTTAGTGGGTGGTTTGCGACATAATTTAAGAAGAAATTTGAATAGGGAAAAAACACATATATGATGGCTGAAAAGAACAGAGGGTGTGATCGCATGAAAGCGATTATTTTAGACAAAGAAATGACGATAAAAGACTAACCATGGCAATGGCTTCTTCTACATCATCCTTGTTTCTACCTGCTACACGCCCTCTAAGAGACTCCAACGCATCCCGAAGTTTCTTTAGAAGAACATGTTTCTCCAAGGAAGTTGCTTCTTTGAGTTTTGCCTGCACTCATTCCCAGCCAAATTAGTTTTAGATATTCTTCTAATTATCTTATCCTCACTTAAGCTACTTAGACTTGCCTTCTTCATTCCTTATATTTCTACATTTATAACAAAATCGTTTTTTTTGCTCTTAACAAGAAAAAGATCTAACATAAACATCCAAAATAAACTTATTTGTAACCTAAGATAGATGCATTTCACCTATGTGAACCCAAAGGAGATAATTTTTATAATTTTAAAACTTAACAAAACCAATAAAAGTCTTCATTTCAGTAAAAAAAAATTGAGAAGCTTCTAAGAACTAACAGAGAACTAAAGTTGAAAAGAAGAAATCAAACATAGGTTTAAGGACATATTCAGACCTCCTCGGATAGCTTAGCAGCTGCAGCCAACCCTTTCTCGAATTTATTGGCGAGGTCACGAACAGACATACGCTTTTGCTGGTCCATCAGCTGCGCTGTCTCACGGGCAACAACCTCTTTCATTGACATCACTTTAGGGTCATCTTTCGCATCAAAGATCTGGTCATTAGCCCCAATTCTATAATTAGGGAATCTACTTGAAGCGAATCTCACATCTGCTGATACTGCTGGAACAACATCTTTGTGTAATGAATCCCGGAAATCTCGTGTAACCCTTGTCATTGTGTCTGTATATATCAAAATGCCTGAACTTGAAGAAATTTAGAAATATTAAAAATCAAAAAGACAGAAGTCTAACCACTCCAACCAGCTCACAGATCTGTCCGAGAATATCCAAAAAAAGAGAGTTTGGAATCAATTGGCGAAAAAAGAATAATGGCAATTTTTCTTATCTGAAACCAAACGTTTAAACAAAACAAAGAAATTCATGCGAATGTTGGAGATAACAATAGATTTTACACACATAGAAGCAAATTAGATAAAGAGTTAGAGGAAGTCAAAACCCTAAATTTCATACTATACATACCAATTTAGTAACGAAATTCAGAAGAAAAAAAATTAGAAATTGCGAGTATAGTTTTGAAAAATGAAATCCAAATTTAGAAACACAAAATACTGCCGGAGAAACCTATGTAATCCGAGAGCAATGGAGGGAAGTCTGGTAACGAATTCAAGAGAACGAGACAGCGATGAATAAAAGAACTATTACCCGAGTTCGATTGTTGGATCAAACTAATGTTTGCGGTGAAATCGGAGTATGGGAATGTAGTCTTGTCGGGAAATAGAAGGAAGAAGATTGGTTTTGAGCAGAAGAAGAAGATGAAAAAGTGAGGTTTGATAGAGTCGTATGAAAATGCGATGCTAAGTAGGATAGGAAATGAACACAGGAACTTTGTTAACTTACAAAAAATACTAAAGCAATGTGATCTCGCTCGTTCAAAAAATGATAAGTGACTAGGAGAGTACATGCTTAATTTTCAAAAAAAAAAAAAATAAGTATAAATATTTTTACATGTTTTTCAATAAATTAGTATTTCTATTATTATAATAATTTAGAGGAAAGAATATAGACTAATATATGATTATTACTGGGTTTTTTACATAGAAGGCACTTATAGCCTAAACAATAACAAGGCACTTCTAAGATTTTGAACACTTCAAACTGGATTAATTCCCAGCTTACTCTCATGTCTCATTTTCCCCTTCTTTTTTTTCTTGGAATTTCAAATCCTATTGCTTCTTTAATAAAAAAAATACTCATTAATAAATAAATCTAAAAATCTAAATAAAACCAAATAACCCTAAACGGGTCAAATTTTCAAAAGCTCCTTGACTCAAAGTCAATTTCCCATATATTCTTGCCTAATCTACCATACTCTCCTACTCCTCTCTTTTAATGTTATTCCCATTCTACCCTTAATAAATCAATTAAAAAAATCTAAAATAAACCAAATCATCAACCAATCAGAGGAGAGCTTCTCTCTCCTCTTCCATCTCGACCACGCTCCCACCACGCTCGGTCACACTCTCTCTCTCCTGTTCGATTTGGTCGATTTTTACAGCTATTTTGAATTCGATTTCCTCAAATCTATCCCAATTCTACCATCCCAACAACTTCTATTCGGGATTCTGATCATCCCAGGTAAGTCTCTCCCTTTTCTTGTCGTTTGTTTCTCTATTTTTTTTCTTTTTTGCTTGAGCTCGATTGAAGGTCGATTTTAATTTCTGGATTAAGAACATTGTGTTTGTAGCCGTGTTTTTTTGGTGAATTAGACAACTTAATCGATAATTAATCGAAATTTGTGGTTTAATCGTACTGCATCCTATTGTTGTATTGGCAATTTGGAGATATTTTGGGTCTGATAAAGTTGCTCAACTTAGTAAAACTTGGTAATAATAGATTAGTAAAAATCGGTACAACTTTGTAAAACTATTGTGGTTGAACTGGTAAAACTTTGTACATCTTAGTAAAACTTGGTAAAACTTGGTAAAACTACTCTGGCAGAACTGGTAGAACTTGGTAAAACTACTGTGGTATTACTATTGAAATTTGAGTGCTAATGCATATTTTTATGTCATTTTCAGAAGAGGATGGGTTCTCCTTTCATAAACATACATTTTGATTATGAAGGACATTATTCAAAGATCGGAGATGACTATGAATGGATTCCTAGAGAAGCTCGGTTGTATGGTATATCGTTTAAGACATCATCTATGGAGGAGATAACGTATTCGTTGCTAGTGGATAGGATACGCAGAAAGATTTCAATAGATGATTCTACAAAGAGGCTGAATTTGAGTTATATTCCATTGGTAGTGAAACCTCAAAGGCAGTCGTATATTTTTGATGACGAGGATGTTTACGTGTATCTAACCTATTTGGATAAAGAGCAACGAAGAAGTGTTTTGCATGTAGAGGTTGTCAGAGATTTGGAAATATTTCTGATTACCGAGCAACTTTCAAGAGTAGAGAGGAGGAAACGAGATGGTGGGAGTTATGGTGAGCTTATTTCTAGTGCCCGGGATAATATTGGGGTAATCAATGCTGGTGATGCTACTCATGTTACTGGCGCGGAATCAACAGAACAACCTATTGAGCCTATTGAGCCTATTGAACCAACTGAGCCGATTGAGCCATTGGAGAATGTTGCTATTGGCGATGGTGATATTGTACAACATGATAATATGCATGATTTGGATATGGTTGAATCAGTTGAGCTTC
Source organism: Orychophragmus violaceus (assembly GCA_030180135.1). Classification (NCBI taxonomy): domain Eukaryota; kingdom Viridiplantae; phylum Streptophyta; class Magnoliopsida; order Brassicales; family Brassicaceae; genus Orychophragmus; species Orychophragmus violaceus. Next base: position 18,938,103 of record CM058235.1, on the reverse strand, counting down.
CATTGGTTGTGGAAGATACAAGGCGTTTAGATGAATGGAAAGATGGCTTGGGTTTTGAAATAGGTCAAGAATTTAAATGTAAAGAAGATGTACAGTATTTGGTTGATAAAGCCGCAAATTTGAAGTGTTATGGGATCTTAATAGGCAATTCAGATAAGAGTCGATACATGGTGAAATGCCGTGAAGCGAAGCAAGGTTGTAAATGGCAGTTGAGAGCTGTAAAGATTAAGAATTCAACCATGTTCTCAGTTAGAACATACACGAATATGCATTCATGCTCTCGGACAAGTACTAGTGGTATAAGCAACAAGAGAAAAGGTACACCACGGTTAGTTGCAAGCGTCCTAAACGAAGACTATCCCGGTAACTTCGATACTCCATGTCCTAAAACTATTGTGCAGCTTGTCCAAAGAAGAGCCGGTGTGGAAGTGTCGTATTCTACGGCTTTTAGAGGGAAAAAACTTGCTGTTTCTGATATCCGTGGTAGTCTAGTTGATGGTTTCAAGATGTTGCCTTCTTATTTGCATATGTTGGAGAAGGTGAATCCTGGAACAAAAACCGATTTGGTGTTGGATGAACAAAGAAGGTTCAGGTATCTATTTGTGGCTTTGGGAGCTTCCATCGAAGGGTTTGTAGCCATGAGGAAAGTGCTCATCGTTGACGCAACTTTCATTAAGAATGTATATGGAGGTTGTTTAATATTCGCCACAGCGCAGGATCCGAATCATCACCACTATCCCATTGCTTTTGCTCTAGTTGATGGTGAAAAGGAAGAAAGTTGGATGTGGTTCTTCAATACGCTGAAAACCGTAATACCGGATAGTCGTGAGTTAGTTTTTATTAGCGACAGAAATGCAAGTCTCATCAAGGCAATAGGTCTAGTGTACCCTCTCTCGGATCATGGTTATTGCATCTACCACATGTCCCAGAATGTGAGAGGAGCAGTTTCCTACGAGAACAAAGAAGAAGTTGGAAAAAAAATTAGGGAAATTACTCGGATATACTCCGAGGCTGATTTCCTAAGACAATATGGCGATTTTAGGAACATATATCCTCAAGCAGCTCAATATCTTGACAAAAGCGTAGAAGAGAAGAAATGGGCAAGGTGTTATTCTCCCGGTGCAAGGTACAACATAGACACATCTAATTGTGTGGAGTCTATGAATGCAGTTTTTAAGAAGGCCAGAAGGTATCATCTACTGCCTATGATCGATGCTCTTATTGGAAAATTTGCAGAGTGGTTTAACAGTCATAGGAAAGATTCCGTTTCTGGATCGAGCGCGCGAAAATTGGTGCCGGAAGTGGAACTTGTGTTGCACGCTAGAATTGTGAAAGCAGCCAAACTCACGACATTTGAGCTTAATGCATTCGAGCTTCAATACGGTGTTGTTGGAGATGACGGCATTACTTATGTGGTGGATTTGAGACATAACAAATGCAGCTGCAGATACTTTGATATTGACAGGTACCCATGTGTACACGCAATATCTGCTACCACTAAATTCTTGAAGCAAGACATTAGGCCAACGGAATTGAAGGATTTGTATGGTTTGTGCTCGCGTTACTACATGATAGAATTATGGGCATTGGCTTATACGAGGACAATTTTTCCAGTTCCGCATATGTCTGAGTGGATTATTCCGGAAGAGATAGAACAGTTGTACGCTTTTCCTCCAAACTATGTGAAAAGAAAGGGAAGAGTGCAAGAAACAAGATATCCGTCAGTTGGGGAGCACGGACGGAGAAGGAGCAAGAGAAAGGCAAGAAAGAATTTAGAGAGCTGGTTTAATTGCAGTAATGAGAGCCATGCTGATGTGAGCCAAGAAGGAATTTAGTTGTATTTTTATTTCTTCAATTTACATATGTTATCATTTGTTGTGTAACTTTGGAAAACTTGGTAAAACCAAGATTTGTAGAACTATAATTGTTTGTGAAATTTAGTTTTTATAATAATGTTAAATATAACGATCAATTTATATAGCATATCTCTTGCTAAAACAAAATAAACGCTTTTAGAATTTAAGGTAAATATTACAGACTTGTTAGGGTAGCAAGCAAATATCATGTACATTTATGAGTTGTTTATCTATGTGAATCATCTTAATCTTCAAAAGGTCAGATAATATATGTATTTTCAAATATAATTGAATGAATTAATTTGTAGTGCATATAATTATCCATAGATCTTGAGTATAACCAATTTTTTATTATTAAAGATAGAGTATAACCATTAAAACTGAATTTTGGCAGAAGTAAAACTTGACAGTTTTTGGTAAAACTGAAAACTTGGTAAAACTTTGATTCCCGCCTAAAATATTTGAAACTCCCGCCCCCAATTTCCAAAAATTAAAATCCCCCCCCTTTTGTGGGAAAATCCTTATCTATCTATTTTTCTATTTTTTTCTCATTTTTCGTTCTTCTTCCTCTCTCTCTAACCCGAATCTCCATCTCTCTTCTCTCTTCTCTCTCTCAAATGAGTTCAGAGAATTTCATGCTCCATCCTTAGAAGAGGAAAGGAGGAACAAGGAATACTCCGATCGGCTTGACGCAGTGACCTACTTGGAATACGGCATCCCAAAGGAATGTCCATGTGGTGGCGATATCGTACGCGAGGTCGATAAGGTTACGCCTGTGGATACTACACCGGGCCGTACCTTCTTTACTTGTGAAAAATGGAGGGTAAATGGACTTTTTCTATTATCACTTAATAATCTTATTGTGCCACTTAGACAAATGTGAAAGACAAGCTAGAACATTTTTTGGTGTAACTCTGAATTTTTTGATTTTTTTGTAGGCCGATGGACTCCATATTCGTCAACCATAGTTGCATGGTGTCGAACAAGAGTTTGAGAAGTTGCTGTACAGGATTCAACAGCAAGACGACAAAATCGCAGGCATGAATGTGGAGATTTTCCACAACCGAAGAGAAATTGCCAAGTTAAAGGAGACAATCGAAGGGATGCAAAGCTGATGTGGTTTAAGATCTACTATGTCTGGATATCTATGTTTGAATTCTGTGTTTGTTTCTATGGGATTTTCTATGTTGAATTCTTATTGCTGGTGTTTAAGTTTGAATGACTGTTTTCGGGATAACTTGGCATAACTAGGTAAAACTATTTTGGAAATTTTGGTGTGAAACTTGGTAAAACTAGGCATAAATTGGTTAAACTAGGCATAACTTGGTAAAACTAGGCATAACTAGGTAAAACTACTTTGTCAAACATACTAGATAATATAGATAATTCAAACCAAAAGTACTAAAACATAGATAATTCAAACCAAAAAGTACTAAAACATAGATAATTCAAAAACCAAACAGAGAAGATCACGGTTTGGTGGTTCCCTCAGCAACTTGGTTTTCCATTTTCTTCCCCCTAGTCATCACGGGACTCCTAATCTTTATCGTTTTTGTTGGAACGTTCTCAACGGGTACAACAACTCTCTTCTTACCTTTTCTGTCCTCGTCCTTCTCGGCCTCTGTTACGTCTACGTCCTTTGAGAGCTCTGTTTCCCCCTTATCTTCCACGGTTCCTTCTTCCTTCTCTTCTTCCTTCTCTCGCTCTTTTTCTCCCTTCTTACTGCTTTTCTTAGCATTCTTTCTTCCCTTTCTTCCCTTTCTTTCCTCTTGCACTTTAACAACACTTGGCTCACAAACGTTTCCTTCAAAAACACCATCATCGGCAGTAGCCTCAGGCTCTCTTGGCAATGACTCCTTAACACCCGCTCTTAGTGTATTCACAACCGATTCCATATCGGTTAATCTACGGTTATACGTTTCAGTCAACTCCTTTAACTGAGCGTCGTAATACATCTTCAATCGAAACTCTGTTTCCTCATTTCTCTTCTTGATTAATTCCTCAACATCCGCAAGACTTAAAATAGTAGGAGTAGGAGCCCCTTCACGATCACCCTCAGACGCCTCATGAATAGCACGAGGTTGCTCTTGAGCATCTGCCTGAGACGCACGACCAGACACATCTTGGTTGAAAAGTTCTTCAAACCAGATTGTCTTCTTCTTTTTGAGCAGTCTGTTCCAACCATCGACTATTGGGTCATCAACATCATTCCAACCAGAATCAGCGTCCATGGTATTCTCTAGAAGCGTCATTTCCATGGGAGATGGCTCCAAGATGCTTTGAATATCCTGGAAATATAAGAAGAAACAATTTAATATCAACCTCAAAGTATGATATGAGATACTAGGATTAGTAGTACGATATGAGATACTAACCTTGGTAGTTCCAAGCTTTTTATTTATCTCTGAGATACGGAAAAACGTTGACCCCTTGGTTTTATACCTCATCTTGCACATTCGCGGGCAATCCTCGCACGCACCCCGAACCCTTTCTCGGAAATGGTTCTTCAGAACTGGGATAGCCTCAAAAGCAAGGACCTCCAGAGGAACAATGCATCCAGGAAATACCCATGAAGTGGGTGCCACTCCTCCGGTATGGTCAATGAAGTGCAATATGTCTTTGACGTTCTCCTCGAATGACAAACGACCCCACGAAAAAGTCTTGCACATCTCGAGATCATCAATGGCTATGAGGAAGAAACTCTCAACGGAAGTAGCTCCTTTGCATGTCTTCTTCTTCCCAATGATCACGGATGACAAGAAGTACAAGACAGCCATCTTCAAACGATCCTTGCCATACTTTCTCTTGCCGAAATTTTTTTTGGTTTTCATAGCTAGGAATTGATTCACAACTTCTTCATGTGTAACCTTCTCTTCACCAAAGTACTTAGCAATAAAACATGAGTCACCACCAAGGGATTCGTATTGGTTTGGATAGGAGTGATAGAACAACCCCGAAATGAGTGCATGCTCCCTAATGGAATAGCGGATTGGAACGCCGTTGACAATAAACCATAGCTCCATCTTCTTATCCACAGCCGTGACCCTAATAAGAATCATCCACAGTCCCATCCATTTTGAGCTTGTCTTCTCACCCATGTGGAAGAAGTGTTTGAATTGTGGATGCTCATGGAACCAATCAAGCTCATCATCCTCGAGAATGTCGTCTACAGTCTTCACGGCTTTGGCGATGTAGCACTTAGAAGAGAGCTTTATCGTCTTCACATATTCTGTGGGAGGGAAACACATCTTGAGGGGCTGCATTGGTTCGGTTTCGTCCTCTGAATTCTGCACACACAAAAAGTTTGGCCAAGTATTACCCAGTTATACTGTGTTGTACACGAAAGTTTTACCAAGTTTTACTGCACACACAAAAAGTGTTACCAAGTTTTACCAAGTTTTACCAAGTTTTACTACCTTTAACCAAGTTTTACCAAGTTTGACACCAAGTTTTACTAAGTTTTACCAAATTACGCAAAGGTTTGCTAATTCATACCAAGTTTTACATATCCGAAATCGACAAAAATAGACATGCAAGGCCCCATAAATGGAAATACGTACCGTTCCTTCCTCGAGTTGATCACTGTGGGTTAAAGAACGGATTTCACTGGTTCGAACAACTTCTTCTTCTTCGTCGTGAAACCCTAGTCCCGGAACGCGGGAATCTTCAACTTCATCCTCCTCGACTACGGCTTTCTCTGTTGGATCGTTTAGTGTTTCCTGATTCAATTGTCAATTGATTCAACCTACTAAACATGCAGATCTAGGTTCTCTTATTTAGAAACTTAATGGATCTCACCTGTTACCTTTTTGTGCAGCGGAATCAGGAGGTAATGGTCAGAGATCAGCAGAACCACCAAGAGATGGATCCTCCAAAGGCTCACACACGCACGCTCGGGAATTGGCTGCTAGACCAGACAGAGAGGAGGCGCAGAGAGAGGCTAAGGGAGGCGCAGGGGAAAAGAGTTAGAGGAGAAAAAACTTGGTTTTAGTTTATGAAACCCTTCTTTAACTCTATTGGGCTTTTAGGCCCAATTCCCAGTCTGATTAAATCCCTTGGATTTAATCAGGCCCTTTAGTCTCTCCAAGTACCGTAAATGCCTAGCACTTTTACCGTACTTCTGCTAAACCGTTCCTTCGTATTTTCCCGTTAGCTTAGGCGTGTGACCCATATGGGATCATATAATAAAGGCAATAAGTCCAAGACTTATAGATCATGAGCGGACTCTAGCAAGCCATCATGACCCCCAGTATTATATGACTTATGTCTGATCATTGACATACTCTTACTTTCTAGAGACAGTACAGAGATTACTGGACATAATTCCAACAATCTCCCACTTGAACTGGAATCTCTGTATTCATAATCCTTTTGTCTCAATATCTCGATTAGTCATAAGGCAAGATTAGTGTCATCCTTATAAAGCCTAATCTTGTTCATCGGACTCTGATTTGATACTGACAATCCAAACGACTCGGGAAAGTCCGTTTGAGCATGGCCATGCATTTTCCAGTATTCAAATCTCCGATTGGCCTAGAGATATTCACTCCATTTATATTGGAGGGACAAATCCCGTCTTGTTCCATCACTGTAAACTACTCATTTCATAATACACCCAAACAAGGTCCTTATAACTATCGCTTAACGACAGCATTAGACAATGATCAAAGCGCATTAGTTCATGTGCAGTCACATGCATGCGAACTCAGGTCTAAGGACTATACTCTATAGTCGTAGTAAGAATCTCTTATGACACAGATATAAATATCCTGAAGAGTTCTTATAATCGGGTCTTGTCCGGTCGTATGTACCCTACATACACCTATGTACTGACTTTGATGCCGCGCATCTATGACACACTGAGACTTTGTCATAAGTCACATACCAATCTAGTCTCACACGGTTGTTGGTGTTCCAATTTCAACAACCTTCGACTAGGGACATGATGATATAAGCCATCTATCAAATATAGGGTCTCATGATCAAGCTAAATGACTTTGATAACTCAAGATCAAGTCACTTACTTCGATGACCTATAAAATGGTTCATATCATTTTGGAACGATTATTTCATCACAGTTAAAATAATCTTGAAATAATAATTTCAATAAACATCATAAAATGTTTTACAGGAACATATCAATAACTAAATAAAGCCCTTTATTAACTCCCACTGAAATTGAGACTACATCTTAATTTCACTCATCCTACAGCAACAGTCCGCGACTCGTGCTTAGGCCTAAAGAGTGGCTTCGTTAATAGATTAGCAACGTTCTCATTCGTTGAAACTTGCTGATCTACTTAACATTTCTGTCATTTATCTCACGGAATAGGTTATACCTATCCTCAAGGTGTTTGGACCTCTGATGTGCAGCTAGTCTCATCTATGCTGGGAATCACATCAAGTTCAGTGACGAACTCTTCTTTCCAAACAACCTCTTTCGCCGCTTCTAAAGCTGCGAAATGTTCAGCTTAAGTCATGGAGTCAGCAACAGTGCCTTGCACCGCCAGAGAGACACAAGATATAACCGGACTGTGACCGGAAATCATCTTTGTCCGTTGGAAGCTTGCTTTTCAGACTCTACCGACTTGTAGCACCTCACTTTCTCCGTAATTCAAGAACTTATCCTTAGTATTCCTCAAATACTTTAGGATATTCCTTACGGCAATCCAGTGATTCTTTGCTGGATTTGACTGGTCTTTTACTTGTCTTGCTTAACATTAAAGCAACATCAAAACAAGTACGTGTCATGGCATATATGATAGATCCAATTGCCGACGCATATGGAATCTCATCCATGCATTCAAGCTCAGCAGATATCGTACGATACTGTTTCTTGCTTAACGTAATGCCATGTGACATTGGCATAAAACCCTTCTTGGATTGCTGAAAACGTGTAGAACTTTGTCAATTTAAGAATCCTGACATTGTCCTACCAGCTCTTTTGGATCTCTATCTTTAGATCCAAAATCCAAAAACATACGTGGCTTTACCCATGTCAATCATTAAAACCAACTCCCAAGCCAGTCCTTTACCGACTGCAGCATTGGGACGTTATATCAGAGAATCAGTATGTCATCGACATACACTATGAGAAATGCAATATTGCTCCCACTTATCTTTTAGTAAACGCACAGTTCCATTTCGTTCCTGTTTAAGTCAAAAACTTGACTACTTCAACAGAACGAAGATTCCAACTCCGATATGTTTGCTTCCATCCATGAATGGATCGATGAAGCTAACTTACACAAAATGTAATTTTTCGGAGTCCGGGCTCACTTTCGCTTATTTGAATTTCGCAGATTCGTCGCTTTCAATGATCATCAGATCATGCGGACTTTCAATGATCATCAGGTTCAACTAATAACGAGAAATCACTCTCGGATTAGTGACTGATTCATTTATGTCTGCGAACTTCAGGCTCTACAGGTGTGGATTCTACAGAAATCTGTAAATCCATCCGTTGCTCTCCCTCAACAGGTTGAGCAGCCACCTGTATTTCTCGAATTTCTTCGAGTTATACTTTTACTCCCACTGTTCTTCTTGGAAAATAACTTCCCTTCTTAGAAAACAGAATGGACGTAAAAGTAACAAGCCTTGGTTTCCCTAGGACAACCAGCGAAGTAGCTCAACTACAAATACTCAGTAAAGACGAATTTGGATCGATTCCAATCCACATTTACGTGGTGTCTTTCAACTGATATTGGTGGAACTATTACAGCGTAAACTTAGATATTTCTAGAGCGTTATTCTTCAAGAATATCATGGAAGATTCGTGTGACTCATCTTTAATCATTTCTTATAAGATCTGATTCTTTCTCACAGAAATACCTCAAGGTTTTCAGGAGAATTGAGCTGTGAAACGACTTCACACTCATTCAGATGATCACACCATTAATGACTCAAGTATTCTCACTCATGATTTAATTCAGAGTCTTAATACTTCTGTCACTCAGATTCTATACCTCATTCTGGAACTCTTTCAACCATGTCAAAGAATTCTGACTTGTGTCTCATCAAATGAACACAGTCTTACTCACTGAAGTAATCAGTAGAGACAATGAAGTACAGGAAATTTTCTCTGGCATTACTGCTCATCGGACCACATACATGAGTATGTTCAATCTCCAATAAGCGTTTGGGCCTTTCTCTAGCTCGGCTAAGATGGGCCCTTTGTCTTTTGGTCTAGTAAGCAGAATTCAAGTCTCATAAGATATCCATTCAAATGAGCCCAAAAGTCCATAACTATGGGGTTTCTGAATCCGACTTACTCTTTGACCAAAACATTTATGCCAAGAAAAATCAGGTTTAATTCATCAGATTTAAACCAATTCGGTATTTATGTTACATTTAGGCACTCTTTGGTTTAAGATATAAAACCCATTCCTTGAATAGGGTGCTACAATTAATATTTCATTAAGATCAAAAGAACAAAATTTGTCTTTTATCAAAATGAAAAACATTCAAATTCTTACAAGAAAATGAAAAACAACTCTGCTTGAAGCAGGTACATTGTAGCAATTACTTAATACAAAGCCAAGCCTCGAAGGCATCTACAAGTGAAAATCCTACGACTGAGGCAGCGTCCATAGCTCCTTCCAGACATGTAGATCCACTTGTCCTTCCTTCAACGTTCTACTGTTGCTTAGGCTCTGCATATTACAACAAATATCAGTGCCACAACCAGTATCCAATACCTTTAAGGTAGAACTTGAAATAATAACATGAATACCTGAGGAAGTAGTCTCATACATCAACTTCAACTCCTCATCATCTTCCATGAATTTAATGCAATCTCTCTTCCAATGCCCTGTCTCCTTACAGTAGCAGCACTTACCAACGTAAGAGGTATCTGACTCGGGCTCAGAAGACACACGCTTGCCATGATTCAAAATCTGGACAACTTTGCCTTCACCCTTGTCAGCATTAGGTTTAGTAAACCTACCCTTCTCATTCATGAGATTTTTCAGGGTACTCTTGACGTTTGGCTCAACTGTCTTGAGCATTTCATGCAGTTCAGTCAGCGTCTTCGTTAAGCCTTTCTTGATATAGTTCCTTCTGAACTTATCATAGCTTGACGGCAGTGACTGTAGAATGATCTCAGTTGCCAATTCTTGGCTAACTGGATAATCCAGTTTCCTCAGGTTATCAATGTAACCCATCATTTTACTGACATGAGGACTCACTGGATGATCATTTGGTAGCTTGCAGCTAGTGAGAGACTTAACCAACTGGTATCTCTCCACTCTTATCTGCTCCTGAAATTTCAATTTCAGGCTGCTGATCATCTCCATTGGCGACTCCATGTTCTCATATTGCTTCTGCAAGTCTGAGTCCATGGTAGCCAATATCAGACCACGCACATCTACCGTATCATTATAATGCTTATTCCAAGCATCATATACTGCATGAGAAGCATTGGACCCGATCCTCACGGGGAGAGCTCTCTCAAGGACATAGTCCTTTCTCTCCTGTCTGAGGACTAGCCTCAGGTTCCGCGACCAAGTCAAGAAATTTGATCCGTTCAGCTTGTCCATCTCAAGGACAGACCGGATCGAGAAAGTGTTTTGATTGTTTGTGCTAGTCATAACTGAAATTTAAGATAAAAGAATTTTAGTTAATATGTTCAATATGATTAATCTCGCATTATACTTAATATGATTAATCACGCATTATATTCAATAACATAAGTTACCCTCAATAGAATATAATGATTCCAAGATCCACGTATAACTAAGATCAAAGTGGGCCACTGGCCATCACCCAACCTTAGCTTATATCGGTAAGCCCTATGTCGGCTAATTATATCCGTGATATAACTCTTGGTTGTGAATCTGGGCCCGAGGCCCAATCCACTCTGATGTCTCAAGGCCCGGGACTCCCGATGGCCTAGTCAAGAAAACCAGACTATACAGTCATGTAATCATTAATGTCTGGGACTCCCAATGACATTTATGAATCACAAACCGTCTTATCCACGCAAAAGTAGACACCCTCACATTGTAAGGCCATGAATACAATTGAATGGGCTTCGACAACTGACATAGACTGGACAAGACATCCAACGCTTGATATTATTTGAGGTTTGTAGGTTTATTAAAAATTCATCCCAAAATAGAAGATTACTATTTTGGGAAACTTTCCTTTTTGGGAAACCTAATAATTTTGGAAACTTTCTAAAATTGGAAACTTCCTAAAAAATTGGAAACTTTCTAAAATCGGAAACTTCCTAAAATTGGAAACTTTCTAAATATAGAAATTTCCTAAAATCCAAAACATGCAAATCTAGAAACTTCTAATTTAAGAAACTTTCTAATTTCAAAATTTTGGAAACTTATTAATTTAAAAATCGATTTTATAATTTTATAAAATAAATTTTAAGTTAATTCTTAAGAAAAGACTCAAATAATTGGCCCAATTGTTTTAACTTCTTGGCCCGAGGCCCAAGAATTGGTTCATGTCCAAGACATAACTCAATTGCCCAATTAAATGACATAACCGGTCTGGTTCATTAAAATTGGTCTTAACCAAAATTAATTACTACGATGACCACAATTGTCAACCGGTTATTTACTAAACCGGATTTTCTCAATTTATTTGGTCCAACCAAATCAAATTAGAAAACCACTGGTTTAGGGACAAAATCCAATTTTCGACTTTGGATTTCTTATCCCGGTTTAACCAGAACTTAATAAACTTATTAAGTCTGTTTATTAAACCGCGACGTTTAATTTTAATAAAATTTTAAACCGAGCCTTAAACCGAACCGAACCATCACACGCCAAAAAAAAACCTAACCGGTCGGGACCGTCGCAGCCGAAAGCATCACGCGATGCAAGCATCACGCGATCGCACGGACGGCGTGGGACGATCGGGACGTGTGATCGGGACGGGACGATCGGGACGGGTCGAGAGCTGGCGTGACGCGATCGCCGATGATCCTTGCGATCAGCTCAGCCGATCGTATCAGCTCTCGATCACGCTCACATCGCTCGGTACAGCCGCGATCATGACACGATCGGGACGAGGCGATCACGCGAGCGTGACGCGATCCATCCGATGATCGGGACGCGACCACGCAACACGATCGTTACCGATCGGTTCGTGCGTCTTCCGCGATCCGGACGATCCGACGCATACCGATTCATATAGATCGGATCATGCGATTTCTTATTTGTTTAGGTTTTTAATTCTTTGTTTCTTAAGTGTTTTTCCTTATCAGTAGATTGATTCAAAAACACTTCTTAAACAATCCTAAACAAGATTCTAAACAAGAAAAACCACAGAACCAATGGCTCTGATACCACTGTTGGATCGTTTAGTGTTTCCTGATTCAATTGTCAATTGATTCAACCTACTAAACATGCAGATCTAGGTTCTCTTATTTAGAAACTTAATGGATCTCACCTGTTACCTTTTTGTGCAGCGGAATCAGGAGGTAATGGTCAGAGATCAGCAGAACCACCAAGAGATGGATCCTCCAAAGGCTCACACACGCACGCTCGGGAATTGGCTGCTAGACCAGACAGAGAGGAGGCGCAGAGAGAGGCTAAGGGAGGCGCAGGGGAAAAGAGTTAGAGGAGAAAAGACTTGGTTTTAGTTTATGAAACCCTTCTTTAACTCTATTGGGCTTTTAGGCCCAATTCCCAGTCTGATTAAATCCCTTGGATTTAATCAGGCCCTTTAGTCTCTCCAAGTACCGTAAATGCCTAGCACTTTTACCGTACTTCTGCTAAACCGTTCCTTCGTATTTTCCCGTTAGCTTAGGCGTGTGACCCATATGGGATCATATAATAAAGGCAATAAGTCCAAGACTTATAGATCATGAGCGGACTCTAGCAAGCCATCATGACCCCCAGTATTATATGACTTATGTCTGATCATTGACATACTCTTACTTTCTAGAGACAGTACAGAGATTACTGGACATAATTCCAACATTCTCCTCCTCATTTATCCCTCCGCCTTCCTCCTCCTCATCGTCTTCTGTTTCATCGTCCTTCTCTTCCGAACCCTCCTCGTTCTCAATCTCTTTTTCGTCTTTTTTTTTTCTTCCTCCGCATTCTCGGATTCTTTTTCCAAGTCTGTTTTTTCTTCTTCATCAATTTGTTTCCACACAGCTTTGGCTCAGTGATTCGCCTCTTCTCTCGGGTCTCTCTCGGTTGGGGATTCGTTTGGAGAAATCGATTTATCCTCCACTCTCTTCGACTTTCGTAATCTCTTTCTCCCATAACTCCGCATGTTTCCTTCTACAAATGGAGATTGAAAATCTTTTTTGTCGGATGAAGTCGGAAAACTGGGGGAAATTGTAAGAAGAAGGGAAAACGAACGGATATACTGAAGAGAAAATAAGATTTTTGATTTTTCCCTTAAGACATTTTTAGGATTTAAAGAGTAGATCCGACCCGACTCAAATGTGTTGGGAATGTCCTGAAATCTATTTGTACTTACTCTGAGAGAAAGTCGTGTTGTCGAGATGAGACAATCATATGACACTAGGTAGTCATAACGCTTTGCTAGAAGCCACTTATGATCAATGAGTTGAGAACTCATTGCTAGTGTTATATGATCCTACAGGGTCACACACCTAAGCAAACTGGACATTGCATGAGAGGATGATCATTAATGTAATGATCGGGTGAATGCATATTTGATATGCATTCAAAATCGACATTTCTAGGCGATGTCGATCGACACACTAAGAGTGTCGTTCGACATAGACTGGCCGTGTCGATCGACACATAGAGTGTGTCGGTCGACACGACTCGCGGATTGACGGATTAAATTGGTTTAATCATTAGTTAATCCCGGGGCGGTTTAAGTCGACATATATAAGATATATGGTCGACCTAAACTTGTTCCTGACCTAATTCACAGCCACCAGAAACAGAAAACAAACCTCTCCGGAGATTTGATCTCATAAGGCACTAGCATCCCTTCCTGTTCAGTTCGTGTGCGTGTGGATACCAGTAGAGGCGCAGCATCTGAGGCGCTCTAGATCTTGATTACTTGCAAATAACTTCCGCTGCTAATCACCAGGTAATCACTAGATCTGATAGATTCAATTACATGAACCTGTAGATCCTAGGCTCGGAATTCAGACTAGGGTTGCTAATCCTGATTAGAACTGCTAGAAATTCCTTCAGTGGTATCAGAGCTTTAGGGTTCCATTGAATCTGTGGCATGTTGATTAGATTAGTTGAATCTGGATCTCTGTATAGTTGATACAAGCATGCTGAAATTCGTTTTTGATTAAAACTAGTTTAGGGTTTTAATTTGAAAAATCGATTAGGGTTTATCGCCCTGTGTCGATCGACACCAAGCAGGTATCGGTCGACACAGAAGGATAACCCGAATAAAACTTTTCGCCTAGTGTCGATTGACACAAGCGTTGTGTCGGTCGACACAATCCTCGCGAGAGTGATGAACCGGTTCAATTGGATTGGACCGGTTATCGAGCTTGGTTAAATGGTTTGAATTGCGATTGGTTTGATTAGGTTGGTATCGACCGATGCTAGTGTAGCATCGATCGACACCGACCGGTATTCAAAACCGGATCAATTGGATTGATCGGTTATCGCGGACTGCTTTTGGTTATTCTGTATCGATCGACACTATAGTAGTGTCGGTCGACATCAGATTCGATGATTGGGTTTTGGAGCCTGCAATCACAGAACCAAAGCATGATAAATCAATTAATTATAAGAATTAAAACATAATAAAACTGAACGTTTTAATGATTCCATTCCTCAATCAAATATTAAGTGATACTTGATGTCTTTCCAATCTTGTCAACTGTCAAGACCCATTTAGTTGTGTGATATACTTGCAGTGCAAGATGTCCACAATTTCATGAGTAAGACAGAGGTAATCGTGTTGATGGACTTGCAGTGCAAGACATCAACAATTACATGACTGAAGAGATTGGTTCACTTGACTGGGCCATCAAAATCGTTTTGGGCTCAGAGACATCAGGTGGATTGGACATAAGATGTCGATCCACAACCAAGAGTTATATTGGATATAACTAGCAAGGTTTTTGCTTACCTAAATAGCTAAAGTTGAGTGATAGCCAGTGGCTCACTTGAATTTAGTAAAATATGGGTCTTGGATCATTATATTCATCTGAGGAAACATTGATTGAATATAATGCGAGTTTTTCTTAAATGTTAAGATTTCTCATTTCCTGAACATCATAACTAAACTTTTTCTTTTCTATGTTCTCAGCTATGACTAACACTCATAACAACTCTTTCTCCCTGCGATCCGTCCTTGAGAAGGACAAGTTAACTGGAACGATACGAGAGATACCAGACGGTTAAATCTCTCATTGAATGCAAGCTACCAAAGGACAGTCCAGTCAGTCCTCATGTCATTAAGATGATGGGTTATATTGATAACCTGGGGAGGCTGGATTGTCCCATTAGCCAAGAGTTGGCTACTGACATCATTCTGCAGTCACTGCCGTCAAGTTATGATCAGTTTGTTATGAACTATAACATGAATAACTTGACAAAGACATTGACTGAGCTACATGGCATGCTCAAGACAGCTGAGCCAAATATCAAGAAGGGCACTCCTAATGTACTTATGGTACAAGGGGGTAAGAAGTTTAAGAAACTTGGCAAAGGTAAGGGAAAGGGCAAGGCAGTCCCGGTTGAGAACCAGGACACGCCGGCGCCAGCCCCAAAGCCCAAGCCGGGCCCATCTGAGACTGATAAGTGCCATTACTGTAAAGAGCTTGGGCATTGGAAGAGAAATTGCAACAAATTCTTGGAAGAGAAGAAGAAGAAGAAGACTTTCGAGACTTCATCTTCAGGTATTTATGTTATAGAAGTAAATGTTACTACTTCTGTTTCTACTTCTTGGGTATTGGATACCGGCTGTGGTGCTCATATTTGTACAATATGCAGGGCCTAAGCAACAGTAGGAAGTTGGAAAAGGGACAAGTGGACCTGCGCGTGGGAAATGGAGCAAGAGTTGCTGCATTAGCCGTAGGAACATATAACTTGTCTTTACCTTCTGGTTTGGTTTTAAAGCTTAATAATTGCTACTATGTACCTGCTATAAGCAGAAATATTATTTCCATTCCTGTTTTGGATGTGGAAGGATATCAGTTTTCAATTAAGAATAAATGTTATTCTTTTGATTACAACGATATATTTTATGGTAGCAGCCTATTAGAGAATGGACTTTATGTTTTAAACCAAACTGCACCAATCTATAACATTAACACCAAGAGATTCAAATCAAATGACACGAATCAGACTTTTCTTTGGCATTGTCGTTTGGGCCACATAAACGAGAAACGGATTCAAAAGCTCCATAGTGATGGGCTTTTGGGCTCATTTGATTATGAATCATGTGAGAAATGTGAGTCTTGTTTACTAGGCAAAATGGCAAAGGCGCCTTTCAACAAATCAAATGAAAGGGCCAGTGACCTATTGGGCCTTATACATACAGATGTATGCGGCCCAATGAGCACAAGTGCCAGAGAAAATTTTCGATACTTCATTACCTTCACTGATGATTTCAGCAGGTATGGCTATGTCTATTTAATGAGACACAAGTCGGAATCTTTTGAAAAGTTCAAAGAGTTCCAAAATGAAGTACAGAATCAACTTGGTAAAAGTATTAAGGCTCTTCGATCAGATCGTGGAGGAGAATACTTAAGCCAAGAATTCAGTGATCATTTGAGAGATTGTGGAATTGTTTCACAACTCACTCCTCCTGGAACACCACAATGGAACGGGGTGTCCGAGAGGAGAAATCGAACTCTATTAGATATGGTTCGATCAATGATGAGTCTCTCAACTCTTCCATTATCCTTTTGGGGATACGCTCTAGAAACGTCTGCGTTTACACTTAATAGGGTTCCGTCAAAATCAGTTGCAAAGACACCACATGAGATGTGGACTGGAAATGTTCCAAGTGTGTCTTTCCTGAAGATTTGGGGTTGTGAAGCTTATGTCAAGCGATTAATTACAGATAAGCTCGAACCCAAATCTGATAAATGCTACTTCGTTGGTTATCCTAAGGAAACCAAGGCATACTACTTTTACAACCAATCCGAGAACAAAGTGTTTGTTGCTCGGAACTGCGTTTTTCTTGAGAGAGAATTCCTTTCCAAGAGAAACAGTGGGAGTAAAGTACAACTCGAAGAAGTTCGAGAACCGCAGGAAAATGTTCAACCCGTAGAGGAAGAGCAACAGTTGGATCTACAAAGAGTTGTAGAAACGGCGCCTGTGGAGCCTGAAATTCGCCGATCCGAAAGGATCCGTCACGAACCCGAGAGATATGGATTTCTCGTAACCAATTGTCATGATTTATTGATCATTGACAGTGACGAGCCCGCGAATTACGAAGAAGCGATGATGAACCCTGACTCCGAAAAGTGGCTGAAAGCCGCTGAATCCGAAATGGGATCCATGTCACAGAACCAAGTATGGACTTTGGTTGATTTACCCAATGGTGCAAGACCCATTGAGTGTAAATGGATTTTCAAGAAGAAAATTGATGTGGATGGAAATATTCAGATATACAAAGCAAGGCTAGTGGCAAAAGGTTTCAAACAAATTCATGGTATTGACTATGAAGAAACCTATTCACCTGTCGCCATGCTTAAATCCATTCGGATTCTCCTAGCAACAGCTGCTCATTATGATTATGAGATCTGGCAAATGGACGTGAAAACAACTTTCCTTAATGGAATTCTGGAAGAGGATGTGTACATGACACAGCCCGAAGGTTTCATCGATCCTAATGCAGCTAGGAAAGTATGCAAGCTTCATCGATCCATTTATCGATTGAAGAAAGCATCTCGGAGTTGGAATCTTCGTTTTGATGAAGCAGTCAAAGAGTTTGATTTCATCAGAAGCGAAGAAGAACCATGTGTTTACAAGAAGACTAGTGGGAGCGCTGTTGCATTTCTCGTGTTGTATGTAGATGACATACTTCTTCTCGGAAATGACGTTCCGTTGTTACAGTCTGTTAAGACTTGGCTCGGAAGTTGTTTTTCAATGAAAGACATGGGAGAAGCCGCGTATATTCTTGGAATAAGAATCTATAGAGATAGATTAAACAAGTTAATTGGACTGTGTCAAGACACTTATATCGATAAAGTCTTACACAGATTCAGAATGCAAGATTCCAAGAAGGGCTTCATACCAATGTCTTATGGCATAAGTCTCAGCAAGAAGCAGTGTCCTGAGACACCTGCTGAGCGAGAGCGCATGAGTCGGATTCCCTATGCCTCGGCGTTGGGATCCATCATGTATGCCATGCTCTGTACTCGTCCAGATGTTGCTTGTGCTTTAAGCATGACGAGCATATACCAATCGGATCCAGGTGAAAGTCACTGGACAGCAGTCAAGAATATTCTGAAGTATTTGAGAAATACTAAGGATAAATTCTTGGTGTATGGAGGAAGTGATGAGCTGGTAGTAAGTGGTTACACAGACGCAAGTTTCCAGACAGACAAAGATGATTTCCGATCACAATCTGGTTACATCTTCTGCCTGAATGGCGGTGAAGTCAGCTGGAAGAGTTCCAAGCAGGACACTGTAGCAGATTCCACAAGTGAAGCTGAGTACCTCGCTGCTTCTGAAGCGGCAAAGGAGGCTGTTTGGATCAAGAAGTTCATCACTGAACTTGGTGTGATTCCTAGTATTTCTGAGCCAGTGGCTTTGTATTGTGACAACAATGGAGCCATTGCGCAAGCAAAGGAACCTAGATCACACCAGAAATCCAAACACATAGAAAGGCGATATCACCTTATCCGTGATATTGTGAATATAGGAGATGTGAAGATCAGCAGAGTCCCGACGGATGAGAATGTTGCTGATCCACTGACCAAGCCCCTCCCAAGGCCCAAGCATGAGTTTCACACTACTGCTGTAGGCATTAGATTTCTTAAGATATGATCTTGTTTTCAGTGGGAGTTATATTTGGTGTTTTAGTTATGACATAATGTTCGTAGGACATAATTTGATTATGTTATTTTAATGAAATTGTTTCAGTATTATTTAATTGTGTTATTAAATAAGAGTCCCAAAAGTAATTTATGACATTTTATAGGTCATCAAGTATGTGACTTGATCATGAAACCCTATAATCAATAAATGACATAAATTATAAATGGTCCCTGGTTGAGGTTGTTAAAATGGGAAACTAACAACCACGTGAGACTAGTATGTGAGGTGACTGATGACTATGTTTCATGGAGTCATTAATAAGCGTATTAAAGTCAATCACATAGATATGTGTTAGAGAACACATGATCGGACTTGACCCGTTAATGAGAACTCTACAAGATGTTATATGAGTGTCATAAGAGTTTCTCATTACGACTAAAGAGTATAGTCCTTAGACCTGAGTTCATCATGTCCTCTCTTATATGGATTGGTTCGTCTTGACTTTGTCAAACGTCAGCCGTAACTGGTGATCATAAAGACACTGATTAGGCGTATCATGAAGTATAAAAGAGACATGGATGGAACAAGATGGGATTTGTACCTCCTATATAACAGGAGTTAAATATCTCTGGGCCTATCGAAGATTTGATACTGGAAATGCGTGGCCGCGCTCAAACGAGCTGATTGTCAGTCGTTTGTTTTTCATCAGTACAAATCGGGATTCGATAAACGTGATCTAGCTTAATAAGGATGACACAGTTCTTGCCTTATGCTAGATTGAGATATGGATACAAAGGGATTAAAAGGAATAGATGATTCCAGTACAAGTGGGAGATTGTTGGGAATGTCCTGAAATCTATTTGTACTTACTCTGAGAGAAAGTCGTGTTGTCGAGATGAGACAATCATATGACACTAGGTAGTCATAACGCTTTGCTAGAAGCCACTTATGATCAATGAGTTGAGAACTCATTGCTAGTGTTATATGATCCTACAGGGTCACACACCTAAGCAAACTGGACATTGCATGAGAGGATGATCATTAATGTAATGATCGGGTGAATGCATATTTGATATGCATTCAATATCGACATTTCTGGGCGATGTCGATCGACACACTAAGAGTGTCGGTCGACATAGATTGGCCGTGTCGATCGACACATAGAGTGTGTCGGTCGACACGACTCGCGGATTGACGGATTAAATTGGTTTAATCATTAGTTAATCCCGGGGTGGTTTAAGACGACATATATAAGATATATGGTCGACCTAAACTTGTTCCTGACCTAATTCACAGCCACCAGAAACAGAAAACAAACCTCTCTGGAGATTTGATCTCATAAGGCACTAGCATCCCTTCCTGTTCAGTTCGTGTGCGTGTGGATACCAGTAGAGGCGCAGCATCTGAGGCGCTCTAGATCTTGATTACTTGCAAATAACTTCCGCTGCTAATCACCAGGTAATCACTAGATCTGATAGATTCAATTACATGAACCTGTAGATCCTAGGCTCGGAATTCAGACTAGGGTTGCTAATCCTGATTAGAACTGCTAGAAATTCCTTCAAAATGGATGGACCAAACTCTTTGGGTCAATCCAGGTTGGGTAGTAAATAAGTTACAAAACCCAGGTTTTGCTGTCTTTTACCCCTTATCTCGAATTAAAAAAAAAAATGACTTTATGGGAGAGGAGTATATGGGACTTTGACTTCGAGTCAAGGAGCTCCTCAGAATTTGCCTCTCACAATTTTCGAAACTCCTTTTACGGTGAGCTGCTTCCGACATCTTCTTCTCCTTCATCTTCCCATTCTGACACACAACTTCCTTCTTTATCTTCTTAGACCTCAGTTTCTTTACTCTTCTACTTACTGATTCTCTGTTTGTACTAGGTTCCTGTTTCATCTTCTTCTTTCTTCGCCTTCGCAAGCCGAGTTCATTCAGTCTTCATCTTCCTTCTCTAGGTCCAACCTTTTACCATGTCAGGTTAGTTGAAATGGCCGATAATTTCTGTTATTAAAAGCAGATCCACTACTATACATAATCACAAATCCTTCTCCGCCACCCTCAACCTCACATCCCACTATGTTAGGCAAATTAGATCCACCATCTATATCATCCAACAATGGCTCCCAAAACTCACTGTCATATCCTTGGGGTCTTAAGTCAATTTCATTCAGATCTTCAACGACAAGAGCACTGTCCATATCTGATTCAACATTCCAGTCACTATCCTCAGCTGCTTCTTCAGACTTATCATCATCAGACTTAAACAACTCAAACATGAAACCACCTTCCCTAGATTCATAATCCTTATCCACTACTAATGGTATAGTCTTTGAACCTGCTGTGGACACACATCCAATTGTGTTCTTCTTCGGAGAAGGCAATGGCGTTGTAAATATCCTACTCTTAACGACCGTATTCCCATCATCCTCAAACTTAACAAACATGTTCATAGATGGGTGAATCCTTAGATGTCTCAAGAAGAAACCAATGCCCCCTTCGTTGGCAATTACAACTGGTGGTGTTGATATCCCAGTAGCTAGAACCTTGCTATCTGGTGGCCAGTAGCTCAGGTGAGCAGATTTCCCTTCTCCACCGGTACCGTAGAACTCTCGTACAAAAATTTCTTTCAACTCCTTTAGGCTTACACCTTCTTTCAAAGGTACAACCCTAGTCATTTGCTGCTTGTCCACCATAAATTTCCAAACGCATTTATCACCGTAGATCCACTCACCGCAAATAACCAGACAATGATCATTCATAACCACGCTATATCAAGAAAGAAAGAAAAACAAAAGAGTAGGTTAGGAAAAACACATCCATCTTCATATATCCACACAGATTGAAAGACAAAATGGACAAAGCAAGACATGGCAATACCTCTTTTGATACACCAATAGATGCCGTTAGAGCAGAAAAGAGATCCAAGTTCAACCTCTTCTTTCTTAAGAGAGAACCCCGTTTGTAGAGACAATTAAAAAAAATTGGTGAAATGTCACCTAATATCAAGACATGCTTCCCAACTAAGCTACTTGTCCACTTGTCAAGAGATGGCTAGATATGATCTCTTACTAATTTTAATCCGATGGCCCATTTTAAATCAACAAAACCAATCAACTATAAGCAATATCAGCCACACAATTTAAAAAAGTAGATGCCAATTGGATGATCTAGATTAAACAAACAAGACTTCACCCTCTCTCATACTCGAAAATACGAGCCAAAATTCACATTTTCCCCCCTTTACAGATAAACTTTGTCCCTCCAAACAAACAAAAACTTTTTCATCTACTTATTGGATTTAATTCTGGACACAAAATTATTAGGGGCACGATGTTATTAAAACAAGTATGTACAGTGTCAAAAGTATGCAAGATTGGCAAAGTGCCTTAAACTGTAAAAAATTCAAGGGAACTGCTTTATTATGTTACAAACTCATTATTACTTTAATTTTTGTATAACAAATAATGTATTTTACTTGTTTTTCTATTATTAAGGTTTTATTGAATTTTTTAATGAATTTTCTACTTTTATTTACTTCAGTATTTTTATCAACTTTTAATATTTTCATACATTATTTTAAATTTATTTACTAGATATTTATATTTTTCATGCATCTAAATTATAATATTTTAATTTTATTTATATGTATATTTTTTGATTTATTTCTTTTTAATTTTTTTTATATTTTATATAATTTTATTTTATTATCATTTTCTATATATTAATTCTCATATTTTTCCTTTTAGTTTTGATAATCATTGCGTCCATTATTTTACTAAATAATGTATGTTGTTATATAGTTTTTACATTTTAATTTTTAAAGTTATTTAAAAATTTATTTATCGTTTTGTCTACAGTTTATTTTCATTTTATTTTTATAATTTGGTATTTTCATTCATATGAAATTTTAATATTTAATTTTTTTTGCAAAACTATAGAAATTTAATTTATATTATGTTACATAATATTTTTTATATTATAATAAATTATCAATTTAATTTATGCTATAATTATGATATAATAATTTTTAATAATTAATTTATATTAAATAATTTATGTAATGATGTGGAAAAGAATTTATGGTGTGCACCAATAAAAGAGACTATGTGTTGAATGGACAGAACTAGGCTTGGGAATTCGGTTATACCGAATCTAACCGGCTGGTTATTTCGATTTTTTGGATCATTCGATTATTGAAAATTTTACCGAAATTAACCGAAATCAATTATAGTTCAGTTCGGTTTGGCTATCGGTTAATTCGAAAATTAATTTTGCCACCGAATTGAACCGAAATTTTCGGTTTAAGTGGTTCAGTCTTTTTTTGTTACGTTTATTTGTAAGAAGACTAAACAGTAAAAGGTGAAAAAAGGAAGAATAATCGGAGAAATCAAAGAAGAATCAATGAAGAAGAAGTGTAAAAATCGTAGATCCGATGATGAATCTAGAAATCTGATGACGCCTGTAAATATATCTATGAATGGGATCTGCTGCAATCTGTCCTTGATGTCTCATATGCAGAAGAACCGACCTAATCGTCTCAAGGTAATCTCAAATAGTTCTTGCTGTTTGAATAATCGATGGCTCCTGTTTAGATGTTTATTTCTCTTTCTCTCTCTGGTTTTTGTCTGCAGCAATGCTTTCGGGCTTGTGTATATGACAGAGGTTGATGTGGTGTGGAAGAAGATAATATATTGAACATCATCGCCATGGAAATTGCCCAGTAAGTTCTTGGTGGCTGGATCTTTAACATGGCTTGAGAGTCACTAAGAAGGAGGAGAAGAAAGAGAAGAAGAAAAGAAGAGAGAAGAGAGAAGAGAATAAGGGAATAAGCGGCCAGGACCAAAAAAAGGAGAAGAAGCGGCTGAGTTAAGATTAGATCTAGGGTTTTGTTTTCACCACGTGGAGATGGACCATTCAAGATTTTGGAGAAAATCAATGACAATGCCTACAAGTTGGATCTTACCATGATTTGAAAGATATTCTACACAACGCCATATAAGCAGAGCAACATATCAAGAGGTAGACATATGGCAGGCCCTAGAAACACTCAAGTTTGGGATCAAGGACGTGCCAAGACACAAGTCCAATCAACTTCTCAAAACAAGCCTTTGGACAAAAGCAAAACCATAGCTATCGACAATCGGTTTAAGTCTAAAGCAAGTGAGCCTAACCCAGGTAATTTTTCTAACCCTAACACTTCTAGAACTCGTGATATAACTTGTTTCAAGTGTAAGGGCAGGGGACATATAGTTAAGGATTGCCCTAACCCAAGAGTGATGATTCTCACGGATGCGGGAGAATACGAGTCACAAGATGAAGAAGATGCTATCATGGATGATGCTGAATTTGAGGAGGTTGAATGTGAACCTGAATATGGAGAGTCCCTTGTCATAAGGAGAGTCTTGAACCTCACGGTTCATCCTGATGAGTTAGCTCAAAGAGAAAACATTTTCCATACCCGTTGCACCATCCAAGACAAGGTATGTAATCTTATTATTGATGGTGGGTCATGTGCTAATGTTGCTAGTGAGTATATGGTTTCCAAACTCAGCCTTGGAAGGACTAAACATCCTCATCCATATAAATTAAGAAGTCGTAATTACAAGGCTGAGATGAAAATCACGGATCAAGTACAAGTACCATTCAAAGTGGGAAAGTATATTGATCAAGTATTATGTGATGTGGTTCCTATGCACCTTCATGAGGCTTATGAACCAAATTCCATGGCCTTACATCAGTAAGTTTGTAGTGGTATACTTTGATGATATACTCATTATAGCCCAACATTTGATGAGCACTTAGTTCATTTGGAAAATGTCATTAAAACACTTCAAAAGGAAGGCCTTTATGCCAACCTTAAGAAGTGCACTTTTTGCACTAATGAACTTGTCTTTTTAGGCTTTATAGTGAGTTCACAGGGACTAAGAGTGTACCAATAGAAAGTAAAATCCATACAAGAATGGCCAACTCCAATCAACACTAGCCAAGTTAGAAGCTTCCACGGATTGGCCAGTTTTTATAGGAGATTTGTGAAGGATTTCAGTACTTTTGCTGCACCACTCACTGCTGTGATCAAAAAGGACGTGGGGTTCAAGTGGGGAGAAGATCAGGAGCATGCCTTTAAATCACTAAAGGATCGGTTATCAAATGCCCCTGTTTTAGCTTTACCCGATTTTACTAAAACTTTTGAGATTGAGTGTAATGCATCAAGTTTATGTATTGGAGCTGTGCTTACTCAAGGAGGAAAACCAATAGCTTATTTTAGTGAGAAACTCAGTGGTTCAACCCTCAACTATCCCACATATGACAAGGAGTTGTATGCCTTAGTTCTCGCAATGGAGACTTGGAAACACTATCTACTCGCTAAGGAGTGTGTGATCCACACGGATCATGAAACATTGAAGCATCTAAGGGGTCAATCATGTCTCAGTTCCTTGATGGGCTACAAGAGCTTATTTGTCACAAAGTAGAAAGGCTTACTTACCATGATTTGAAATATATTCTACACTAAGCCATACAAGCATAGAAACATATCAAGAGGAAGACATATGGCAGGCCTAGAAACACTTAAGTTTGGGATTAAGGATGTGCCAAGACACAAGTCCAATCAACTTCTTAAAGCAAGCTTTTGGACAAAGGCAAAACCATAGCTATCAAAAATCGGTTTAAGTCTAAAGCAAGTGAGCCTAACCAAGGTAAGTTTTCTAATCCTAACACTTATATAACTCGTGATATAACTTGTTTAAAGTGTAAGGGAAGGGGACATATGGTTAAGGATTTCCCCAACCCAAGAGTAATGATTCACACAGATGCGAGTCACAAGATGAAGAAGATGCTATCATGGATGATTCTGAATTTTATGAGGTTGAATGTGAACCTGAACATGGAAAGTCCCTAGTCATAAGGAGAGTCTTGAAACTCACGGTTCATCCTGATGAGTTTGCTCAAAGGAAAAACATCTTCCATACCCGTTGCACAATCCGAGAAAATGTATGTAATCTTATCATTCATGGTGGGTCATGTGCTAATGTTGCTAGTGAGAATATGGTTTCAAAACTCAGCTTTCGAAGGACTAAACATCCTAATCCATATAAACTAAGGTGGCTTAATGACAAGGCTGAGATGAAATTCACGGATCAAGTACAAGTACCATTCAAAGTGGGAAAGTATATAGATCAAGTCTTTTGTGATGTGGTTCTCATGAAAGCTTGTCATCTTTTACTTAGTAGACCATGGAAATTTGATAAGGATACCATGCACCATGGACGTAGCAACATGTATTCTTTTGTCCATTGAAAAAAAAATACAACTTAACTCCTCTTACACCAACTCAAGAGCATGAAATTCAAGTTAAGATGCTTAAAGAGAAGAGTTCTTCTTCACAAAGTAATCTACTAATCAAGCCTAGCTATATAGCTACGGAAATCACTTGTAAAGAACAAGTATTGCTAATGATATTTAAGGAAGTTTTGAGTGCAGGTTCTAGTGCTTTGGAGGTAGATCTTCCTCAAGAGGTCAAGGACCTTTTGGACCGGTTTGCTGATACATTCCCTGATGAAATACATCCTGGACTACCTCCTATAAGAGAAATTGAGCATCAAATAGATCTGGTTCCTGGTGCACCATTGCCCAATAGAGCCGCTTATCAAGTAAAATTGGAGGAAGCTAAAGAGAAGCAAGTGAAGGATCTTTTGGATAAAGGCTATGTGCGTGAGAGGCTTAGTCCTTGTGCTCTACCAGTCCTCTTGGTGCCAAAGAAAGATGAGACTTGGAGGATGTGTGTGGATTGTCGAGCTATCAACAATATAACCATCAAATACCGACATCCAATACCAAGGTTAAATGATATGCTTAATGAACTATCTGGGTCTAATGTATTTCCCAAGATTGATCTTAGGAGTGTATATCATCAAGTAAGGATGAAGGAAGGTGATGAGTGGAAAACAGCTTTCATCACCAAAAAAGGTCTCTACGAATGGATAGTCATGCTATTTGGACTCACTAATGCACCAAGTACCTTCATGAGGCTTATGGACCAAGTTATAAGGCCTTACCTCAGTAAGTTTGTAGTGGTATACTTTTATGATATACTTATTTATAGCCCAACATTTGATGCGCACTTAGTTCGTTTAGAAAATGTCATTAAAACACTTCAAAAGGAAGGCCTTTATGATAACCTTAAGAAGTGCACTTTTTGCACTATTGAACTTCTCTTTTTAGGCTTTATAGTGAGTTCATAGATACTAAGAGTGGACCAAGAGAAAGTAAAATCCATATAAGAATGGCCAACTTTAACCAACACTAGCCAAGTTAGAAGCTTCCACGGATTGGCTAGCTTTTATAGGAGATTTATGAAGGATTTCAGTACTCTTAATGCACCACTCACTGCTGTGATCAAAAAGGACGTTGGGTTCAAGTGGGGAGAATCTCAGAAGCAGGCATTTAAATCCCTAAATGATCGGTTATCAAATGCCCATGTTTTAGCTTTACCCGATTTTACTAAAACTTTTGAGATTGAGTGTGATGCATCATGTTTAGGTATTGGAGCTGTGATTACTCAAGGAGGCAAACCAATATCTTATTTTAGTGAGAAACTCAGTGGTGAAACTCTCAACTATCCCACATATGAAAAGGAGTTGTATGCCTTAGTTCGCGCAATGGAGACTTGGCAACACTATCTACTCCCTAAGGAGTGTGTGATCCACACGGATCATGAAACCTTGAAGCCTTTAAGGGGCCAAACTAACCTGAAGAGAAGGCATGCTAAGTGGCTTGACTTCATAGAAACATTCCCTTATGTCATCAAATACAAGAAGGGAAAAGACAATGTTGTAGCCGATGCACTCTCAAGGAGACATGCCCTTATTTCTACAATGGATGCTAAGGTTCTTGGTTTTGAATTAATTATACCATTATATGAATCTGATCCTGACTTTTCAGAGAGCTATAAGAGTCCAGGTAAGGGAGCCCACATGTCTTTCTATATCCACAATGGTTATCTCTTCAAGGATAAACGGTTATGCATTCCACAATGCTCTTTAAGAGATCTTATAATTCGAGAGGCTCACGGAGGAGGCTTAATGGGTCACTTTGGAGTGGAGAAGACTTTGGCAATGCTTAAAGAACATTTCTTTTGGCCTCACCTTAAGAAATCAGTAGAAACTTTCATTGCAAGATGTATCACTTGCAAGAAAGCCAAGTCTAGAGTCCAACCCCACGATTTGTATCTTCCTTTACCAATTCCTACTTCTCCTTGGGTTGACATTTCCATGGATTTTGTGCTAGGTTTACTCAATATTAGACACAAGGATTCAATATTTGTGGTAGTAGATCGCTTTTCCAAGATGGGCTTTATACCTTGTGCCAATACCAATGATGCAACTCAAACAGCGGATCTCTTCTTTACAGAAGTTGTTAGATTGCATGGAGTGCCAAGGACTATTGTCTCGGATAGGGACACCAAGTTTCTAAGCCATTTTTGAGGAGCTTATGGAAGAAACTAGTCAATAAACTACTGTTCTCAACCACATGCCATCCATAAACTGATCGTCAAACCGAAGTGGTCAACCGCACTCTTGGAACACTTCTAAGAGCAACAATAGGGAGATATCTTAAAACTTGGCTTGAGGCCTTACCCTTTGTTGAATTGGCTTATAATAGAGCTATCCATAGTGCAACACTAATGTCTCCTTTTCAGGTGGTTTATGGGTTCAATCCCAACATTCATTTGGATCTTGCACCACTTCCACAAAAAGACTTCTTGAATTTGGATGGAGAGAAAAATGCCGATCAAATAAATAAGCTCTACTTGAAAGTTAAGGAGAAGCTTGAGAAGATCAATGAGCAACGTGTTAGATCAGCCAACAAAGGCAGGAAAAAGTTACTTTTGAAGTTGGGGAATGGGTGTGGCTGCACATGAGACCGGAGAGGTTTCCCAACCAAAGGAGCTCCAAGCTTTCACCACGTGGAGATGGACCATTCAAGATTTTGGAGAAAATCAATGACAATGCCTACAAGCTGGATCTTCCAGGTGAGTGCAAAGTATCTAATACCTTCAATGTCTCTGACTTGGCTCGTTTTGATGCAGTAAATGAAGTTTTGGGGTCAAAAATTTATGAAGAGGGAGGGAGTGATGAGGATATCGAGCCACCAAGCCAAACCATTCAAGCTCCTTATGTGACAAGTGGACCAGTGAACAGGAGCAGGAGCAAAGGCATAGAGAAAAAGTTTAACATCTTCCTGGAGCAGCTGGAACATGAAGGACTAATCCCACTTGATCAGTTTGAAGCCATCCGCATAACTCCATCCGAGAGCTCTCAACTGAGTTTCATCTTTAATCAAGTGTCATAACGACTCAGGACGATCCAGGAAATGATCAACCCACTAAATTGAAGCTCTATGAGTCTAGTTTCCAGGCCACCAAAGAACTCCCGGAGATCAGTTACAAAACTCCAGATACAAGCTGAACAGTGAAGACATGTCCGGTGGACCCTCTCATAACCGATAAAGTCAAACGGGCCATATTTTTTCCCAATGATGAAGTCCACCTAAGCATGTGTTATATAGTCCAATAAGGTGCCTAAGAAGACTCTGAAGCAGCTAAAGGATCTCAAGAACTTAAAGAATCAAGTTTGAATAACAAGAGATCAAACTTGCCTTATTTAGCACCCTATATACTCTCTCTTTGATTTGATTATTTTGCTTTGGTTTTGCTACGTTTTTCCTTGTTTTTCTTTGCAGGATTTATGTGTTTTTTTCTTAGAATAAGTCATGAACCTGGCTATATAATGCCTTGAGTTATAATCCTTTTTTCACCTTTTGATCAATAAAATATCAATTTTTGTGTTAAAACAAAAACTATCTCTTCTCTTTCAATTTGTGAGTGTTCCAAATTGAAAGAGTTTTCCTAAAAATATCTATAGACTTTCACATCTATAGTGGTTCTACTCGATCCACCCTTCACCATCCATCTTATCCGAGCTAAGTTGGAGAAGTCCTTAGACTAGCCAACGGCTCAACCCTTATTTGGATCAAGACTTTTAGCCAAGCTCATATCAGCTGTGGATATAGCTTAGGAGGCCTTAGATGAGCTTATTCGGAAAAACTTTCCATCACTTAAGACGTATTGGGTGCATATCGCTTTCAAGCATCGGGCTGCTCAATTGTCTTTCGAGACTATTCCTTCTAGGATATAAGCTTTGATTGTGTTTCTTCAATCGTCTGTTCTATCAGGATCTTCTTTTATTACATGATCATTTGTTTCACCGGCGTCTTCCATTACATATTCGATTTCGGAGATGGCGAAAGCTTTTTGGGTCAATGCATTCTGGTGGTATGACTCGTCGGAGGTCGGGGTTAGATGTCAAAGCGAGGGCGGCTAGAGCGATATGCGCCCATCCAGTCGTTTTTAGCCTCATACTCCCGTTGTATTGGCTAGCGACGAGCTGCGAGTCGCAGAATGCGACGATGTGCCTTTCTCCGTTCGCTTTTGCTAATCCTAGCCATGATATCATGGCTTCGTACTCGGCCTCATTTTTTATGTTGGGAACGCTATTCCGAAAGATTGCCCCATAATTCTATTGTTGGGGAAGTTAACCTTATTATGATCCCTGATCCATTGCGTGAGGATGATCCATCAATGAATAAAGTCAATTTATGATTGTTGCTTGTTTGGCGTCGTAGGTGAGTTATGGTAGTAATTCATAGAAAATCCACCAGGACTTGGGATTTCGCACTTTTCCTTGGTTTGTACTCAATGTCATGTTCGATTAACTCCACTTCCCATTTTGCCATTCTTCATGACTGGATAGGACTGTGTATTATGGTTCTTAACGGCTGGTTGGTGAGGACGACTACTGAATGTAATTGAAAATATGGCCGGAGCTTCCTCGCTGAGGTGGAAATTTCTAAGACGAGCTTTTCCAGAGTTGAATATCGGATTTCATCGTCATCGAGGCTTTACAGATATATAAGACTGGTTTCTGGTCGCCTCGATGTTTTTGACGAGAACGCCGCTTACTGCCAAGTCTGATATTGAGATGTAGAGGTACATGGTTTCCCCACCCTCCAGTTTTGCCAAGACTGGAGGCGTTGATAAATATTCCTTTAGTTGTTGAAAGGCGTCCTTACACTTGGCATCACATTCCAATTGCTTATTCCATCAGAGAAGTTGGTAGAAGGGCAAGCATGTCTATCAATTTTGAAATGATCCGACTCAGGGCGGCGATTCGTCCCGTGAGTCATTGCACTTTCACGTATTCTTTGGTGCTGGGAGCCTGGTGACTGCCGCGATCTTTTGCGGATTCGCTTATATTCCTCTCTTTGTGACTATATTCCCAAGAAAATTTCTCGAGGTGACGCCGAAAGTACATTTGACTGGGTTGAGTTTCATTTTATACTTGTTCAGACTGTCGAAACAAGCAGT
Organism: Orychophragmus violaceus; assembly: GCA_030180135.1. Lineage (NCBI taxonomy): Eukaryota > Viridiplantae > Streptophyta > Magnoliopsida > Brassicales > Brassicaceae > Orychophragmus > Orychophragmus violaceus. The sequence continues at coordinate 18,906,907 of CM058235.1, read as the reverse complement.
TAGATGGGCAATGTGGTCGTCAACCGATGCTGACTTTACCATCATGTCGTCTATATACACCTCTATTGTTTGCCTGAGTTGGTCGGCAAACATCTTGTTGACTAACCTTTGATAATTTGCATCGGTGTTCTTGAGATCGAAGGGCATCACCTTGTAACAATACATTACTCTGTCAGTGATGAATGACATCTTCCCACGGTCGTCTAGATGCATCATTATTTGTTTGTATCCGTAAAATGCATCTGTGAATGAGAGGAGCTCATTGTATGCCGTTACTTCAACGAGTCTTTCAATGTGGGGGCACTGGGAAGCTATATTTTAGGCAAAAATTTTTGAGGTCGGTGAAGTCGACGCACTGGGTTTGCAAGCCAATCTGGGTATTTTACCTCGGTTATCAAGCCCGCTTTGGACATCCTTTCTTCTTCGTCGTTGATTGCATTGGAGCGTTCTGGGCCGAGTTTACATCTTTTTTGCTTGATAGGTTTGAACACCGGATCAACATGGAGGTCGTGGCAGACAACCTTAGGATCGATACATGTTATATCGCTGGTTGACCAGCCGATGGTCGAAGCGTTTCAGCAGAGGAATTCGAAGAGTCGGTCTTACATATCATTCCTTAGCTCCGCGCCTATTACTACGCATCGCTCCGGGCCACTGATATCGGTGTTGACTTATTCGATCGTATTGCGTTGAGGACCGTCCTGTGGCGGTAACTTTATTTTGGGTTTGGCCACTACACATGCCCAAAATTTTCGATGTAATTTATGTTCGACGAGGAAACAAGTACTTGAAACTTCCAAGCTCCCTCAGAGCGTGAAGGTTTTGCCTGGAATTCGGAACTTTACGAATTGGTAGTAGGTAGACAAAACTACCTTCATTGCGTGGATCCATGGTGTTCCTAAGATGGTGTTGTAAATGGTCGATCGGTTGATGATGAAGAACTTGGTTATTACCGTCGTCTTACTGACGCGAATTGGCAACTTGATTGTACCGATAGTTGTGGTTGTGTCGCCGGAGAAATCGGTCAAGGGCCTTTCTGAACGCTTTATCTCGTAGTCGCTTAGTTCCATTCTTTGTTGGGTTTCTTCGTATGTAAGGTCGACCGTGCTTCCGGTGTCGATCAAGACCCTAGTTACATCGCAATCGTCTATTCGTCCCTTGATGACCAACGGTCATTGTGAGGTTTGTATAATACTTCCTCGTCGTCTTTGGTGAAGGCTATTGTGTTATCGTTTCTGAGCTCGTAGTTCGCACCTTACTTTCAGCGCTGGTATGCGTCTGCTCTTCGTATATACTCCTTTATTGACCTTACCGAGCTGTTGAAAGTCATGAGTCCTCCCAAGATCATTTTTTTTGTATGTGCATGACCGACAAGGTTGCCAATGGACGGAGTACATGAGCTTTAAGGGAGTGAGCTCGGAGTATGTTCTGGCGAATCAGGGTTGTCACTAATTCAGGATGATCCTATCATTTTCTACCTCATATAAAGCGTAAAGAAGTTTCTTATTCTCCACAGACGGCGCCAATTGTTGCTATGGAATTTCGACCAAGTCCGAAAAAGTTAAAAGTTAGGGTCAAAAATATTCGATCAAACAAAGAAGATGAGATTAAAGTGGGATCGGAAACTCTCTGTTATTAATAATTATGCTGAAATCGAACAATAAATATGATGACAAGATGTGAAGTCGTTGATAAACAAGTTTTTTAAAAATTATTAGGACTAGTTGTTTTATAAATATAGTTCGGAGCTTTCGCAAATTACAAAATATCATAAATAAATAAATAGTGAAGAGTATATTTATAGTAAAAATATTCATCATTCATCCTAAGCATTAGCTTTACTAAAAACAAACAAAGACCGTGAAAAGTGTGGCTTCGGGGGAAATAGTGTGTTTTAAAAAAATTACTTATGTTTAATAATTATTTTTTGTTCAGATAATAGTAAATTCCTTTTAAGGTTAAACTTTGTTTTTTGAGTTTTTCAACCCCGGTTGCTGCGTGTCTCTGTTTTTTTTTTTTTTGTCAATAGGTGCATTTCACTGGGCCGAGGCCAAATTACAAACGGGCCGGAGCCCAAATACAATAAAGATCAGAGCTACGCGAAAGAGAAATCCACGTGGGGCTACAACCGCCACGTGTGAGAACCAGAAGAAATCCGGCATGCAACCTTCCGTGTCGCCGATTGGAGAAACCGCCGGGAAGCATCTGACCTTCGTGGAGGAAAACGAAGCGAAACCTCACCGGACCAACTTGTCGTATCTGCGGTGGACCGTTTGCCGATCAAAGAATCCCGAGACCGCCAGCCACAACCACCTGGATCGGAAAAAGACCAAACGCGAGAACTCCACAGAGAACCACTCAGCCATGGAGACGCCGCCGCCGTTAGGAACAAGACCTAACAGGATCCACGATCTGCATTTCCTCAAAAGCCGTGGCACGGAGATGATATAATTCCAGACAAACCGGAGGAGCGAGAGCAGAGCACCACATAGAAAGCAGGGAGTGGACAACGCAATGAGAGAGAGCGAGACCAAGATCGAGGAGTTCGCAAAGCGAGAAGAACCGAGAAACCCGGAGAAATCCGATAAATCAGAAAGGAAGTCGGCCGTGGACAGCCACATGAATTTATTGGGATCGTAACCGGGAAGAGACGAACCCAAATCCTGAGTCGATCCAAGAACCAAAGCAAAAGACTCCCAATCGAAGCGATATCAATAGCAACGAAAAAAGGAGTGAATATGTACAGACCCAAAAAACAATTTCCGGCTCACCGGAAATTTTAACGGAAATCGTTCTCTCTCTGAAAGATACGAGAGAGAAAAGAGAGAGAAAACTTTTTTAGTACAGAATTGTTGTGTCTCTGTAGCTGTCACGGGTTCTGTCTTCGTGTTTAACTGCCCACGAAGTTTTATTATTATTCTAACCATTTTATTTAAGAGGAAATTAGTCAAACGATGACGCTACCTAACAGATTTGGTGAAAGTTGAACGACCTAGCAAACATTTAGTATTGGTTGGTGTTTTATGGAGTATTATTTTTAAACACAATATTTTCTTCAACAATATAAAAATGTGTGATTTGGTTGTCTAAATAGCCAAATAGGTAATTCCAATCCATAAACAAAGTATAACCGTTGAATATGATTACTTTGTGCTAACTTACCATTCAATGTATTTTGATTGGGAGTTGTATTATTGTATATGAACTAAAAACGTTGTGAAACATTCATTGCATAAAATATAAAATAGATATATTATCGTATTTCAACTTTCGCAAATCTGTAATTATATTATATATAAAATTGTTAATATAGTTATTAAAATATTAAGTGTCATATATGAACATATATTTTCTGAATAAAACATTTTAAATTAATATAATATGGAATAAACTTAAGTCAAATAACTTTTATAACATAATTTTAATAAAAATATAAAATTTCATAAAGTCATTTTCAAATAAGAGTTTCGTGTTACAACCGAGTTGAACCGCGCACGCTCACCACTCTTTCTTTCTAATGAGAGTTATGATCTGTGGCTACCGATTTAGGATCATTTGATATGTTTTCTTATGACCTAAAAGCATGTTATTCAATGAGACTCACACTTGTGATGTGTCATGGTTTGGTGTGATGACTGATGACTTGACAATAATGACAATATTCAAAAGAACAAAACCATAATGAGAGTTATGATCAATGCATCATGTATGCCAATGAAGAACCATTCATATATTATCTTTTATATAATCTGTATCCATTTCTCTTTCGTCTCATATTCATAGGAGTTAAAATGTGTGAAAATCCTCTTATAAAGACTCATATCTTGGAGGCATCAGCTGTGATCCGACGGTTGAGAGCGACAGCAGCCTTGGAACCGTTTGGACGGCCTAGATGCTTGCTGATGAAATCTCCTGCAGCTATAAGCTTTCCCAAATCGACGTTGGTTTGAATTCCCAAACCGTTCAACATGTAAACCACATCTTCTGTGGCTACATTTCCTGAGGCTCCTTTTGCATATGGGCAACCACCTAATCCAGCAATTGATGAGTCTACTATGTTTATCCCCATCTGTTTGTTGTTCACCAACACATGTCAGTCAAATCAGACCCATACATAAAAGTTTTATAAAATCAAATCTTGTTATATTGCTTGACTTACTTGGAGAGACACCAATATGTTTGCAAGAGCTTGCCCGTAGGTATCGTGGAAATGAACAGCCAACTTATCCGCTGGCACAACTGCCATCACGGCTTCAAGCATGGGAACCACAGAACCTGTAAGAACAGAAGCTGTAAGACTATTTATCCAACTCAATTCAAAACAGAGAAGATTGATTCATGAGAGGACTCTCAGAAGATGCAGTAAAGAAATTACCAGGAGTGCCGATTCCAATGGTATCACCCAGAGAAATCTCAAAGCAGCCCATGTCATAGAGCTCTTTGACAACATGCGCCACTTTTGAGGGTGGAACGGCTCCTTCCACTGGACACCCCACAACGCAAGATACATACCTTCAATATTGGGTAAAACAAATTAGAACCAACTGTTTCTGCTATAAGCGTTACAGCACTCGAAGGGTCCATAACATGATATATTAAACCAGAACTGAACTAATTAGAATAAACTTGATAGTCAATGAATTTCGAACAAGAGAAACTCTACATGGGTCCATAATCCATATTATTACATATTAAACCAGAACTGTGATACGCATAACATAATGATCAATTTCAAAAGAATCGTATGTGTTAAAATTTTAGCAACATGATCCAATAGTCACTCAAACTTTTTTGGTTCATAAAAGAATTTAAACTAGACAAGGTGACGAACCATCAAACATTTGAAAAGCTAGAAACCATAATCAACTAGAAGATGTAACATATTATGGCTAGAAGACGTACCCACGGACGGGAATGGAATGCTCTTTTGCAGCAGTGGCAACAGCACGATATCTCAAAAGACTCTCTTCAATAGTACAATTAATATTTGACAAGGAGAATGACTCAGAAGCCGAAGCAAAGATTGCAACTTCCTTAGCACCTGCAGATACAGCCGCTTCAAAGCCCTAAAAAGAAGCAAGCACTCTATGTTGGTGTTCGAAAGTAAGAAACCAAGAATTATTTGGTAAGCCTTAAAAAAGATAAACGATACACACTTTTAGATTCGGAGTCAGAACCGGCAATCGAGCCCCATGTAGAGTATTTACTGCATCCATTACATCCTTTGCATCTGCAAGCTACAAGGCCAAAAATTATAAAATTTATGTTCAGTCAGATTAGTTTTACGTAAGCATCTGTCACAGAAATTGTTTCTACTTTCTAACATCTAAATGGTATCATACTTCCTTTACACAATCAGAAATTTGGAAAATGGATGTCTCCATTGTTTTGCCTATCAGAAGCAATTTAAATTATTTGTAACCAAAACAAATTTCCAGAAACAGTATGCATGTTGCGCATTTAGCTGTAGGCACAAACAAGACCATAAAAGCAACCAATGTTTGTGTTTTCGAAATGCGTTACATGCAACTAATTCTACAAAGAGAACTTCCATTTTATGAGAAAATTATAAAAGAGTCTACAGTAAACAAACATTACAGGATGCACCAAACAAATGATCATATGACAGTTGAGGAAAATTATAATTTATAAACAGTAGCATAACAGCATTACCTGGGGAACCCATTTAGGTGATACAAAACTTGTAGCCTCAACAACGGGCAGTCCAGCAGACACTAATCTCTGAATTAGTTCCACCTTTACAGATGTGGGTACTATATTTTTCTCGTTCTGCAGGCCATCCCTTGGACCAACTTCTACAATCTTCACAAATTTTGGTACCCCTCTAACGAGCTGAATTTCATAATAAGAGATCGAAAATTGACATTTCCTACTGGGAGATGAAAACATTTGTGGTTATTTTATAAGTAGACGCAGAAAATTACCTTGTTACTTGAGTGTGATATGCCATTCTCATTGCTAAAGGTGTGATACTTATGCTCCTGAAAACTTTTGAATTCCAACAAAGTCCCAGAAACTGTTGAATTCCTTCCTGAGAATGAAATACTCCGAAGTAGAAGTTCTCCTTCAGATACTTTCCGAGTATGTCTTCTCCATGGAAATGACTCTTTACCGCAGCTTCTATCATCATCACTGTAAGTTAACAGTATGAGAATGGAAGATGTTTTCAACTTGCAAGAGACCTGACTCAAAACAAATAACAATACTGACTTGCAAATGTTTGACGTGCTGCAATCTCTTCCCTCAATCCAACGATGTCCCATGCCGACATCATCCCTGGGCCGACAAGCACCGGATGAAAACCTCTGGATCCTATCTATGGTGCTCATACTTGGCAACTTGTCAAAAGCTAGTGGCTCCTCCAAACTCGACATGGTGACTGGAATATAAGCATGATGCAAATGAGTGTTGTGTTTTAAACTCTTGCACCATAAAGAATGGGCTCGTCTCACCCCATTCCACTGCATTTTCAGCAATAATTTGGATTTTTTTCTGGAGAAAATGGTCAGATCCATTGCTCAAAATATGTCACAAGAAAAAGATTCCTTCAATTGATTTATAATTTTTGTTCCATCAAAGATTTAAAGACGGATTATGCATCAATTACTTACTAGCCAGAATCGATAAATTCAACACGAATCGATAAATTTACCGGGGAAAGGAGTGATTGATTCCTGCGGAGGATTGGATTTGCAGGCAATAAGTTTCGTTTCTCCGGGACGTGAAAGAGGATAAAAGGTTTGAGAGATGAACAAGGACGGGGCAACTTTATCCTCCTCTAATTCTGGTTGGGGAAGTTGAGTTGCCTAACATTAATTTAGACCTCAATAAATAAATTAAATATACATGTTTTTCTTTCTTGAGTCTTTCTTTTTTTCTAAAGTTATCGAGTGGACAGCAAATTTAAGATAGAATAATTGTTGGGTATTAATTAAAAATATGGTGGAGATTGTTTGAAAGGTGACATCGGAACAAAACTGTAAGATAAGTAGCGTGTCATACCGTGAATGTTCTAAATAAGTAGAGTTCAAGACATAATTTTGAATGTTTTGTGGTTACAACATGACCTAAGGGACATGATGATAGACTAGCGGTCAAATTTAAGATAGAGGCCGTGGAGGTGATGATGGATATGGAACGATGATATCCTGATGAAAGTGGGTTTAACATCTATTTTTTAACCCGGCCTGAATTTTGATCGGTCCGCTTCGCATCTGACCATGGCAAAAATGTCACTAATTTGTTGTTATAAAAATATCATCATAAATTAACCTAAAATTTGCTACGGGATTTTCTATTTAATAAATGCAAATATATAATAAATTTCTTACAAAAGAATACCATTATAATTTCATCTCAAGTTCACTACGGATGTTCCGCAAGGTCTATTTAGATTTTTAGATCATTACATAACTATAATTTCTTTACCACGAGAAATAAAATTTTACAACCGATTTTCTGTTAATCATTTATTCGAACTATTACTTTTGAAGGTCATGCAAGGATAAGATTCAGTAAAGAAAATCCAATCATATGGAAAACAAAAATTGGTAATATCAAGAATTGGACATAGAAACTATCAGACTGGGAGATATTGTTAGCTGTAACAGTTCTTCACCTACCGATGTGTATTAACGTCAAAGCAAACACACATAAATTAAAACATTAGAATTTATTATAGAACTTTTTAACTATGGTTAATTCAATCAACACTATAAACAGTACTTATTAGTTTTTCGTTAATAATTTATGATGTAGATGATATGTGTATGCCAAGAGTGGAGATACTCACAATTCTTGAAGTTGTGTCAGGTTTTCTATACTTGGTACAATGCTCCCGGTCAATCCTTGTGATGACAACTTCCTAATAATAGGATACTAAATTCACTTAAAATGTCGGATATTCATTCAGTTAAACAACTTTCAGGAAGAGACTGTGTAGTGAGGGGTATGAATAGAGACGGTCGAAAGCGGTGCGGGAAGAATAATATCAAAATTACACGTAAATTATTCTTTCCACATCGATTACCCATCCTCGCCCGCACGTTACCATGTTTGTATTTAACTTACAATGAAGTTATTCGTGGTGGATTGGAATTTTTTTATAGTGGCATTTTAGATGTTCCCAAGAAACGTCTTTAGGAACACATGGATCACCTTGCCCGCTGATTCTAGTTAACCTATAAATTAATAAGTTGATGAGAATAAAAACACAAATGTGTTTAGGAAGAATTATATTACTCTCATAAGAATAAAATACAATATGCATAGACTTATATAGTGGTAGAATTAACCTAATTCTTAAACTAATATGAAATATAATAGATCAAAGATAATGACAAATTTTCTATTCTTAGATATTCATTTCTATCTTTCCAAATCCTTCTTGATTATTCATGATCTTTCTTGATATGGTTGATCTTCTCCAGATCTTTCAATACCTTTCCGCAAGCTCATATGTGGTAACATATATGAGATTTGACAAATCTTCAAAATATCGACAATATACCTTGCCGTCAGGTCATCAAATCGACGTTTATACTCGGTCGTAGAGTTCTTCAGCAACGTTTATAACCGGTCGTAGGGTTCTTCAACAACATTTATACCCGGTCGTAGGGTCAAATCGGATGTAGTACCAAGCCGTCAGGTCAAATCGACGTTTATACACGATCGTAGGATTCTTTAAGTAATAAGGGATAAAATTCGGGATTGCGATGTCCAGAAGTAAGTCGCAATTGCGAAGTAGAAAAATAACTCACAAGGGTGAGAAGTCAAAAAAATCTCTGTTTTCATGAATGAAAAATCAGAAACTTGTTGAATTAACTCTCCATCAAAATAGACAATTAGTAGACATGTTTGTGTCTGATAAAGACACGTTCTCTAAAATTAATAGAAGAGAACGTAAGAGATTCAAAATCTTTTATTCTGGAAAATTAAAACCAAAAATAGATAACAAAAGAATTAACTTTGATCCCGAAGGATTGTCTGCTCTGATACCATAATAAGTTGATGAGAGTAAAAACACAAATGTGTTTAGAAAAAATTATATTAGACTTTCATAAGAATAAAGTACAATATGCATAGACTTATATAGTGGTAGAATTAACTTAATTCCTAAACTAATATGAAAATAATATATTAGAGATAATGATAAATTTCCTATTCTTAGATATTCATGTCTATCTTTCAAAATCCTTCTTGATTCTTCTCGATCTTTCTTGATATGGTTGATCTTCTTCAGATCTCCCAGTATAAATATCTTTGATATTTTGATTACCGTAACTGACATAGAAATTGAATAATGTAAGAATAATAATATAGTTTGTATGAAAGTTAATTTAAATGTTTCTAAAATTCAAAAAAAAGAGGTGAAACTTTGTGTAAGATACCGTCATTTGGGTTTCTTTCGGCATGTGGGAACTCAATGATATTGTAAGCCCTCAATTGCGTTGCACAGAGGTGGAAAAGTTGATTTCTTAGTTCTGACTAGCCGTAACCCGCAATACCCTTCAGGGCACTGTACAGTTGAAAAGGTTAGAGTGCGTTGCTCTAACTTGGGCGGACTAAAAGCTGGATAGGTTTTGTTTTCGTTGAATAAATGTCGAATTCCCTGGTTTCATTGGCTTGTAAGGTTTGTATCTCAGCGAAGTGTAGGTACAAGTAAGCGGCACCAGATGGGGGTCTCGAGGACAATAATATTTATAGTGGCTGACTTTTATTTAAAGGGGTTGCCGTTGTTGCCAGTGCAAGTTTTGGTGTTTCCTATTAATAGGCTCTTCAAGTGAGCGAGATTTCTAGTGAGCGAGATAGGCACCAGATGGGGGTCTCGAGGACAATACGATTTCTAGTGAGCGAGATATGATCTTGGTGGTGAGAACTTACCCTATTAAGCACCGATAGCAAGTGTAGTCCCGCTTTTAGTTCTGGATCCAGTTGAGCAAGTAATCGTCGGTATAGATGTTGAGGGCTATCTTCCGTCGGGTTTCTCTTGCTTTTTTGGAGGAATAGTTCTGTTTTCGGGCTGCCGGATTATACTACTTCCTTTTTGCGGAGTCTCCGGGTTCTTCTACAGGCTTCGCGGTGGGCTTTGATCTAACAATAGGCTCTTCAAGTTGTTTATCGATATTTTTGCGTTTTTGCTACCAAGCGGAAACCAATGAGTAGCGATTGTATATGCTTCCATGTTTTTATCTTTTTTTTTTTGCCATGGGACCATTCATAAAGGTCAAGCAATTTGTTAACACAATTGTAACACCTACACTTTCATTGTTTTCAATGATATTTACAATTTAGCACAAAAAAAATTTTTTTTGGTGTTTCATAGATGCTGGGATTGCTTATAGTGAGAGTTGTGTTCAGTGGAGGAGCTAGAAATTTTATTTACCAAGGTCAATAATTATATTATTTAATAATATTAAAATATATGTTTTTTTAATAATATAAAAGTTAATGTTAAACGATGTCAAAAAAAGTTAATGTTAAACAGTGTGTATATAAATATTTATAAAATAACTATAACTTAAAATAGTGTTCTTATTTTTATAAACTTCACAAACTATATTTATTTTCAATAAGAATACTATATAATATAAATTTTAATTTTTGTATAGAATATATAAAAATTCTTATGCATCATCCATTAAAATTTAGTTTTACTTTTAAATGTATAACAAATGAAGAATGTATATGTGAAGTTTTTCTCAAACTAGTTATTTATGTAAATCCATAGTTTAATGTCCATTTAGATGATTGTTGTGTTTATTGATAATCTACTTCTTTAAAATATTTTTTAATCAAATAATTTGTAGAAAAAATAAAATTAAAAATCAGTTGTAACAGCTTTATATACGGATGAAAATATATTTTGAAGAGTGTGTTTAACATATTAATAAAAACAAACAATTAGCAATTAAATGAAAAATAATTATTAAATAGGGTGCAAAGGTTAGTAATTGGGTGCAAAAGTTAGTATTTAGTATAGAACAAGGAGGTCAATAGTGAGTAATTTAACCCAATTTCTATTTTCCCTTAACAAACATAGATTTCAAAAAAAAAGGGATGGGGGTTAGCTGCCCCCCCTCTCTTAACTGGCTCCGGCTCTGCCAGTGATTACCATTCTAATAGAAAATATTTTTGAGGTAGTATGTTCATCATTTATTTTTGTGGCTTCTTTTCTTTGTCAACAATCAAAAGCCACTCATTCGATGTAACCCTAATTAAAGAAGCGTAGAGTTGCATGTGTGAAAACACTGATAAATACTTTTGTCATTGTAGATTTTATTCATCCAATACATTGCCGTCAAGATTTATTTGACAGAATTTTGATTAGCCATGCAAATTTCATTTCAAAAATTATATGAAAGTACGAGTTGATAACCATTAGTATGTGAATAAATTTATCTACGGAACTAAGATTCTTTTTTAATTTAGCGACTTTGCTTATATCTAATATACAATAGTTTAGTTTACTCACCTTTTTTGGGCGAATATTTTTGAAGCCCTATATGGTTTCAATTGTTTTATAAAAGACAATTTTATATTTACTATATGTTCTAAAGCTTCCATTATTGTGTATATGTAGATTATATATTACAATTGACTTTTAACTTTGTTAGATATATATCATTTTACTAAATCCCGTAAAAAAATCACACAATAGCCATAACTGATATATGTGACATGATATATACATAATTACTGTAATTTTATACAATACTAGGGTCAAACCCGCGCTTCGCGCGTGCTGCAGATGTTTTTGTTTTGGTATAATTTGCATAATTGTTCATTTTTATAATTTGTGTGCAATAACTGTATTCAAAGTGTTTTTCTTCTACTTGTAAAAAGATGCATAGCACTGAGCTTGTTGAGGAGATCCCTTAACAACTCTTCTAATTTTATTAAGGAAAACATGACATTCTATGTCAGTCTATTGTTTGGCCATCATTCCTTACTAATTCCAAGAGATTGGAAATTTGTGCCTAGTTTCGATTGGTTCTCATGGTGATGAATAGATTTTTCACTTACAAAATGGTTATTGCATTTTTGGTAATTTTCTATCATATATTTTGGTCCTTTCGTAAAAGTAGATAGTAGTATTATTTTTTCCAGCTTTTTGGCATATGCATCTCCTTATCTGACTGTACCACAAGCATTATTGTAAACATCTATTCTTCTTAATTGTGTTTGGTGAATAAAGTAAAAATGCATGTGTTCTTGTTTGGTTGCAGCGTATGTATTCACAGCATTTTGGCCAGACAATCGTCCCAATCTAACAATTGTAATGTCTTGTTGTAATCTAGTATGTATTTGATAAAAGTAATTTTTTTAGGGTGTTGTAACTTTCATATATCCATACCAAAGCATTACAAAAGGAACATTGAAACATTTCATTGCCTTCTGGTTTTTGTTTCCCTAAGAATCATGAAGTAATACATTAGTAAATTTGCATGTAAAAGTTTGAATATATATATACATTGTAGCAACTCTAATCATGGAAATGTTGGCTTTATGTGAGTGTAGGAACGTGTGATCGCAACATCTTCCTCTGAAATGGTTTTTGTTTTTTGGTGTTAATTTTTCTCTATGCATTTTTTCAAAAAGGTAAAAATAGTTCATTTCAAAAACACATTTCTATGAACTTTGTTGGTATGTATAAATGAATTTTACCTTGTCTCGTTAATTTGTGTTGTTCTTCTCGAGCCTCACTACATTTATCTTAAGATCATAATTGATTAATTATAGAAGTATATGTTTATAGTTTCGCTCTTTAAATTTCTGAACATAGTAGATACTTTTCTCCGGTGGGATAATTTCCATTATCCGTAATCGTATTTTTTTTCCTAAACGTTTGGTGCCTTTGTATTTAAAAGTAACATTTGGTGCTTTATACCCTTTTTTTTGTTGGAAACTATATACACATACATATATAATTTGCAGCCTAAAGGCAGTACGGGAGATGGTTAATACCAACCCTTCGAAATACCAACCCTTCGAAATACCAGCCTATAATTTGAAAGAAGGGTTGATGGTTAATACCAACCCTTCGAAATCCCAATGAGGATACTTAGTTGGAACTGTCAGGGGGTGGGGAATACCCCTACAGTTCGTCAACTTAGGGAGTTGCGAGGACGCTTCTACCCTGAGGTTATATTCCTCTGTGAAACAAAAAACAAACGTGGTTATATGGAGAAAGTGGTGGAGCAATTAGGGTATCATGATTTACATACAGTAGAGCCAAAGGGGAAAGGAGACGGTTTGGCTTTGATGTGGAAGGAAGACTGCTCTATTAGGATCTTATATTCGGACAGGAGACTGATAGACGTTCATGTTACATGGGAGGATAAAGAATTCTTTCTCACATGTGTCTATGGGGACCCAATCAGAAAATTCAGAAACTTGGTGTGGGAAAGAATTGCCCGTATTGGTTTGGAAAGAAAAGGAGCTTGGCTATTGACATGAGACTTCAATGAGCTCCTTGATCCAAATGAGAAGCTAGGAGGAGTAGTAAGAGAGGAGGAAAGCTGTCAAGATTTTAAGAATATGATGCACTGTTGTGGACTTTGGGAAATCAAACACTCAGGCTATAAATATTCATGGTTTGGCCAAAGGAACAATGAACTCGTGCAATGCAGATTAGACAGGAGCGTGGCAAACCATGAATGTCTGGAAATGTTTTCTGGTGCAGTGGCTATGTATCTTCAGAGAGTGAGCTCTGATCATAACCCACTTTTAACCTGCCTTCTTGGAAATCATTCAAGGAAAAAAGGAGAGTTCAAATATGATCCACGTTTCGCCAAGAAAGAAGATTTCAGGAAAGTGGTTGGAGAAGCTTGGAGTTCAAACGATACTGAGTCTGATGGTTTGATGGAGAAAATAAGGAGATGTAGAAAAGCTATCTCGAAGTGGAAGAGAACCAATAGATCAAACTCATCCATCAGAATACTGGAGCTTCACCATCAGATAGATACTCTCACTCATTCTCCTTTTGAGCCAGGAGAACTCAGACGCTTAAAACAGGAACTGAGCCAGGAGTACAGGAACGAAGAAGACTTCTGGAGGCTTAAAAGCAGAATGGACTGGCTCAAAAATGGTGACCGAAATACTAAAACCTATCACGCAGCCACCAAGAACCGACATGCCCAGAACAAGATCAGAAGCCTCATTGATGACAATGGGAAAGAATGGACTGCAGAGGAGGATTTGGGGAGAATTTCTGAAGAATATTTCAAAAAGCTTTTTGCCTCGGAGGATATTGGTATAAGAATCTCAGAAGAGGATTTGAACCTGAACTTTGCAACTGTTTCGGAGGATCTAAACAGTATCCTGTTAAAGCGGATCACAAGAGAGGAGGTAAAACTGGCAGTGTTTGGAATTAACCCACACAAATGTCCCGGTCCAGACGGCATGAATGGACACTTTTTTCAACAGTTCTGGGAACATTTGGGAGAAGATATATTCCGACTGGTGGAAAATTTCTTTGTCCATGAACAATTGGAGGAGGGTCTGAATTCTACAAGCATTTGCCTCATACCAAAGAAGCTGAAAGCAGATAGAATGGCTGAATTTCGTCCAATCAGCTTAAGCAATGTGGCATACAAGATCATAGCTAAGGTGCTTGCCAAGAGACTCCAAGCTGTTCTGCCGCATGTTATTGTTGGGAATGTCCTGAAATCTACCGTACTATCTCTAGAAAGTATGATAAGTGTCGAGATCAGACATAAGTCATAAATACTGGGTGATCATGATGGCTTGCTAGAGTCCGCTCATGATCTATAAGTTTAGGACTTATTACCAGTATTGTATGATCCCGAAGGGTCACACACCATAGCTAATGGGAAAGTTAAATGGAATTAATACGGTAAGATGCAATGGCATTTACTGTATTAGATCAGAGAATTGGGCCAGACAAAATACAGACTTTTGTCTGATTTGTGTCTTGGGCCCAAAAGATTAATGAGCCATTAGTCTAATGACTTGGGCCCATTAATGAGAGATAAAAGAATTAGAAAACCCTAAGGGATCAGACCTCTCCTGCGATTTTTTTTTTTGGTGGCTGCGCCCCATCTCTCTCTCTAACTCTCTCTCTGATCTTCCACATCTTTGGTCTAGCAGCCGTCCCGTGCTTGTAAGAGTGTGGATACCAAAGGAGGAGCAGGTGATTCATCTGTTCTAGACTGATCTCATCATTACCATCAATTATCCGCTGCAATCTGAAAGGTAATGATCCAGGTTTGGTTGATTTTATGATTCGTTTTGCAAGAACCTAGATCTGTTAAGATTATGTGTTAGGTTGTAATTTGGGAATTGAACCTTGAAAAACACCCATAATCCTTCAGTGGTATCAGAGCCTAGGCATTAGGTTTCTTGTGAAATTGGATCATAGATTGTTTAATAGTTTTGAATCAATTGAGAATTGATATTGTTTAAAATTATTAAATCCTAATCGCTAATTAAAGTGGTCTCGGATCAATTTTTTTTTGCGATTTCTTGCTCACATGAACACACGCCCTCGATTATTAATGAAACCCTAAGTCAATATTAATTCGTTACTTTAACATGTTATTAATAATCGCTTTGTGTTTGCGTGTGAATTGCGTGTGGCGTGTGCTCGCATGTGTTGAGATCGAGTGATGCTGATCGAGTGATACATGTTTCGTTTGATAATTAATTCCATTTAACTTAGAAAGTGATTGTTATCACGATTGTTTCACTGTGCTCAAATTAATTATTGACTTGCCTGTGTTGATAATTGAATGAGATGAGCCGATTGTTGGCTGCTGATCATGTGTATCGCTTGGATTTTATTTGTCCTTTGTATGAACGATTGATTGTATTAATTTGATATTGTTTGTTCATAAGAATGAATCGAAAGTCGATTTGGAATAGGTCAAATTTGTCGTTTGTCCTTTTGTGATTGCTTGATGTCCGACGCATGTGATTGTTTGACTTTGGTTTTCGTTATTGACTTTGTCAAGATACGATTGATTTTGTTAATGTTGCGAAATATTGTATATATAATATAATATATACATATATAATATAATATATTTTATATAGTAGAATATATATAATATATACTGGTATATTATATAAAACATTAATTATTTAATTAATGTATGGTTAAGGCGTTAACCCAAATCGCGGTTTGCTGGAAATAATTTAATACATGGTATTATTTAATTTCTGGTTAAACCGGATTTAAATTCATAAAATTGAATTTTAACCTAAATCGAAGGCTGGTCTAAGTTTGATTTGGTTGGACCAAATAATTTAGAGCTGGTCTGGTTTAGTGAATAACCGATGGTTTTGATAATTAATTTGGTCTTGGACCAGAATTAATAAACCGGATCGGTTATGTCAAATTATTGGGCCAGCTGGAATTCTATGGTCTTGGGCCAAGAATTGGGCCTATAATTTGTGACCCAACCTAAAATATTTATAAAATATTAAATTAGAAATTTCTATTTTAGTAAGTTACTAAAATTAGAAAGTTTCTAAAATAAGAAAGTTTCCCAAAATAGTAATCTTCTATTTTTGGAAATAAAACTTAAAATCCTCAAAAACAATATCAAGCTTGGATGTCTTTCCAATCTTGTCAGCTACTTAACGCTTATTTGATTACAGATATGGCTTACAGTGTGAGGTATCTGTTTTCGCGTAAGTAAAGTAGTATATAGTCACTAATTTCATTGGGAGTCCCAGATTTTAGTGATTATTTGGCTGTAAGAGATTGTTTTCCTTGACTGGGCCATCGGGAGTCCCGGGCCTTGAGACATCTGGTGAATTTGAGCCTCGGGCCCAATTCACAACCGAGAGTTATATGAGATATAACTAGCTGTGTGTATGCTTACCAAGTAAAGCTAATTCCGGGTGACGGCCAGTGGCCCACTTTGGATTTAGCTGAACATGGGTCTCGGAATCATTGCATTCTTATGAGGTTAAACAAAGAAATTTTGAATGCAATGCGAGTTTTCTTATAAGTTGTTAAGATTGCTCTTTTATGAACTTAATAACTAAAACTCTATTTATCTCTAAATTTCAGCTATGACAAGCACAAACAATCAAAACACTTTCTCGATCCGGTATGTCCTTGAGATGGACAAACTGAACGGATCAAATTTCTTGACTTGGTCGCGGAACCTGAGGCTAGTTCTCAGGCATGAGAGAAAGGACTATGTCCTTGAGAAAGCTCTCCCCGTGAGGATCGGGTCCAATGCCTCTCATGCAGTATATGATGCTTGGAATAAGCATTATAATGATGCGGTAGATGTGCGTGGTCTGATATTGGCTACCATGGACTCAGATTTGCTGTAGCAATATGAGAACATGGAGTCGCCAATAGAGATGATCAGCAGCCTGAAATTGAAATTTCAGGAGCAGGTAAGAGTGGAGAGATACCAGTTGGTTAAATCTCTCACTAGCTGCAAGCTACCAAATGATCATCCAGTAAGTCCTCATGTCAGTAAAATGATGGGTTACATTGATAACCTGAGGAAACTGGATTATCCAGTTAGCCAGGAATTGGCAACTGAGATCATCCTGCAGTCACTGCCGTCAAGCTATGATAAGTTCGTAAGGAACTATATCAAGAAAGGCTTAACGAAGACGTTGACTGAACTGCATGATATGCTCAAGACAGTTGAGCCAAACGTGAAGAGTACCCTGTACAATCTCATGAATGAGAAGGGTAGGTTTACTAAACCTAAAGCTGACAAGGGTGAAGACAAAGTTGTCCAGATTTTGAATCATGGCAAGAGTGTGTCTTCTGAGCCCGAGTCAGATACCTCTTACGTTGGTAAGTGCTGCTACTGTAAAGAGACTGGGCATTGGAAGAGAGATTGCATTAAATTCATGGAAGATTATGAGGAGTTGAAGTTGATGTATGAGACTACTTCCTCAGGTATTCATGTTATTACTTCAAGTTATACCTTATAGGTATTGGATACTGGTTGTGGCACTGATATTTGTTATAATATGCAGAGCCTGAGCAACAGTAGAACGTTGAAGGAAGGGCAAGTGGAACTGCGTGTCTGGAAGGAGCTTGGGATGCTGCCTCAGCCGTAGGGTTTTCACTTGTAGATGCCTTTGAGGCTTGGTTTTGTATTAATAATTGCTACAATGTACCTGCTTTAAGCAGAGTTGTTTTTCATTTTCTTGTAAAGAATTTGAATGTTTTTCATTTTGATAAAGACAAGTTTTGTTCTTTTGATCTTAATGAAATGTTAATTGTAGCACCCTATTCAAGGAATGGGTTTTATATCTTAAACCAAAGAGTGCCTAAATATAACATAAATACCGAATTGGTTTAAATCTGATGAATTAAACCTGATTTTTCTTGGCATAAATGTTTTGGTCACATAGAGTAAGTCAGATTAAGAAACCCCATAGTTATGGACTTTTGGGCTCATTTGAATGGATATCTTATGAGACTTGAATTCTGCTTACTAGACCAAAAGACAAAGGGCCCATCTTAGCCGAGCTAGAGAAAGGCCCAAAGGCTTATTGGAGATTGAACATACTCATGTATGTGGTCCGATGAGCAGTAATGCCAGAGAAAATTTCCTGTACTTCATTGTCTCTACTGATTACTTCAGTGAGTGTGACTGTGTTCATTTGATGAGACACAAGTAGGAATTCTTTGACATGGTCGAAAGAGTTCCAGAATGAAGTATAGAATCTGAATGACAGAAGTATTAAGACTCTGGATTAGATCACGAGTGAGAATACTTAAGTCATTGATTGTGTGATCATCTGAATGAGTGTGAAGTCGTTTCACAGCTCACTTCTCCTGAAAACCTAGAGGTGTTTCTGTGAGAATGAATCAGATCTTATTAGAAATGATTAAAGATGAGTCACACGAATCTTCCATGATATTCTCTAAGAATAACGCTCTAAAAATATCTAAGTTTACGCTGAAATAGTTCCACCAATATCAGTAGAAAGACACCACGTAAATGTGGATTGGAATCGATCCAAATTCGTCTTTACTGAGTATTTGTAGTTGTGCTACTTCGCTGGTTGTCCTAGGGAAACCAAGGCTTGTTACTTTTACGTCCATTCTGTTTTCTAAGAAGGGAAGTTACTTTCCAAGACGAACAGTGGGAGTAAAAGTATAACTCGAAGAAATTCGAGAAATACATGAGGCTGCTCAACCTGTTGAGGGAGAGCAACGGATGGATTTACAGATTTCTGTAGAATCTACACCTGTAGAGCCTGAAGTTTGCAGATATGAATGAATCAGTCACTAATTCGAGAGTGATTTCTCGTCATTAGTTGAACCTGATGATCATTGAAAGTTCGCATGATCTGATGGTCATTGAAAGCGACGTATCTGCGAAATTCAAAGAAGCCAAAGTGAGCCCGGACTCCGAAAAGTTATACTGTACGTAAGTTAGCTTCATCGATCCATTCATGGATGGAAGCAAACATATCGGAGTTGGAATCTTCGTTCTGTTAAAGTAGTCAAGGTTTTGACTTGAACAGGAACGAAGTGGAACTGTGCGTTTACTAAAAGATAAGTGGGAGCAATATTGCATTTCTCATAATGTATGTCGATGACATACTGATTCTCGGAAATAACGTCCCAATACTGCAGTCGGTAAAGGACTGGCTTGGGAGTTGGTTTTGTAATTGACACGGGTAAAGCCACGTATGTTCTTGGATTTTGGATCTAAAGATAGAGATCCAAAAGAGCTGGTAGGACAAAGTCAGGATTCTTAAATTGACAAAGTCCTACACGTAATCAGCAATCCAAGAAGGGTTTTATGCCAATGTCACATGGCAATAAGTTAAGCAAGAAGCAGTGTCCTACGATATCTGCTGAGCTTGAATGCATGGATAGGATTCCATATGCGACGGCAATTGGATCTATCATGTATGCCATGACACATACTTGTCTTGATGTTGCTTTAAAGTTAAGCAAGACAAGTAATGACCAGTCAAATCCAGCAAAGAATCACTGGATTGCCGTAAAGAATATCCTAAAGTATTTGAGGAATACTAAGGATAAGTTCTTGATTTACGGAGAAAGTGAGGTGCTACAAGTCGATAGAGTCTGAAAGGCAATTTTCCAATAGACAAAGATAATTCCTGGTCACAGTCCGGCTATATCTTGTGTCTAACTGGCGGTGCAAGGCACTGTTGCTGACTCCATGACTTAAGCTGAACATTTCGCAGCTTGAGAAGCGGCGAAAGAGGTTGTTTGGAAAGAAGAGTTCATCACTGAACTTGATGTGATTCCCAGCGTAGATGAGACTAGCTGCACATCAGAGGTCCAAACACCTTGAGGGTAGGTATAACCTATTCCGTGAGATAAATGACAGAGGTGTTAAGTAGATAAGCAAGTTTCATCGAATGAGAACGTTGCTAATCTATTAACGAAGCCACTCCTTAGGCCTAAGCACGAGTCGCGGACTGTAGCTGTAGGATGAGTGAAATTAAGATGTAGTCTTAATTTCAGTGGGAGTTTGTAAAAGGCTTTACTTAGTTGTTTTGAAAGGTTCATGTGAACATAATATTTTATGTTTATGAAATCTATGATTTCTGGATTATTTTAACTGTGATATAAAATAATCGTTCCAAAATGATTCATGTCATTATATATGGGTCATCGAAGTACATGAGTTGACTTGATCCTGAAACCCCATATTTAACGAAGTGACATAAATCATAGTGTCCATAGTCGAAGGTTGTTGAAATTGGAACAACAACAACCTGTTGAGACTAGATTGTGTTGAGACTTATGACCAAGTTTCGAGGGGTCATAGATGCGCGGCATCAAAGTCGACACATAGGTATATGTAGGGGAGCATATGACCGGACATGGCCCGCAAGATGAGAACTCTGCAAGATATTAATATCTGTGTCATAAGAAGTTCTCATATACGACTATAGAGTATAGTCCTTAGACCTGAGTTCGCATGCATGTGGCTGCACATGGAGTAATGCGCTTTGATCATTGTCTAACGCTGTTTCGTAACTGGGAGCTATACGGACCTTGGTTGGGTGTATTATGAATTGTGTAGTTCATAGTGATGGAACAAGATGGGATTTGTCCCTGCCGTTTAACGGAGGTAATATCTCTAGGCCAATCGGAGATTTGATAGCTGGTAAGAGAATGGCCATTCCCAAACGGACTTGCCCAAGTCGTTTGAATTGTCAGTATCAAATCTGGTCCGATAAACATGGTCTGGCTATATAAGGATGACACGCATCTTGCCTTATGCCAGATCGAGATATTGAGACAAAAGGATTAGGGAATGTAGGATTCCAGTACAATCGGAAGATTGTTGGGAATGTCCTTTGTAGAATTCCAATACAAGTGGGAGATTGTTGGGAATGTCCTGAAATCTACCGTACTATCTCTAGAAAGTATGATAAGTGTCGAGATCAGACATAAGTCATAAATACTGGGTGATCATGATGGCTTGCTAGAGTCCGCTCATGATCTATAAGTTTAGGACTTATTACCAGTATTGTATGATCCCGAAGGGTCACACACCATAGCTAATGGGAAAGTTAAATGGAATTAATACGGTAAGATGCAATGGCATTTACTGTATTAGATCAGAGAATTGGGCCAGACAAAATACAGGCTTTTGTCTGATTTGTGTCTTGGGCCCAAAAGATTAATGAGCCATTAGTCTAATGACTTGGGCCCATTAATGAGAGATAAAAGAATTAGAAAACCCTAAGGGATCAGACCTCTCCTGCGATTTTTTTTTTTGGTGGCTGCGCCCCATCTCTCTCTCTAACTCTCTCTCTGATCTTCCACATCTTTGGTCTAGCAGCCGTCCCGTGATTGTAAGAGTGTGGATACCAAAGGAGGAGCAGGTGATTCATCTGTTCTAGACTGATCTCATCATTACCATCAATTATCCGCTGCAATCTGAAAGGTAATGATCCAAGTTTGGTTGATTTTATGATTCGTTTTGCAAGAACCTAGATCTGTTAAGATTATGTGTTAGGTTGTAATTTGAGAATTGAACCTTGAAAAACACCCATAATCCTTCAGTTATCTCTGAGTCTCAAGCAGCTTTCGTCAAAGGGAGACTCATTACCGACAATATACTGGTGGCACATGAGCTACTTCACGCTCTGAAATCTAAAAACAAATGCTCAGAGGAGTTCATTGCTATCAAAACAGATCTCTCCAAGGCTTTTGATAGAGTTGAGTGGAGTTTTTTGGAGAATGCTCTCAGGGTTCTTGGCTTCGCAGATAAATGGATCAGACTGATGATGAAGTGCGTGACCACTGTCTCTTATCAGGTGCTCATTAATGGCCAAGCTTACGGTAAAATAATCCCTTCTAGAGGCATAAGGCATGGGGACCCTCTGTCCCCTTACCTTTTCATTATCTGCAGTGAACTTCTAGTTAGAATGCTATCAAAGGCGGAGATGGATAAAAAGATCACCGGTCTAAAAGTAGCTCGGAAAGCACCTCAAGTTTCACATCTCCTGTATGCTGATGACAGTCTCTTCTACTGCAGAGGAACATATGAGGAGTTGAGCCAGATTATGGGTATTTTAGAGAAATACAGTTTAGCTTCTGGTCAAAGGATCAACTACACCAAATCAAGCATCTATTTTGGCAAGCAGATACCCCAAGAGAGTAGAGAAAAGATTAAACACCTTACGGGGATTACCCAAGAAGGGGGGAGACGGCCTATATCTTGGTCTACCCGAGTCTTTTGGGGGAGACAAGGTCTCTATTCTTAGCTTCATTAAAGAGAGACTTCAACGGAAAGTGTTTAGTTGGCAAAACCGCTTTCTTACTCCTGCTGGAAAAGAGATTCTGCTCAAGTCTGTTGCAATGGCTCTTCCAAATTACACTATGTCCTGCTTCCTATTGCCAAAAACCTTATGTAAGCAAATTTCCTCGCTCATGGCTGAATTCTGGTGGAAGAACTCAAAAGATAAAAGGGGAATTCATTGGAAGGCTTGGGACCAGCTCAGTAAATCAAAAACAGAGGGTGGATTGGGATTTAAGGATATCGAAGCTCTCAATATTGCCTTGCTTGGGAAACAACTATGGAGGATCATCACAAGGCCAGATTCACTTCTCTCACGGGTTTTCAAGGCCATGTACTTCCAAAACTCAAGTCCTCTCAATGCCACTCTAGGATCGAGGCCCTCCTATGCTTGGAGGAGCATTTCGCAAGCTCAAAGATTGATCAAGAGAGGGGCGAGAATGAGTATTGGCAATGGGAAATTAGCATATATCTGGGAGGACCTTTGGATTGGTGAAAACCCAGCTAAGCCAGTCACTGCAGTTAGACCTCTTCATCCCACAAGAAGGTCGACAGCCGCCTCACTGAAGCATGTATGTGAACTACTTAATGAGGATCATAGGGACTGGAATCACGACCTGTTGTCGGAGATTTTTGAGCCGGATGTAAAGAACATGATCCTTAAAATCAGACCAGGAGGTTTAAACAGTAGGGATGAATACTGCTGGGACTTCACATCAACTGGACACTACACGGTAAAATCAGGATACTGGGTCCTCTCAAATCTGCTTAAAGGAGAATCACAGCAGGCTACTTACAACCAGCCAAGTCTTGAGCCCCTGTTTCATTTAGCTTGGAACGCAGACACTAGCCCAAAGGTGAGACACTTCCTATGGAGATGCATCAGCAACTGCCTTCCCGTGGCAAGTAATTTGAAACATCGTCACATAGCCAAGGATGCGACTTGTGGAAGGTGTCACATGGGTTTGGAAACAGTCAATCACTTGCTATTCTCGTGCCCTTATGCGAGACTCGTCTGGGCTCTGTCATCTATACCAGCCCCACCAAATGGTGTCATGTGCGACTCACTCTATGAGAATATCTACCGGACAATGACAAGTAAGCCTTTCTTCCCTAATGAGGAGGATGTTGGGAAACCTAGCCCCTGGTTAATGTGGAGAATCTGGAAAAACAGAAATGAATACTTAATCAAAGATATAGATTATGATGCCTTGGCAACAGTTGAGAAAGCCAAGGAAGATATGATGGAATGGAAGGCAAGTAAAGAGCAGGAGGACCAAAAGAAGCAGACAAAAGGCTCGGAAAAGGCCTCAATTCACTGGACTCCTCCGCCGGTGGGCTGGCTCAAATGTAATGTTGATGGCTCATGGTCGAGTGCAAGAGATGAGAGTGGCATAGGCTGGATCCTTAGGGACCATACGGGCAGAGCTTTGTGGATGGGTGCAAGGAGGATTCCAAGATTGCGATCTCCCATCGAAGTTGAGGCGGAAGCTCTGAGATGGGCCACGTTATGTCTCCGCCGCTTCAACTATGAAAAGATCATTATGGAGTTGGACTCTCAAAGACTTATTAAAGCCTCCAAACCTCAACGCTTACATTGCAGATTTTCTACACCTGAGGAAAAGCATGGGGGAGATCAAATTGGAATTCATCCCACGAGGTGGAAACATGGTGGCGGACAGGATAGCTAAGGAATCAACCTCCTTTGGAAATAGTATTCCTAAGTTATATTCTATAATGCCTAGTTGGATTAATCTTTCTATTGAGGAGGATAAACAGTAATGTAATTTCTTTTGGCTAATGGAAGTTTATGTTGAGTTAAAAAAAAAAAAGGCAGTACGGGAGATCAAACGGTCTCCACCTTTCCCATTAGCAAAGCAGTCGTCGATGTTTCCACAGCACCAACCAATTTTCAGGCGATTAAAAAGAAATCCGATATAACCTTTCAAACGACATTAGTTATTTGCATCCGCCAATAGCCATTCCATCAAGAGGTTGGTGGGCAGAGAAGGGTTTTGCAGGCGAAAGCACATAATCTTGTCTTTAACCAGTCTCTTCAATTATCTCATGACCACCTATTCCGGTCTAAAAATGTTTCTGTGCAGCCTTCCATTACGCTCGGACCAAAGCTAGTAGATTGTCGCTTGTCAGGTAAGAAGAATTCCCCTTTTGTTAAATTTGTTCCCCGATAGCGTGAGCATCTGATTTAAGGTCCCTGTCCATGATCGCACAGGTTGGAGATAAAAAGTTGCTGCCATCGGAGACCATAGTGCCCATGAATAATCACACTCAAAGAGCAGATGGTTTCTACTTTCCTTTTCAGAGTTACAGAGCAGACAAACAGTGTTATTTCCCAGACCCCAACTCACCAATCGATCCCTTGCCGGGCATCGATCCTGGGTGAAAAGCCAGACCAGAAATCCATGCTTAGGGATACCCCCTTAATCCAAACAGCCTTACACCACGGTACAGTCTCTAAATCACCTCTCAGATTCTCATAAACCTCTCCAATTGAGTATTTCTTGTTGATTTTTCCATTTATTTTCCACTCATAGAAATCCTCTGAATTAGAAAAGCTTAAAATAGATAGATAGGCATGAATATTAACATGAGTGTCTGACCGTGCCGAAGGAACCCAAAATCCATTCCGTTGACATTCTTATCTCGTTTAATTCATTTTCTTTCTTCTGGTCTCGATGTACGTCTGACATATAGGACCTATACATCAGAAATCAAAGCCTAAGAACATGGAAAAGGAATTGGAGTCTCTCGTGTAATTTGTGAACCAAGACAAAGGTTTGGAAGCCTTTTATGTACTTGTGAAAAGTTATGTATTATCGCAGCGAAGAGAGAGAAAACTCAAATGACGCGATGCCGGTTCGCGGAAGAGCAGAGACATATCATCGGAGCCGTCGTTTCTGAAGCCCCTCTTGAAAAATTTAGGGTCGGTGATCTTAATTCTGATTCTTCACGATGATTGTAATTCGGCCCATATTATATGGGCTTATGAACCATCATATATTTTGATATAAATAAAAGCCCATGAAACTGAGACTCCGCTGATGGGTTTCGTTTCTTTTTAAAAGAAGAGACACGTGTCACTCAACAAAGGTGTTGAAACTCAACTTTTATAATATATATATAAATTATGAAATTTATAAACATGCTACATTACTAAATTAATAGGACAATTACCTAAATTATTTTGCAACAATCAAGTAGTCTAGTAAATTATTGTTACTGTAATAAAATCATAACCCTAACTGTAATAATTAATAACTTGACATATTTATCATTACATAGCCAAAGAGGTTATTTGTATACATCATTACTTACCCGATGATACACGCAAAACATATATTAATTAAAATTACTCAATAGCAATAACATAAATATTTAATTATATGAAAATCTCAAAGGTTGGATCGTGTTTATAAATAAACTTTGGGGTTGCATAAAACAATCTCTACAATATTCCATATAATTTTTGGCAAAATTCTTCAGGTGTTTTTCAATATTTTCTTAAACCAAAATAATGATGCATTACATTCCTAATGATGTCCTACCAAAAATTCTCTCTTGGCGTGCTTTAAAGTGATCAAAGTTTACGCTATTTTGTAAGGGCGAAGGTAACATGAAAGGCATTGAGAGACGTTGGAGAAATTTCATATTTCTACAAGTCTTTCGATCTCTATTACATGAACATCAACTTAAATATATGGTGCACACGTTAGATTGTAGGAGTTCGTCAATAGATATCTGGATATCCGGTAATCTTCTTCTCCTCTGAAGTATGTTTTTTATATATTGCGACCAAATGGTTCAAGAAGATGCTATGATAAGGAGATCGGCATATAGTCGATGGGTCCACCAATTAGTAATCCAAGTTTTCAAACTTTTATTACAGCAGAGAGAGGTCAAATTCCAGGGCTCAACCCTGGACAGGCGGATGAAACTACTGTGGGGATATACACGTACTCCACGCTCTTGCATGTTTTTATGGAGATAGATAAGTTTTGAATATGTCATCGAACTTGAATTTTCCACTTGAATACGTGTGCAGTTTTTCAGGAGAGATAAGTGTAGCCAAATAGACCATGTTCTATGTTAAATGACAAGCAAGTGAGGCACGATATCAGCGGTGTCTATAGATATAAGTGTGCTCCGATAATATGTGGATGGTTTGGTGGGACTATAGTTTCAAAGGTACAAACATGTTTATAGATGCTTTTGGAATACCGAGTCACTATTCTATTTTACACTCATCAATAAAAAATTCACAACTTGACCCTCTTATAGTCATGAAGATCCTTAATATGTAATCGATTTTATGTGGTTTGTATAATAAACATTTTAATTTATTTTGAACCAGATATATTTGTATTATGTATTATTTTTTTGTTATATATTAAAATGTTCGTTGGTTAATGTCGATGGGTCAGTAATTATTTTATAAAAACATATGATTGACACAAAGTTTATTAGTTTTGTGTTTATGATTCTACACTAGTCATTGGATTGAAGTAACGATAAACACAACACAATATAAAATAAATGGAAACTATAAACATATGTAATGTTAATAAACACGAAAATATATAACCAAACGTTGGGTAATTTGAAAAATGATTAACTGTAGATCCGAAAACTAGATAATATCTATTAGCTGAAAGAATAAATAACTAAAATAAATAATACAATAAAACCAACAAAACGATTTTGAATAAAGTAAACCGGAAAAAACGAACAAAAAGAAAAAACATCAAAATTTTACTTGCGGAACAAAATATTGTTAAGTTTTAAAAAACATAAAAACGTAAGCATATCAATTAATTATAAAAAATAACCTTAACTCTTAAATTTGTATCATGTTTTGTAGGAAAATTACTTAGCACTACGTCACACTTTGCTCTCCTTCTCATTCCGTGTACAGGCAATAGTTAGGCATGAGCAGTTCGGGTCGGGTAGGGCAGAACCCTAAGAATGATGCTTATTCTTCAGCCTCAAGTTATTTTTGGTAGACGAGAACATGTACATCTCTTCTATGTTGCCTTATAGTAGATTATAAACAGCACAATCAGCCCCCCCCCCCCCCCAATAAGAGACAATTGAATTTTTTTACATGTAGAACTGACCTTTCTATATTTTTCTTTCTCTTTTGATTTCTTTTCCAATTTTACAGTTTGATTTTCATGTTGTTAATTTCTGTTTCAACGAGTGTTTCACTATCGTATGGGTTTTATGGGATCATGGTTTCATTTGAAAAGTTCTCAAATTCATAGTTTCATGATGAGTAAATGAAATGAAATTATTTATCTCCTTTCTCTTGATTGCAACTAGTTTTGATCAGATTGTTCGTCTATAAATAAAGTTCACTTCAGAATCTCTCTACAAAAGCATTTTTCGATTTAATCAATCTTCTTTATTTTCGAGCTTTGGTTTCTATTTATTGAATTGGCGATCATAGATTCAGATTTTCTAATGATCAGAGATGGATAGCTTAAAAACTATCAATCCACATGGATGCTAGGAGGAGTAACCGATCTATCCATGAAGAATCCGTGGATAGTATCCACGGATGAACAGTAAAAACAGTCTTGTCACTTCAAGATATTTTTAGATTAACTTCTCTTGTAAGCTAAATGAGTCTAAGATCACTCCTCTATATTGTAACCTATGCTTTTAAATTTTAAAAAGCTAAGGAGACATATTCTCTTCTCCAATTCTCTCTATGCTCTCTCTCTAGTTCTTATTCTCTCAAACTCTCTCTAATCTTCTAATCTTGTGATTCTTTGTCTAACTCTTCTATTCTCTGGTTTATACTTAAATTCTTACATGGTATCAGAGCTGTAAGCTCCTCTACCTATTCATTTCCGCAAATTATTTCTTTAAACTCTGATTTTCTTGTTCTTAAAATTGTTCTTGAATCTCTCTTAAGAAACCGCCTTTGTTCTAGGAGTATACTGCTCTTAGCTCATTCTCTCTTGGTTTCTAAACTTCTTTGTGATCTTTCTTCTTGAATACTCCCTCCACAGCAATGGAGAACTCAAGAGTGATAATTCCTGTTGTCCTTAAAGGCGCCAACTATCTTGTTTGGGCTAGGATGGTTAAATCTGCCCTTTGTGGTAGAGGTTTGTGGAAGCATGTTCTGAGTAACACTGCTTCACCTAAGATGATGAAGTCTGAAGCTAAGGCTGGAACTGAAGCAGAGACTCAAGCTAATGAAGAAGCTGCTCAAGGAGCGGCTCTTGAAGATGAAGAACTTAGGGTTCAAGGAGACCAAAATGTACTCTCCATTCTGCAAAGTTCCCTTGAACCATCTCTCTTGGAAGCTTATTCATATTGTGAAACTTCCAAGGATTTGTGGGACACTCTCAAGAAAGTCTATGGGAATATGTCCAATCTGAGCAGGGTGCTTGAGCTAAAGCTGGCTATCAACAATCTTCATCAAGAAGACATGGAGTTCAAACAACACTTTGGGAAGTTTAGAGCTTTGTGGGCAGAGTTGGAGATGTTAAGGCCACCTACTATTGATCCTTTGGTTCTTCAGGAAAGAAGAGAGCAAGATAAGGTGTTTGCCCTCTTGTTAACTCTGAATTCCTCTTACGCCAACCTCATCCAACACATGCTAAGGGCAGAGATACTTCCTTCCTTGGATGATGTTTGTGCTCAAATTCAGAAGGAGCAGGGATCCTTTGGTCTCTTTGGAGGTAAGCGTGAGCTTGTGACTGCACACAAGAGTGCATTCAGACCTGAAGAGAAGTAGGGGAATGGTGGTGACAAGAGGCCATTCTTGTTTTGTGAACATTGCAAGAAGAGTGACCATCTCAAGGAGAAATGTTGGCGCCTACATCCTCACCTCAGGCCATCATCCTTCAACCGGTTCAAAGACCAAAGAGTTAACTACTCCCAAGGTGGTGAATCTGGTCCATCTTCAGTGTAGGCTGGTGAGGAAGGAAGGGAAATGGTGGTTCATCAAGCTCCTGCCATGGTAGTTCAAAATGATGTGGTAAGAAGGTCAGACCTTGAAGCTCTTATCAAAGCTCTCAAGGAGAACTCTGATATGACTCTTGGTAACTCCCTTTTTTGCTTCAAATAGAACCAGACCATTGATAGTTGATTCAGGAGAATCTCACCATATGATCAGTGACTCTAAGTTGATAGAAAACATTAAACCTGCTCTTGGTAATGTTGTAATTGCAAATGGTGATAAGATACCAATTCAAGGCATAGGAAATCTTAAGTTGCTTAGCAAAGAATCTAAAGCTTTCTATATGCCTAGTTTTACATCAAACTTATTATCTGTGAAAAGAGTAGCTACTGATCTTAATTGCAATGTCATTTTCAGTCTTAACGATGTGATTTTTCAGGATATTGAAACAAGTAAGTTGCTTGGGAAAGGTGTTACAAAGGATGAGCTTTACATGCTTGAGGACACCAACTCTCCTTCTTCTGAATTATCTACTGCTTTATCTACTTATGTTGGTGTGGATGACTCTATTTGGCATTTTAGGCTAGGACATCCACACTCTAGGGCTTTAGGACTCTTATTACCTTATGTTTCTTTTAAAAATGATGATTGTGAGGCTTGTATTCTTGGGAAACATTGCAAATCTGTTTTTCCAAGTTCTAAAACTACTTATGAAAGTTGCTTTGATCTTGTTCATTCGGATGTGTGGAATGCTCCTTGTGTCTCTAGAGAGAATCATAAGTATTTTGTAACATTCATTGATAAAAAATCTAAATACACTTGGATAACCTTGATGCAAACTAAGGATAGGGTGTTAGAAGCTTTCATGAATTTTCAGAATCATGTTACTAACCATTTCAATGCTAAGATCAAAATTTTTAGATCAGATAATGGTGGAGAGTATACAAGTAATGCCTTCCAACAACACCTATCCAAACATGGGATTCTTCATCAAACAAGTTGCCCTTACACTCCACAACAAAATGGAGTGGCTGAAAGGAAGAGCAAACACTTAATGGAGGTGGCAAGGTCCATGATGTTCTACAAGAATGTTCCTAAGAGGTTTTGGGGAGATACAGTCATGACTGTATGCTACTTGATCAATAGAACTCCCACAAAAGTTCTTAAGTATCAATCACCATTTCAGGTATTAAACAAAACCAATCTTTAGTTGATCACTTACGTGTGTTTGGGTGCATTTGTTTTGTGTTAATACCAGGAGAACAAAGAGACAAGTTGGATGCTAAGAGCACCAAAGCCATGCTCATTGGGTATTCCACAACACAAATAGGATACAAATGCTATGTGCCTGAAACAAGGGAGGTTTTGATCTCAAGAGATGTGAATTTTGTGGAGACAAGAAGTTTCCATGATGAGAAGAATTGGGACAACTTGAAGGATCTCCCTACTTCTCAATCAGACTGAGCTACTAACCTAAGGATAATCATGGAAAGTCTTGGTATTAGTCTACCTCATGAACCAGCCAAGTCAAGTCAAGCTCCTTCAGTCCCTGATTTACCTTCAGAAGCTCCACAAAATCCCCATCCTGATCATGAGGGGGACACTCAAGAATCAGAACAACCGCAGCAGCAACAATCTGATTCTATTACACATGATCAAGATAGTGTTGAGGAGCATGAGATAGAATCTGTTCAGATGGATCATGATCCGCACAATGAAGAGTCTGAACTGGCAACTAACCAGCCAATTCAAGTACTCAGAAGAAGCACTAGAGAGAAGAAGGATCCATCAATCTGGATCAACAAGAAGTTTTACTTCAACAATCATGCAGTAGCTCATCCTTCGCAAGTTGTATGCACTTTGGCTCATGTACCTTTGGAACATCAAGTGGTCATTGGACAGTTGGATCAAGAACAAGTACCAACAACCTATGAAGAAGCCAAGGGAGATAAGAGGTGGATGCAAGATGTGAATGAAGAGACCAAAGCAATGGAAAACAATGAGACTTGGTATGAGGCAGAACTTCCCAAAGGAAAGAAGGCAGTGAGTTCTAAGTGGGTTTTCACTATCAAATATAGAAGCAATGGAGAGATTGGGAGATACAAAGCAAGGCTGGTTGCAAGAGGCTTCACTCAAACCTATGGAAATGACTATTTGGATACCTTTGCACCAGTAGCTAAGCTTCATACAGTCAGGATCATCTTATCTTTGGCAACAAACCTTGATTGGGAACTTTGGCAAATGGATGTCAAGAATGCATTCCTTAAAGGGGAGCTTGAAGATGAGGTGTATATGACACCACCTTCTGGTCTTGAAGGCATTGTGAAACCAGGGAAGGTGCTAAGACTCAAGAAGGCTATCTATGGACTGAAACAATCTACTAGGGCTTGGTACCATAAGCTGAGCTCAACACTTATGAAGAGAGGATTCAAGAGGTCTGAGGGAGATCACACCTTATTCACTTTTCAGAATCAGGAAGGTATCATAGTAATTCTAGTATATGTTGATGACATTATCATTTCAGGAAACAACAAGTTAGGTATACAAGATACTAAGGCTTATCTTAAATCTGTTTTTGATATTAAAGACCTTGGTGCTCTAAAGTACTTTCTTGGGATAGAGATTTGTCGATCTAAGGATGGACTCTTCTTATCTCAAAGGAAGTACACACTTGATTTGTTATCTGAAGCAGGAAAGCTAGGATCAAAACCGGCCAAGACACCTCTTGAAGAAGGCTACAAAGTCATAAGAGAGGGGGAGATTGAAGACATGCCATTTGAGGACATTACACAATATAGAAGAATGGTTGGTAAGCTCATTTATCTAACCATAACCAGACCTGATCTATGTTTTGCAGTAAACCAAGGAAGCCAACATATGCAAGCCCCCAAGATGCATCATTGGAATATGGTTGAAAGGATACTCATATACCTAAGTGGTGCTCCTGGTCAAGGCATTTGGATGGGTTGCAATAGAAGCACAGAAGTGGTTGGGTATTGTGATGCTGATTG
Source organism: Orychophragmus violaceus (assembly GCA_030180135.1). NCBI lineage: Eukaryota > Viridiplantae > Streptophyta > Magnoliopsida > Brassicales > Brassicaceae > Orychophragmus > Orychophragmus violaceus. Next base: position 18,874,196 of record CM058235.1, on the reverse strand, counting down.
GGCAGGAGATAGAGTGGATAGAAGGTCTACCACAGGATATTGCACATTCATTGGAGGCAACCTAGTCACTTGGAAGAGCAAGAAGCAGAAGATAGTCTCATGCTCAAGTGCTGAAGCTGAATATAGAGCAATGAGGAATTTAGCAACCGAGTTGGCATGGATCAAAGCTCTTCTTGTGGATTTGGGAATTGAAACATCAAAGCCGATTACCATGCATTGTGACAACCAAGCAGCCATTCACATTGCTTCAAACTCAGTCTTCCATGAAAGGACCAAGCACATAGAAGTGGATTGTCATAAGGTTAGACAGATGATTGAGCAAGGAGTGGTGATGCCATGTTTTACAAGAAGTGAAGAACAACTAGCTGATGTATTCACTAAGGCGGCAAGTTTGAAGGTGTATGAGTCCATTCACACTAAGCTTGGACTCATTACGCTTCCTGAATCCTCTAAGGCCGTGGAGTCCTCACTCTTTTTCCCTTCATGAATTTTTATCCCATGTGGTTTTCTTCATGAAGGTTTTTAATGAGGTAGATCTCCATTGTCATTCCAAGCTTAATTCAACCTTTGAATTCAAGCTTGAGGAGGGAGTATAGAAATGGCGATCATATATTCAGATGATGTTTTAATGATCAGAGATGGATAGCTTAAAGACTATCAATCCACATGGATGCTACGAGGAGTAACCGATCTATTCATGAAGAATCCGTGGATAGTATCCGCGGGTGAACAGTAAAAAAAGTCTTGTCACTTCAAGATATTTTTAGATTAGCTTCTCTTGTAAGCTAAATGAGTCTAAGAGCACTCTTCTATATTGTAACCTATGTTTTTGAATTTTAAAAAGCTAAGGAGAAATATTCTCTTCTCCAATTCTCTCTCTACTCTCTCTCTTGTTCTTATTCTCTCAAACTCCCTCTAATCTTCTAATCTTGTGATTCTTTGTCTAACTCTTCTATTCTCTGGTTTATACTCTTAAATTCTTACACTATTGATTTGATTGTTTTAACAGAATTTTATAGGTATTAGAGAGTAAGCCCAGATTGTCACAGTGGGGCCAACGACAACGATCACGTGCCTCCAGAACCAAGTTCCGATCCGTCTCTGCCATTTCAGATGTTTTTGTATGTGTAGAACACTTGATGATCTTCTCATTGATAATATGCATATATATATATATACAACAATATGATATCGTATAGGATCGTAACTATACATATATTGAGAGATATGATAACAGTATGGATAAGAGTATATCGTAACTAATATCCTAACTAACACTCCCCCGCTGTCCAACGGTAGGTGTACGGATACTGGTTCTGAAGTCAATGAATAAAGGAGAGGGAAGTCATTTGGTGAAGATATCTGCGTATTTAGAAGAGGATGGGACATGAATCACACGGATCTGACCAAGTTGAACTCGTTCGCTTACAAAATATAGGTCGATCTCTACATGCTTAGTACGTTGATGGTGGATCGGATTACAATAGAGGTAGATAGCCGAAATGTTGTCACAATAGACAACTGTTGCCTTAGACAGGGGACAGTCGAGTTTGAGTACAATTTTGCGAAGCCATGACGTCTCAGCAACATCATTAGCCACTCCATCATACTCTGCCTCGGCACTAGACCGTCATACCGTGTGCTGGAGTTTAGAAAACCAAGAAATCAGGTTGTCGCCTCGAAACACGGCATAGCCCGAGGTTGATCGGCGAGTCTAGGGACTACCGGCCCAGTCGGCGTCTGAATATGCCACCAAGTCTGTTAACAATGATTTGTTCAGCTGGAGGCCATGACAAATGGTTCCCTTGAAATAAAAAAGGATCCGCTTTAGAGCTGTGAAGTGATTCTCTCGGGGATCAAGCATAACCAAACCCTCCTATTGAACCGCAAAATAAAATATCAGGGCGTGTGAATGTGAGGTATTGTAACGCACCGGCCAAGATACGATATAACGATGGATCAGAGACCGGTGGGCTTTCCTCTGCTGCGAGATTCGTCTTCCTGTCCACTGGTGTAGTGTTGGAGTTACAGCTCGTCATTTGTGCATGGTGTAGGATGTCAACAACATAATTTTGCTGACTCAAGAAGATGCTTGCATCATTGTACGTAACTGCAACTCCTAGAAAGTGATGAAGACGTCCAAGATCAGTGAGATCAAACACTGCTCCAAGTTTAGATACAATACGATCGCAAAGATTAGTGGAAGCAGTTGTAAGAACTTTGTCATCGACTTATAAGAGAACTAAAGCTTGTGGCTTATCCCGACCCAAGGTGAATAGCGACGAGTCTGATCGGATTTGGACAAATCCAATGGTTCGAGCGACTGAAGCGAAAAGATTATACCACGCTCTCGGAGCCTATTTGAGCCCATAGAGTGATCGCTGGAGTAAGCAAACATGATTTGGTTTAGACTTATTCGCAAAGCCCGAAGGTGGTGCATATAAAATTTCCTCCAATTCGCCATGAAGAAAGGCGTTTTTGACATCAAGTTGACGCAGGCGCCAGCCACGAGCTAGAGCAACGTGTAGGACCGTTCGTATGGAAGCTGGTTTGACCACTGGGCTAAACGTCTCATCGCAATCGATTCTTGGTTGTTGAGATTTGATATTAGCCACCAAGCGTGATTTGTATCGTTGTAGGTTTCCATCTTCACCAAACTTATGAAAAAGCCACATTGAACGAATGACATTAGTAGTAAGAGGACGCGGAACTAAGTCCCACGTTCTGCGTTTATTAAGAGAATCATATTCCACCTGCATAAAGTTAGTGCAGTTAGGATCTTTTGCAGACTGTACATGAGAAAAAGGGATTGGTGAGATTGAATCAGTATGTAAACACATCCGCACAAGGGGTTTCATGATACCATCTTTGAGCTGGGTTGTCATACGATGAGTAGGTTGGGCTGGAATAGAAGCCACCGGCTGTTGAATACCGATAGTGGGAGAAGGAAGTGGTGGAGGTGGAATAACCGATGAGGTACCAGCTCAGGCCGTGGTGAGGAAGATGGTGGAAGATAGGAGAATGGGAAAGTATCCTCGAGAAACGTAACATGTCGTGAGAGTATTATCTTTCTCGATGATATATCCATGCACCGGTAGCCTTTGTGATTTGACGGATGTCCTAAGAAAATGCAAGATGTAAATCTAGGAGCAAGTTGATGAGGTGATGCGGAGAGGATATTAGGATAGCACAAACACCCAAATACCCGAAGGTGATCGTATGACACAAATTTATGAAACAATCAATTAAAAGGAATATCATTTCAGATCGAGGAAGAAGGAAGATGGTTAAGAAGATAAACCGATGTGAATAATGCCTCTACCCAGTATGACGTTGGCATGTGAGCTTGAACAAGAAATGTCCGCACCAGATTGTTGATAGTGCGAAGCATTCGTTCAGCTCGGCCATTTTGTTGGGATGTATGTGGGCACGATAGGCGGACTTGTTCAAGAAAGGCTTTACTAGTGAATTCTCTCCCATTGTCACATTGAAATGAACGAATCGATTTGTTAAACTAAGTTTTAATGAGAGTACATAATTGAATGTATTTCCCAAGTGTTTCGCTTTTTCTGTGCAAATGATAGATCCAAATGAAATGCGTAATCAAGAAACAAAAGGTAATACTTGAAACCCAGTTACTCAAGACATGAGAAGTCCAAATGTCAGAGTGTATTATTTGAAACGATTAGAAACAGTAGTAGAAGATGAATAGAAAGGCAGCCTTACGTTTTTACCCAATTGGCATGCATGACACAAAGTAGTATAGTCGGCCTTATTCTTAGAAAACAAACCCCAATTAAGAAAAGAACGATGAACAGAAGATCCCGAAACAAGCCATCTGTGCCAAATCAAGCTTCCTGTGTTGAGAGCGAAAGAAGGCGTGGACGGAGTCACCAAGTAAAGAGGGCTTCGGATATCACACTGGAGCAGGAGTTTCCTGGTTTTCAGATCCTTAATAGAGAAACCAAGACTGTTAAAATCGATAGAGAAATTGTTATCAGTGACAAATCAACGAACATAAACCAGGTTTTTAACTATGTATGGGTAAACAAGCACATTGGTTAGTGAAAGAGGACATGATGTGCTGCTCGAGATAATAGAGCAACCGGATTTTGTAACATGAGCAAAAGGTCCATTACCTCCTAAAACCGAAGGAGTGATGCTCGAATTAAAAATAGAAGTGAGATTATCTTGGTTACCAGTTATGTGATCAGTTGCACCCGAGTCCATATACCAAACTGGATCATTTGGTTGCTGAATTATCATTATGTTGAACGCATTCGCCAAGGCCATGGGGACTAGGTTTGATGATGTCGCGTTAGAGTACATGTTTTGTGCCATGTGCGCTTCATGCTGAGGGCTCGGTTGGCGTGGCTGATATGGACCAAGGAAACCAGGCTGGTGAGATGTCTTGGGCGGAAATGGGTAAGCTGGTGCAGATGGGACCATCTGTTGACCGCCTGGATAGTATGGGTATGGCCACTGAGGAGGACAAGACGGCCAGTGTGGATAGCAAAAGCCGTTGTAATGGTATTGGTGAGAGCCGGAATAATTGTATCGACCATTCCAACGGTTGCCGTGTCCTCCATGTCCATGGTTGTTCTTGTTACTATTCATGATGTTGTTGTTGTGATTGTAAGACTGTTGTTGATTTGATTGATCCGCAACATACAACACGGTTGGTGACGATGTGTTCATATCCGTCGTAGCAGGCTGTTTGATCGATCGCTTGATGCATCCTTCTTCTGCAATAAGCATTGATCGGTCCACATGGAAACTCTGAAACGGAACACAATGTCGGATAGCGATATGAATCCCTTCAAATTTTTCATTGAGACCGTTGAGACATTGCATGACTAGGGACCGGTCTGTAACAGGGGAGTTGACATTTTTCAACAGATCAGAGAGAGACTTGATCTTACGACAGTACTCCTGGACAGGTAGATCACCGATGGTGATCGTGTGAAGCTCGTTCTCGAGCTGGACTGCTCGATTTTCCTTTTTGTCATGAAACAGATTCTCCAAGGCAAGTCAGAGCTCGTGAGCAGTGATTTTAAACAGATTTTAAACTTTAGGATTGTCTCTGTCAGCGAATCGGTGATGGTTCCATAAATCCACATCATCACGAGGCCATCACGCTCCTTCCACACTTTCTCGGTTTGAGGTGTGGCGACGGCTGTGCCGTCGAGATTGTCTAGAAATCCGAACGTCAGACAATGAGTTTCGAAGATTTCTCTCCATACGTCGTAATTCATCTTCTCAAGATCGAGCACGATCGGGATGTAGGCTTGGATCTGACTGATGCCCCATGGTTTCTCGTATGAGGTGAGGGACAACAGATTAACTTTGTCAGCCATCGCGATATAAGAGAGAGAAAGAGATAGAAAGTAGAAGAGATGAATGAGAGAGAGAGAGAGAAAAGAGGAAATCGAGAGTTTTTGAGGCTGGATCGCTTTAAGCGTCTGATACCATGTAAGTGTTGAACACTTAATGATCTTCTAACTGATAATGTGCAGATATATATACAGCAATATGAGATCGTATAGGATCGTAACAATACAAATATTGAGAAATATGCTAACAATATGGATAAGACAAGAGTATATCCTAACTAACAGTTTCGTCTTCTTCTTATGGACACAATTTGATTCCCTCGAATAAGATTCAAAGAAGACAGTGTATTCACTTATTTCAAAAAATCATAAACCTCCTCACAACCTTCTCAAAGATTCACGGCCACTCATAACCCTCTATCCTTCTTCAACTTTTATTTTCGGCCATGGCTCGAGTCGACTCCTTGATGCGCCTGTAGCTACGAAGATTATTATAGCGAGGATGAGACTGAAACCGATGAAGTTATTATTTGGTTGATTGCTTGTCAAATGGGAAAATGGGGGATTTGATAGGCTCTAAGTTTTAACCCTATACTAACTGCAAGTGCACAGTAATATCAATGTAGTACTTAGGGATCGAATCCACGAGGACTCTAGGCAACGATAGAATTAGAACGGAAAGATTAAACTAGGAGAAAGCAAATGTGATTAGAAACTAAAAGCAATGCGAGAAAGTAAACAAGTAGCAAGTTTGGTTTGTAAGCAGTTAACTAAAGACACTAAGTCTAGGAAGTTCTCAGGAAATCAGACAAGCAGATAATTTATTCAGTCAGGATCTAATTAAACACAGTTCTAGAACTCAAAACACAGATATAGAATCAACCAACTTTTGTTGTGAGAATTCTCTAAGCCTAATTGCAGAAATCCAAATGTCTTTGCAATTCTTAACAGATTAAACCAGCTTTAATAATCAAGTTCGATATGTTCACAATCTAATTAAACCAAATTTCTTTGCGAGTAATTAAATTGCTCAGCCTAAATAGTTCAGATTCTAAATCACACTTTCGTGTCAACCTAGCAACCTAAGATCTAGATTCTAAGTGATCAAGTTAGAACTAGCATTAAACACAATTTAGATTGAAGAACATCTATTGATATGAATCCTTAACTGAATTAATTATATCTAGCAAGTCATAAAATCCTTGATGAGAATCCCTAAACCTAACTATGAATCTACTCAGACATGGAATATGTAAACATAATCAAAGAATTAATAGATATCATAAAAGAGATTAAATAAGTAAAGGAGTTCGAAATCTTCTCCAAAAACAAGATGTAGTACAGGATCAGATCAGCCCCAAATAGCTCTAAAAACTCCTAGCTCTAAAGTATGATAGCGTATGTTAAAACTGATGTAAAAACCTAATTATATAGCTAAATCACGTCTTGGGGCTTCTGTGTAAATATCTGAAACTTCTGGACAATTCTGCAAATTCATCATTCTTCATTAACTCTCGCCGAGACTGGCCCAACTCGCTGTGCATCGATCGATGCTGATGTGTGTCGATCGACACATCACTCTGTTCTGGACAGTGAGCTCTATCTCTCGGGTCAAAACTCCAAAATGCACCAAAATGCTCCAATTACTCCAAATCTACTCCAAACGTGTTAGTACCTAATAAAACCTGTAAAAGACTCTAAAGAAACACTAAAAGACTCTAAAACGCACTTATATCATGGCATAAAACCGGTAAAAACCATGATATATCAGGATTTGATAGGCGACGTTTTGGGTTTTCATCGAGGTGAAGAAACTCGACAAGAGCTCTCAGAGAATCCATTCGGAGATTGGAATGGAAAGGATCATCGATTCCGTCTAGAGAGTAATGACTGATTTCGAGAAGCTATCGCCTAGAAAGTATTTGTCGTACACAAATTGGTCGAGTAATAAGGAAACCGTGTTCGTCTATTCCAGGTTTCTAGTTCTCAAACCAATTCTTCGATTTGTCAAAAGTTCTAATTATGTATCAATACTTCACTTTCCGATAGATTTAGATAACTTGGTCTGTTAATCTTTTCCAATTTGGGTGATATAGCTTCAATTTACCATGTTGTTCTACCTTGAGATTGAGATTACTCTGCTGGATAAAATATTCATAAGTGTCGAAAATGGTAATACATTGATTGGTACTTACTATGGTTAAGCCAACAAGCTAATAGATTGCTCTGCTGCGCTTTGGTTGGATTCAAATTTGGAAAATGTGGTACTAAATTTTAATTTTCCGCAGTGTTGTGGTACCCAATTGGTAGTCTACTCGAGTTTTGGTTCAAGTTTCTCGAATGAGAAGTAAGTGGTGTCTTTATCACGATGGACAACACCAATCTCATTTTCAGGTTTCTACTTCTTTCGACACTTGGGCCAGAAGAACTTAGCATTGGGTCTTAATTTAAATGCCAAATATGTTCTAGATTGTTTCGAGAAAGAGCTTGAGATTCTGCCACATGGGAGGAGACGTACACCCGACTTTAAGATGGTCAAAGGAAACTTCCAATTGTTTGAAGGAAAATTTTCCATCGGACAAGTAATAATCTCATATTTAACACATCATATAGCTTTCCTCATGTCTGTTTTTTATTCGTTATTCTGTTTTTTGTATTACACATCTTGACAAAAGGAATCAAGGGGAGTCCTTGGATTCACAGTTTAAATATTTCCCGACGACCCTTGCATACATTGTAGATGTAAAACAAAAGATGTGGTTACAGGTGCGGCGAGCATGACCTCCCTCCGCAAAACATATCTCACAAGGAGCTAGGAGGCCTAATACATGTTCGGGCCCAGCAATGAGGTCACCAATTTTTGGATTTTTGGGAAAACGCTCATACGTTCTATTTATCTGTTGGTTTTTAGCTACGAGGTTTTCTCCACTATGTTTGGTAACCTCGTTTCTAATTAAGACGTGATATAACAGAAGCACAATCGACCTACTAAATCATTTATTTAGTTATTATTATTATTTTTTCATTGATGATTCAGTGACCATGGAGCATATATATCCTGGATTCGGTCATCATCCTTATATTCTCATAAATTTCAGAGATGGGAAAGGGAAAGATCCTGAAAAGCATCACATATGGATAGGATGACAGCCGAACCTGATGATAGAGACTTTATTATTTATTCAACAGCTTTTAGGACATTTGGTAACATTATAACATTTGGCAGGCTCTGAAGAAAGAAACAAACATCTGCAGGAAGCTGGCTATAACACTATCTGTTGTAACTACCAAAGCGGATTTTTTTTTTTACCAAAGCAAGATTTCAGACTGCGGAGAGTCGAGAAATTTTTTGTCAGTTGGCTAAAGCTAGGAAATTGGGCATACTAGATATATCTCCTAAAGATGAAGTGAAAGGAGAATTTCTATATTATCAACTTCAGTTGCTTACTAATCTTACTAAACTGTAATATATTTGATATTTCCTTACTCTTTCCATGTGTTTATATATCTATCTATCAGAAAGGAAATTTTGAATGGATGATAATTGAGATTCATTACAAGAACAATGTGAAATAGCTACAAACTAGCCACGAATAGCTACGAAATAACAATGAAATTAAAAAATCGGATTTCATATTTATTTTGTGGCTATTTGATACGATCAGAGTTTTAATCCCTAGATCTACACTGCAAGTGCACAGACGTGAAAGTAGTATATAGGGTATCGAAATCCACATAGACTAGACCTTACGATAGATTGTAGAATGTCAAGTTAAGCTAGGCGAGACTAATCAGAAAATAAATAGCAAGCAAAAAGTAAATCAGTAGCAAGAGTGGTTTTTAAGCAGGTACTAAAAGCGTCAAGTCTAGGGAGTTCTCAGGAAATCAGACAAGCAGATTAACTATCAGTCAGGATCAAATTAAGTTCGGTTTTAGAACTCAGAAACAAATATAGAACTAACCAACTTTCGTTGCGAGAATTCTCTAAGTCTAATAGCAGAAACCCAAATTTCTTTGCAATTCCTAACAGATTAAACTAGCCTTAAGTGCAAGTTTGATTAGTTCACAATTCTGTTAAACCAAATTTCTTTGCGGACAATTAAATTGCTCAACCTAAATAGATCAGATTCTAAACCACACTTTCGTGTCAATTTAATAACCTAAAGTCTAGATTCTAAGTGATCAAGTTAGAAACTAGTATTAAGCACAATTCAGGTTGAAGAAAAAATAAGATATGAATCCTTAACTGAATAAATCAATCTAGCAAGTCATGAAATCCCTAATTAGAATCCCTAAACCTAACTATGAATCTACTCAGACATGATCAATGAAACACAAATCGATGAATAAATAGATATCATAAAATAACAGAGTAAAGAGTAAAAGAGGTTCAAAATCTTCTCTCTGGAGTACAAGAACGATCAGCCTCTAAATCTCTCTCTGATAAAAGCTAATAGTATGAAAGCGTATCTAAAACAAAACATCAAAAACCTAATTATAAAGTCCTAATCACACTTGGGGTCTTTTTTTCAAATACTGGAACTTCTGGGGCAAAACTGCAATTCTCCAAAGTCTTCATTAATTCTGCTGGCGCAGAGGTGTGTCGATCGATGCAAGTGATGCATCGATCAATGCATTGGTCACTCAGACTTGGTGAAATAAGATCTCTCGGCTTAAGCTCCAAAACATGTCCAAAATGCTCCATTATCTCCAATAATCTTCCAAACGTGCATGTACCTAATAACACCTGTAAATGACTCTAAAGAAACCACAAAAGACTCTAAAACATACTTATATCATGGCCTAAAACAGGTAAAAACCATGATATATCAACTCCCCCACACTTAGCCTTTTCTTGCACTCAAGCAAAATAGTAAGCTAGAATGTGGTAAAGAGGTTTGAAAACTTTCAGAAACTCTTTTCATCTTAGAAGCAACAACACTCAGATTCCCCTTAGTAAGCCACTGAAAGATTTCACCTGCAAGACATCGAGACCAACATATACTTCCCCCACACTTAGCAACTGTCCTGAGTAAACTCTACAATCAATCCAAAGCATTCAAATTCACCCTACTGACTTCTATAAGCTATTAAGTGCGGTCTCACCTAAGGATTATCGATCAAAGGGCACATGGATTCTTACTTTGTTAGCTCTAGACCACCATACTATCTTTTTATGGTTCCTTTCTTCTCTTTCCCCTTCCTTAGCAACTGATTTTTCCTCATTGGGTATCATTTTTTTCTATCAGTGCTCTTCCCATTATGGGGTGTACTTTGGACACATTCCGTGGATGCACATGAGGTAATAGGGGTCTCTACCACTCTCGCGACCACTTCGGAGCTACTAGCTCATCCTCAGTTTATTATTCTCTTTTTTTTTACTTTACTTTAAGGAAGGGGAGAAGGGAACCTTACTTGGACAGGTTTACAAGCTATGTCAGTACTAACAGAGGAATCCGACTCAAGGTATACCAAGCCCTTAGGTGAGAAAATTAAGTCAAAATTAGGGGCGAAGTCAGTAAAGGATCCTCTGAATACCTGAATTTATATGGGTGTCCTCAGTAGGCTGATCTGCATTGGTTTTTTTAATAGTCACAGATTGATCCTGCAAGCTCATCTCAATGGTTACTTAAGTTCATGCAAGTGTTGTTGACTTCTCAAAAATTCATTGTTTCCTACTTAAACTGTTTTGACTCGATAAAACAAATTTGGACTGGTTCTAAGAAAACATAAAGCGTGTGTCAGTAGCTACCTCCCCCAAACTTGAAACACACTGTCCCCAGTAGTGTCAAGCCTAGGGTTGGTGAGAAAAGAAACGGAATGAAATAGACCGAGAAAGGTCAGAACACTTACCTGTCGTTGGCCTGCGTCGATCGATGCCACAAGGGTGTCGATCGATGCAAGGCGGTTATGCTCACGGTTAAGTAGATAACCGGTGTCTGAACCAGAATTGAATTGGCAAACCGTAAATCGCAACTGTGCCGACCGATGCACTATGTGTGTCGATCGATGCAGTGCGATTCTGCATGTTTCTCACGCCTTTGAACACACAGAAATAGAAGATCAAAAACACCAACTCAAAACGAAAAATGAAAACAAAAACGAACCTAACAGTGGGTTGCCTCCCACTTAGCGCTCTTTTAACGTCATTAGCTTGACGTTTCAGTTGAATCGGGTAGATGGTGCATCATCCAGAGGCAGAATCTGTCCTCTCGGAATCTCGGCCTTAGCCCAATAATGCTTCACCCTCTATCCATTCACAGTAAATTCCTTACCTTCCTGGATGACTAGAACAACAGCCCCATAAGGGCGTACTTCCTTGATCGTGAAAGGACCAAACCACCTCAATCTCAGCTTACCTGGAAACAATTGCAAACGAGAGTTATACAAAAGTACCTCATCATTAGGCTCAAATTGTCTAGAGACAATCTTCTTGTCATGATAAGCTTTAGTCATCTCCTTGTACAACTTTGAGTTCTCATAAGCAAAATGCCTAATCTCATCCTACTCATTAAGCTGCACCAATCTCCTCTCTGCAGCAGACTTAAGATCGAAATTCATCTGCTTCACAGCCCATGCTAATTTGTGCTCAAGCTCTACTGGCAGATGACATCCTTTTCCATACAGCAGATGAAATGGAGTAGTCCCAAGTGGTGTCTTGAATGCAGTCCGGTAAGCCCATAGTGCATCATCCAGCTTTGCTGCCCAATCCATCCTTGTGTTCCCAACTGTCTTCTCCAAGATCTCTTTGATATGTCTGTTAGAGACCTCGACTTGCCCACTAGTCTGAGGGTGATAAGGAGTAGCAACTCGGTGATGAACTCCATGCTTCTGTAGCAGCTTCTCGAAGACCTTATTAATGAAATGAGATCCTCCATCACTAATCACTATCCGAGGTACTCCAAATCTAGGGAATATGATGGTCTTAAACAGCTTAATAACCACCGAAGAATCATTGGTTGGACTAGCTATTGCTTCCACCCACTTAGACACATAGTCCACATCAACCAAAATGAACTTATTCCCATAGGATGAGGGAAAAGGACCCATGAAATCTAAGCCCCAGCAATCGAAAACCTCAACCTCGAGAATGAATTTCTGAGGCATCTCGTGCTTCTTACTGATTTTCCCTCTCCTCTGACAGGCATCACACTGAGAGACAAAAGAATGAGCGTCTGCAAACATCGTATGACACCAGAACCCTGCTTGCAGAACCTTAGACACAGTCTTGAAAGTAGCAAAATGTCCAGCATAATCTGACCCATGACAGTGGAATAAGATATCTGGAACCTCTGATTCAGCAATGCATCTCCTGTAAAGACCATCCGAATAGTGCTTGTAGAGATAAGGCTCATCCCAATAGTATCGTCTGAGCTCTCTCAAGAACTTCTTCTTGGTATACCCTTTCAACTCATCTGGTTCAGTCTCTGCAGCCAGGTAATTAGCTATATCTGCATACCAGGGTTGATTGGTCGTCGCGACAGCATCAACATTATAGTCGTATTGTCCAATTCGAAAATTTAAAGGTTCTGGGTTCGTATCCGCACTGCAATGATCATCGCATAGGGCAGCATCGATCGTTGCGTCCTCGTCACATGCATCAATCGTCAGAGATGTTGTATCGATCAACGCAATGCGATTAATTCGACAGCTCTGCAACTTCCTGTCCAAATCCATCTCAAATACTGTCTCGATCATATTGACGTTCTCCTCAGGCAAGAAATCATTAATGGACACGTCTTCTTCAACCAGAATCCTTGACAGATGGTCATCAACTCCATTCTCAACTCCCTTTTGTCCCTCACTTCCATGTCAAACTCCTGAAGCAACAGAATCCATCTCAACAATCTTGGCTTACCATCCTTCTTTTGCATCAGATACTTAAGAGCTGAATGATCAATGTGTACAATCATTTTAGAACCTACAAGATAGGGCCGAAACTTCTTAAACGCAAAGACAACAGCCAACAACTCCTTCTCTGTAGTGGCATAGTTTCTTTGTGCATCATCTAGTGTCCTGCTAGCATAGTAAATGGCATGAAGGTTTCTGTCCTTCTTCTGCCCTAGAACAGATCCTACAACATAATCACTTGCATCGCACATTACCTCAAAAGGTAAATCCCAATCTGGTGGCTAAACTATAAGAGTACTCACTAATGCTTGCTTGATTTGTTCAAATGCAGTCTGACAATCTGCAGTGAACTCAAACTTGGTATCCTTACACAGCAAAGCAGTTAGTGGTCTAGCAATCTTACTGAAATCCTTGATGAACCGTCTATAGAAACCAGCATATCCAAGAAAGCTCCTAACAGACTTCACAGAATCAGGCGCCTGAAGGCTGGTTATGACCTCAATCTTAGCGTGGTCTACTTCGATCCCTGCTTCAGACACTCTATGTCCTAGAACAATGCCATCTCTGACCATGAAATGACATTTCTCCCAATTAAGAACCAAGTGCTTCTCCTCACATCTAGTCAGCACTTTACACAGATTATCCAAGCACTCATTATAAGATGACCCGTAGACTAAAAAGTTATCCATAAACACCTCCATAAAGTCCTCAATCATATCAGTAAATATGGACATCATGCATCTCTGGAAGGTGGCTGGTGCATTACAAAGTCCAAAAGGCATCCTGCGGTATGCGAATGTGCCATATGGACAAGTAAAGGTAGCCTTTCCCTGATCCTCTGGATGGATGGGAATCTGGAAGAAGCCTGAATATCCATCTAGGAAGCAATAGTAAGGGTGATTTGCTAACCTCTCCTGTATCTGATCAATGAAAGGTAAAGGGAAATGATCCTTCCTTGTCGCAGCATTGAGCTTCCTGTAATCTATGCACATCCGGTGTCCAGTCACAGTCCTTGTAGGAATCAGCTTGTTCTTCTCATTCTTCGCTACTGTAACTCCACCTTTCTTAGGCACTACATGGACTGGACTAACCCAGTCTCTGTCTGAAATCGGATAGATGATCCCATCATCTAGGAGCTTCATGATCTCCTTCTTTACCACATCCTTAAGATTAGGATTCAGCCTCCTCTGATGCTCAACAGATGTCTTAGACTCGTCCTCAAGATGTATCCGATGCATACACAACTCCAGAGAGATACATGAAATGTCACCAAGAGAATAGCCAAGAGCTTTGCGATGCTTGTGCAGCTTGCTTAGCAGTAAAGTGAGCTCTGCGTTGTTTAAACTAGCATTAACAATTACTGGATATGTCGAATTAGGTCCAAGAAATGCGTACCTTAGCCCGGATGGAAGTTGTTTCAGCTCAATTTTCGGGGCTTTTTCCTCTGCCCAATCACTGTCGACCTGCAACGATCGATGCACTAAATGTGTCGATCGATGCAAGCTCGCATCAGACACATCTAATTGCATCATTTGCTCAGCAGAATCCATTAACCTCGCATAGAATATTGCGGGCTCGTCTTGCAGATACTCCAGCTCCATTTTAGAGCTCAGTAAAGCTCTCTCCAGTGGATCATCAGCATGTGTCTTGTGAAAGTAATCCGCAGCCAAATAACTGAGAGTATCCACATAAAAGGTCTGTCCGTCGATGGTTGGTCTCTTAACCAGCTTGTCCATATCATAACTCATCTTCAGATCACCCACATTCAGAATTATAGTCCCCTTTTTGCAGTCAATCATAGCACCAGCAGTGGCTAAGAATGGTCTACCCAAAATCAGTGGATCCCTTGGTTCCTCTACATACTGCAGAACCACAATGTCCGTATGAATCAAACAGTCACCAATTTTTATTGGCACATCTTCTAGTACTCCTTCAGGAATCCTGATTGTTCTGTCAGCTAGGACAAATGAGATCCTAGTAGGCATAAATTCAGTCATCCCAAGCCTCTTAGCAATAGAGAAAGGCATAAGGTTCACACTAGAACCAAGATCGCATATAGATCTCTCAAATATGTCCCTGTAGATACCACAATCCAACACAAAGCTTCATGGATCTTTCAACTTCTCATAAATTATGCCCTGAATCACTGCACTACATACCTCTGTGATCATCATTACACTCTCCTCATCAGACCATTTACCAGCTAGTAAGTCCTTAAGATATCTCTTCATCACACGAGTAGTCTGCATAGAGTCAATCAAAGGCACTTCAATCTTCATCTTTTTAATGATCTCTTGGCACTTAGCATATTGCCTATCGTTCTTAGCTTTCCTGGGGTTCTTAGGAAAAGGGACCTTAGGCTTGTAGACCCTTTCATTCGACTTCTTCAGCTTCTCTGCGTTTGAATTCTCGACAGTCGCCTTGCGTCGATCGTTGCTAGTGTTGCATCGATCGTTGCTAGGTGATTTCGTTACAACTTATGCGTCGAGCTTAGATTCAGAATCTCCATTTTCGTCTTGCATTGATCGTTGCCTTGGTGCGTCGGTCGATGCATTGCGAAATCCGCGGATCTCATCCTCCATCTCTTCGATTTCCATGATTTCTTCTAAACTCAACTGCTTTTTCTGGGAAGGAAACAGCTCCTTACCACTTCTCAACGTCACTGCATTGCACTGGTACTTAGGATTAGCATCAGTCCGTCTGGGAAGAGATCCATCTGGCCTCTTAACATATCCAGCAGTCTGCACAACCCGAGCATCAAGCTCTTTCACATGTGTGCTCAAGGATTCAAACTTCCCATTAAGATCTTCATACACAGCATCCAGCTTCTTGTTGAAGTCCACAACTGTCTTAGTCTGACCTTTCAGCAACTGTTCCATCATTGCTTCCATCTTGCTCTCATGGGAATTAGCTGCAGGAGGTGTCTGATATGAGGATGATCCATAAGTCCTCTAGTAAGAATTACATTGCTGAAAAGGCTTCTGATAACCAGCAGTTTGTCCATATCCAGAAGAGTTCTGGTTGCTTGTGAAACAATTCTTCTGTCCACCATTAAAGAACCTATTACCTTGCTGATTCCCAAACCTGTTTCCTTGGAATCCAGAGTCATTGATGTAGTTCACATCCTCTTCCTGGTGATCTTCTTCAGCTCCAAACACCTCAACATCCTGAGCAAAGTGAACAGCCTTCTTTGCAGTCAACAAATTGTGAACAGTGTCCAGCTTGTTCCTATTATCAGCCATCTCCAGATTATCTATCTTCCCACCAGACTCCTTCCTTCTCCTATCAGCAGTCTTGGTGCTGTTACTGCTCACCAAGTTATCAATCAATGTCCTGGCCTGTTCAGGAGTCCTTGTATTGAAATTACCATTGCTGGAATTATCCAATGCCGACTGGTAATATAGATCAATGCCTCTAAAGAATATTCCCAGCAGCGTCACTTCAGAAAATCCATGATGAGGACAGTCACGTTGGTACTTCTTAAACATCATCCATGCAGACTTAAGAGGCTCTGTAGGACCTTGGATGAAGATGAGAATATCCTGTCTCGACTGATCAGAGCGATCATCATCATAAATGTGCCTCAAGAACTCTCTAGCATCCCAAGTAGTAAACTTCCCAGTTGGAAGTTTTTTCAGCCAAGCTGCAGCCTCTCCAGCGAGAGAATAGGGGAAAAGCTTGAGATACAGATAGTCATAATTCACCCCATTATACTTCATTCCAGTGATGAAGTCCTCAAAGTCAACAATGTGATCCATCGGTTGCTCATGTGGGAGACCATGGAAAGGATTCTGTCTCAGAAGAGAGTAGTAGACAGTCTTAATCTCAAAATCATTCCTCTAAAATTCAGGAGGTACAATTGCTGACCGGTTAGCATAGAAGTCATCCGGTCAGTTGTAGTCAGCAAGAGTCCTATCATTAGCAGGAGGATTTATCATCTGCCTTTGACCTTCAGGTTCAGGTGCAGGTTCAGGTTCAGGGATCACACATCCCTCAGCATCAATCCTTAGCCCATCATCATTGTACCGGTTGTTCTGTCGGTCTCTCAGAACACCTTCAGCATCAGGTCTCAGAATCAAGCGATTGTTATTCATCCTTGCTTGTTGACCTTTTCTATTTGTTCTCTCTAGTCTAGCAAGTTCCTCAAGCTTGAGATTCACGAGATTCTAGTTCGGATTACTTCTGGTCTCACGCGTCTTCATAAACCGTTGGTAATCGCAGTGCAACGATCAATTCAAGTCGGGATTCGCCCTGCAACGATCGATTCAAAAGATGAGTTGATAGGCTCTAAGTTTTAATCCCTATTCTAAACTGCAAGTGCACAGTAATATCAATGTAGTATATAGGGTTATCGAATCCACAGGGACTCTGGTTTTCAATAGAACGAAAGAGATTAATACTAGGAAGAAAGCAAATTGTTGTAAAGTAAATAGCAAGGCGAGAAAGTAAATCAGTAGCAGGAATTTGTTGTGAAAGCAATAAACTAAAAGCGCTAAGTCTAGGGAATTCTCAGGAAATCAGACAAGCAGACAAGTTAATCAGTCAGGATCTAATTAAACACAGTTCTAGAACTCAAATCACGGATATAGAATTAACCAAATCTCTTTGCGAAAATCCTCTAAGTCTAAGTGCAGTAATCCAAATCTCTTTGCAATTACTAACAGATTAAACTAGCATTAATTTCAAGTTCGATATGTTCACAATTAAACTAAGCCAAATCTCTTTGCGAATAATTTAATTGCTCAACCTAAATAGTTCAGATTCTAAACCCCACTCTCGTGACGTATTTAGCAACCTAAGATCTAGATTCTAATTGATCAGGTTAGAACTAGCATTAAGCACAATTTAGTTTGAAGAACATTCTAATCATGTGAATCCTTAACTGAATTAAACAAGTCTAGCAAGTCATAAAATCCTTAATGAGAAACCCTAAACTTAACTATGAATCTACTCAGACATGATTAATGAAACAGAAATCATAGAATTAATAGATTGCATATAAGAAAATAAATAGATAAAGGGGTTCGAAATCTTCTCCAAAATAGATGAAGTACATGATTAGATCAGCCCCAAAAGCTCTAAAAATCTCTTAGCTCTAAGTATGAAAGCGTATCTAAAATAAAAGCCAAAACTCTAAATATATAGGCATAATCTCGGCTGGGGCTTCTGTGTAATTACTGGAACTATTCTGGGCTTCTCTGCAAATCTTCATAACTTTGTTAAACCGCCGCGTACGGCCCATCTCGCTAGTGTGTCGATCGACACCAAAGGTGTGTCGATCGATGCATGATCATCAAATCGGGCAGTGAGTTAAACTCTCGGCCAAAATGCTCCAAAACTCCCAAAATACTCCAAAATCTCCACATTAGCTCCAAACCTGATTAAACCTGTAAAAGACTCTAAAATAACACAAAAGACACTAAAAACAAAACTATATCATGGCATAAAACCGGTAAAAACCATGATACATCAACTCCCCCACACGTAGTCTTTGCTTGCCCTCAAGCAAAACAGAGAACTAAAATGCAGTGAAGAGGTTTAAAAACTCTTCAGAAACTCTTTTCATCCTAGAAGCAGTAACACTCAGATTCCCCTTAGTAATCCACATGAAAGAATCAACCTGCAGACATCAAGACCAACATATACTTCCCCCACACTTAGCAACTGTCCTAAGTAAACTCCACAATCACATTCAAGCATTCAAATTCTCCCTACTGACTTCTGCAAGTATTTAAGTGCGGTCTCACCTAAGGAGTATCGATCAAAGGCACATGGACTCTTACCTTATCAGCTCTAGACCACCATACTATCTTTCTCTAGTCCCCTTCTTCTCTTTTCCCTTCCTTAGCATTCTGATTTTTCCCCTTTGGGTATCATTTTTTTTTATCAGTGCTCTTCCCGTTAAGGGGTGTACCTTGGACACATTCCATGGATGCACAGGAGATGAGAGTTTTAGCTACCATTCCCATGACCACTTCGGAGTTACTAACTCATCCTCAGTTTATTATCTTTTTTTTTTATGGAAGGGGAGAAGGGAACTAGATAGGACAGGTTTACAGGCTGTGTCAGAACTAACAAGGGAATCCGACACAAAGTATACCAAGCCCTTAGGTGAGAAAATCTAAGTCAGTATTAGGATGAAGTCAATAAAAGGATCCTCTGATACCTGAAGCGATGTGGGTGTCCTCAGTAGGTTGATCCATATCTGGGTTTTCTAATAGTCAGAGATAATCTGCAGCTTCATCCCAATGGTTACTTAAGTTCCTGCAAGTGCTACTAATCTTCTCAAAAAATCATTGTTTCTTACTTAAACAAATTTTGACTCAATAAAACAAAAATTTTGAAAAATTTTAAATGACTCTAAGAAAACAAAAGAAAGAAGTTAGTAGAACCTCCCCCACACTTAAGACACACTGTCCCCAGTAGTGTCAAGCGAAGAATTGGCAAAAATAAAAATAAAAATTTGTTTATGGATTGGTTAAGTTCTCTCGGGTTTTACCTATGTCGCAGTCAGGCTTTGATCGTTGCACTAAGTGCATCGACCGTTGCTGTGCCATTTTTCGTTGTGGGTCGATCGTTGCTCAGGACCGCAACGATCGCTGCAATGCGATTTCTGTCGTATTGTGACGATCGACTTAATGGTGTGTCGATCGACGCACTGCGTTTTAATCCGATACCTGCAAACAAAAACTCACCAAAACCAGAAACAAGCGTAAAATCCAATAAAAACACTAAAATCAAAATGCAAAAACGAAAACAGTGGGTTGCCTCCCACTCAGCGCTTGTTTAAGGTCATTAGCTTGACGCTTCAGCAGATTTATGTTGAGGGTGCATCATCCAGAGGCAGAATCTGCCCTCCTGGAATCTCGGCCTTAGCCCAATAATGTTTCACCCGCTGTCCATTCACAGTGAATTCATAACCGTCCTTACCAGTTAAAACGACAGCTCCATACGGACGCACCTCTTTGACTGTGAAGGGACCAAACCACCTTGATTTCAGCTTACCTGGAAACAAATGCAAACGAGAGTTATACAAAAGTACCTGATCATTGGGCTCAAACTTTCTGGAGACAATCTTCTTGTCATGATATGCCTTAGTCCTCTCCTTATACAGCTTTGAGTTCTCATAAGCAAAATATTTGATCTCATCTAACTCATTAAGCTGTAGCAATCTCCTCTCTGCAGCAGACTTAAGATCAAAGTTCATCTGTTTCACAGCCCATGCTGCTTTATACTCAAGTTCCACTGGCAGATGACATGCTTTTCCATATAGCAGGTGGAATGGAGTGGTCCCAAGTGGTGTCTTGAATGCTGTCCGGTAGGCCCATAATGCATCATCTAACTTTGCTGCCCAATCTTTTCTTGTCCTTCCAACTGTCTTCTCAAGGATCTCTTTAATCTGCCTGTTAGAAACCTCAACTTGTCCACTAGTCTGAGGGTGATAAGGAGTAGCGACTCTGTGGTGACCTCCATGCTTCTTTAACAGCTTCTCGAAGACCTTATTGATAAAATGAGATCCTCCATCACTAATCACTCTACGAGGTACTCCAAATCTGGGGAATATGATGGTCTTAAAAAGCTTAATGACCACAGAAGAATCATTGGTTGGACTAGCTATCGCTTCAACCCACTTAGACACATAGTCTACAGCAACCAAGATAAACTTATTCCCATAGGATGAGGGAAAAGGACCCATGAAATCTATACCCCAGCAATCAAAAACCTCAACCTCCAGAATGAAATTCTGAGGCATCTCATGCTTCTTGCTGATTTTCCCTCTCCTTTGACAGGCATCACACTGAGTGATGAAAGAATGAGTGTCTCTAAATATTGTAGGCCACCAGAAACCTGCTTGCAGAACCTTAGACACAGTCTTGAATGTAGCAAAATGTCCAGCGTAATCTGATCCATGACAGTGGAAAAGGATGTCTGTGTTGGATCCCCTAGGATCTAGGGTTTGATATATTGAATCACTAACCTCATTCTTACCTCAGATCTGGCAGCGGAATAGAATGGTGAACGAGATCAGTAAGCAAATCAAGTGTTTCGCCTCTACCAAGCACACACTCACACAACCTGGAACGCCGGGATGCTAGTGCCGGATTTAGGGAATGAGTTTTCAATGTCTCTGCTTTTCTCTCTGAGAATTCCAGTGACGGCCAGGGGTTCATGTCGACCATATAAACCGTTATATATCGACCTGGGAATGACATCACTAAACCGTCGGAGAAGCCCGACTCGTTTATGTCAAAACCCGATATGCATCGATCGACACACTTACTGTGTCGATCGACACACCTTCTCGAAAAGCCTGCATCGATCGACACGCTCATGTATCGATCGACACATACATCATAAAACTCTATGTCAATGTGTATCCAATACACATCAACGTGATCATTATCAAATGATCATTCCCATATGTTAGCTTCCAGATTGCTTAGGTGTGTGACCCTATAGGATCATATAATACTGGCAGTAAGTCTACAACTTACAGATTACAAGAGGCTTCTAGCAAAGCATTACAATCACCAGTATTATACAAACGATTGATCTCGATACACAACTACTATCAGGAGTGAGTACAAGTGTGATTTCAGGACACAATCCCAACAATCTCCCACTTGTACTGGAATCATTAATTCCTACAATCCTTTTGTCTCTATATCTCGATTTGGCATAAGACAAGATTAGTGTCATTCTTATTAAGCCAATATCATGTTTATCGAACTCCTGATCTATACTGAACAAAACAAACAACTGAACTACAGTTCGTTTGAGTGCGGCCACACATTCTCTCATCATAAAATCTTCGATAGGCCCTGAGATATTTATCTCCCGTTATTCAGGAGGGACAAATCCCATCTTGTTCCATCCTTGTTCCTATACACACTTCATGATACACCTGAGCAGTGCCTTTATAGCCGCCAGTTACGGATCGACGTTTGACAAGGTCAAGGTGCACCAATTCATATGCAAGAAAGCATGATGAACTCAGGTCTAAGGACTATACTCAATAGTCGTAATGAGAACCTCTCATGACACAAATATAACTATCCTGGAGACTCCTCATTAGCGGGTCACGTCCGATCATATGTTCACCAACATATATCTATGTGACTGACTGTGATACTCATATCATTGACTCCATGAAACTTAGTCAACAGTCACCTCACAAGCTAGTCTCTCGCGGTTGTTATTGTCCCACTTTAACAACCACGACTAGGGACACATCATAATTTATGTCATTTGTTACTTATAGGGTTTCATGATCAAGTCCTCAACTTGATGGCCTATAATATGACATAAACTTATTTTGGGACCATTATTTAATTATCCAATAGTCAAATAATGTTGATGTCAGTTTTTCATAAACATGACCATATCATATTTATCTGAACATCATGATTAAACTAACTCCCACTAGAATCAAGACCAAGTATTCAGATGTCTAGTACCTACAGCAACAGTGTTCAACTGGTGCTTAGGTTGTGAGAGATGCTGCGGTGTTCTTGCTTGGAACCATTCCAACAAACCACACCGCTATTCTTTAATGAGCACTATTCTACGGTCCTCTGCTTGGAAACCTTTCCAACAGACAGTACCATTACACAGGCAAAATGATATAACCAGGTAAGAACCGGGAATCATCTTTGTCCGTCTAACTACTCATGATTGATTCGTCTATTTCTCAGTTGTACAAGAACCTATCCTTAGTGTTTCTCAAACACTTTGGGATATTTCTTTACAACTGTCTAGTGACTCTTACTGGAACAAATTGGTATCCACTCGTCATGCTTTATGCGTCAGCTGCATTTAGACGAGCGCAAATATGGCATTCTTGATGGATTCTATTGCATGAGCAAAAGGAATCTCACTCATAGACACTAGCTCAGCCAGTGTCCAAGACACTTCATCTTGCTAAGATCATTGCCATAAGACCTTTGGTGTGAAGCCATTCTTGGAATCATGCATATTGGAACTGTCCAGTACCTTATAACCATAATGGTTCTGACACGATCCAATTAGCTCTTCTGATCCATCTCAATGGATCCATATTCTAAGAACTCACGCGACTTCTCCCATGTCCATCGTTAAATTTGACTTCCGACCCAAAACTTGACAAGACTTTAGCATCGGAACGTCGTTTATGAGATTAAGTACGTTCTTAACATACAGTTTGAGAATTGCAATTACGCTCCCACTAGTTTACTTGTAAACGCACTGTTTCTATTCGTTCCTGATCGAGTCAAAGTCTTTTGACTGTTTTAACAAAACATAGATTCCAACTCCAAGATGCTTGCTTCAATTGGTGAAGTTAACATGCATAACTAGCCAATTTTCGGAGTTGGGCTCACCTTCGCTTCTTTGAATTTCGCATGCTCGTCACTTTTCAATGATCAACAGATCACGGCAATCGGTCACGAGGAATCACCCTCGGTTTAGTGACGGATCCATTAGGATCAGCGAACTTCAGGCTCCACAGGTGTCGATCCTACAACACTCTGTAGATCTAACCGCTGCTCTCCCTCAACAGGTTGAACAGCCTCCCGTGTTTCTCGAATTTCTTCGAGCTGTACTTTTACTCCCACTGTTCTTCTTGGAAAAACAGAGTTCCGAACAACAAAACTTTGTTCTCGGATTGGTTGCAAAAGTACTAAGCCTCGGTTTCCTTAGGACAACCAGCGAAGCAGCACTTGTCAGATTTGGGTTCAAGTTTGTTTGTTGACAACTGCCTTACACAAACCTTGCAATCCCAATTAATCAGAAAAACATATTTGGAAATCACCCAGTCCACATCCAATGTGGTGTTTTTCACTGATTCTGACAGAAAACTTATTTAGCGTAAACATGTTCATTTTAGAGCGTATTTTAAAAGAATAATGGAAGATTCATGTGACTCATCATTAATCGGAGCATATTCAATAAGATCCGATTCATTCTCTCAGAAACACCATTCATGTTTTCTGGGAGAAAAGAGCTGTGATATGGCTTCACACTCACTTAGATGATCACTCAATTCTTGACTCAAGTATTTTCCTCCGCGATCTAATCGAGGATGTCAATGCTTCTGTCAAATCGGTTCTACACTTCATTCTGAAACTCCTTTGATCATTCCAAAGGATTCTGACTCGTGTCTCATCAAATGAACACAATCATACTTATTGAAGCCATCAATAAGTCAATGAAGTATTGAAGTTTTCCTTTGGAACTAATGCTCATCGGGCCGCATACATCAGTATGTGTAAGGCCCAACGAGCCTCTGGCCCGTTTCTTTAGCTCTGCTAAAGAAGCCTTAGTCATTTGGCCCATCAAGAAGAATTCATGTCTCAATTGATTTACAATCAAATGAACCTGAAGCCCATAACTATGGAACTTCTGAATCCGCTGCGCTCTATTTGGTCAATTTGAATATGCTGAGGAAAAATCGTGTTCAAGTCTTAAGACTTGAATCATTTGATATTTATGTTATATTTAAGCGTATGTTGGTTTAAGATATAAAACCCTTTTAAAAGGGGTGCTACTATATGATATTTCATTAAGATCAAAAGAGCAAAACTTGTCTTTTATCAGAATGAAAAACATTCAAATTCTTACAAGAAAATGAAAGACATTTCTGCATAAAGCAGGTACATAGCAGCAATTACTTAATTCAAAACCAAGCTTGAAAGGCTCCTACAAGTGCAGAATCTCTACGGCTTATGCAGCAACCATTGCTCCATACTAGGCACGCAATTCCACTTGTTCTTTCTTCAACGTTCTACTGTTGCTTAGGTCCTGTATATTTCCAAAATATCAGTACCACAACTAGTATCCAATACATATTTAGAACTTGAATTAATAACACAATACCTGAAGAAGAAGTACCATACATCTTCTTCATCTCTTGTGAATCTTCCAAGAATTTAATGCAATCTCTCTTCCAATGCCCATACTCATTACAGTAGAAGCACTTTCTAACACCAGATGGGCCGAACTTGGGCTTATAAGATGACACAGGCTTATCCTGATTCCAAATCTGGACGGCCCTGCCTCTACCCTTGTCAACATAAGATTTCTCAAATCTTTTACCCTTCTTGATGCTTTGCTCTGCTGTCTTGAGCATGCCATGCAGCTCAGTCAACGTCTTCGTCAAGCCTTTCTTGATATAATTCTTAATGAACTTATCATAACTTGACGACAGTGACTGCAGAATGATGTCAGTTGCCAACTCTAAGCTGACAGGACAATCCAGTTTCCCCAGGTTATCAACGTAACCCATCATTTTAATGACATGAGGACTCACTGGAACATCCTCTGGTAGTCTGCACCTAGTGAGAGACTTCACTATCTGGAATCTCTCAACTCGTGCCAGATCCTGAAACTTCAGTTTCAGGCTGGTGATCATCTCTATTGGCGACTCCATATTCTCGTATTGACTCTTCAGGTCCGAGTTCATGGTAGCCAACATCAGACCACACACATCTACCACATAAATATAATGCTTATTCCAAGCATTATATACTGCATTCGTGCAATTGGCCCCAAGCCTTTCTGGAAGAGCTTTCTCAAGGACATAGTCCTTACTCTCCTGCTTGAGGATTAATCTCAAATTACGATACCAATCCAGGAAATTTGACCCATTTAACTTGTCCTTCTCAAGGACGGGTCGTAACGAGAAGGTAGTTTTAGACATAGGCTGAAAATTTTAATCAAAGAAAATTTTAGTTATGATTTCATGAAATGAGGAATCTTATCCAATAAGAAAACTCGCATTATATTCAAACAATGTTTCCTCAATGAATTTAATAATCCAAGATCCATACATCACTAAAATCCAAGTGGACGACTCGTCTTCACCCAGAGTTTAGCAATCTAGGTAAGCAAATCATTGCTAATTGTACTCAGTACAATTCTTGGTCGTAGATAAGACAATCCATGTCTCATCCACTCTGACGTCTCTGAGCCCAGAACTTCTGATAGTCCAGTCAAGTGAAACCAATCTCTTCTGTCTTGTGATCATTGACAGTTGCACTGCAAGTCTGTCAATGACCATCTGCCTTACTCATGTTGCAGTGGATACCAAGGACTCCAAGAGTATCCAACAAACGACACGAGTCTTGACAGTAGACAAGATTGGGCAAGACATCAAGATCACTTGATATTTAGTTTAGGAAATGGAACTTTAAAAGATTAGTAATTCAATCTCTTAGGTCATGCAATAGTTGATGTCAAGCACTGCAGACCATCAACACTACTACCTGCCTTACTCATGTAATTGTGGACACCAAGCTCCTGGCAAGACTATCCAACAACGAAACGAGTCTTGACAGTTGACCATATTGAATAACTAAGCTTCGATTTAACACACGTCCAATGTGCATTAAATAGGTTTAGAATATTTTTAACTTTTAATTTCAATTTAGTTTTAATCGTTCTAATTTCAGTGGGTTAGGTCATTCGGTTCGGTTGCTTAATCATTTGGTTCAAAACCAAACGATTACGGTTCGCATCGTCACCATATGCGTCGACTGACACACTTGGTCGACTCTTGATATGCAACCTTTCAGATCATCCGAGATAACCGGTCAAATTCAATTTGACCAGTTCATCTAATCGAACCGATTCAACCAGTTTTAATTAATCGCGATAACCGGTCCAATCCAATTGAGCCGACTTATCCAATTAAACTGATCTTAACCAATCTACCTTAACCAAGTATGATAACCAGTTCAATCCAATTGAACCGATTCAACCATCACAAGGCCTGTGTCGACCGACACTTAACCTGTGTCGATCGATACAGTAGAGAATCATGGAATTTTAATCGAGTTAAACCGACATAACCATGCGAGACAACCGGCTCAATCCAATTGAGTCAATCTATCCTTTCGCACAGCCTGCGTCGATCGATGCACCCAGTGTGGCGATCGACACAGTGAAATTTCTAGATCGAAACCCAATGATTTAATAGGCGAATTCGCGATGCATCGATCGACACACCCAGTGTATCGATCGATGCTGTGCGAAAACCCTAAAATTATTTTACGCGAGTTTTCGCTCTGTGTCGATCGATGCACGCTTTGCAACGATCGACACGCTGCGACAAACCCTAAACAGTTTGCGAGTTTTCGCTCTGTGTCGATCGATGCACGCTTTGCAACGATCGACACGCTGCAACAAACTCTAAGAGTTTACGTGTTTTCGCTCTGCATCGATCGATGCATCCTTGCAACGATCGATACACTGCGAAAAACACAGATATCGAATTTTCAACAGAAGTTTTTAATCCGAGATTAACATGTTAAAACTCGATTTTAGCAGGCAATCAACAATTCAACAAACCCAGTTTTCGAATTAATTGCATCCGATTCAATAGCTAAACCCTAACAACGCTCTAATACCACTGTTGGATCCCCTAGGATCTAGGGTTTAATATATTGAATCACTAACCTCGTTCTTACCTCAGATCTGGCAGCGGAATAGAATGGTGAATGAGATCAGTAAGCAAATCAAGTGTTTCGCCTCTACCAAGCAAACACTCACACAACCTGGAACGCCGAGATGCTAGTGCCGGATTTAGGGAATGAGTATTCAATGTCTCTGCTTTTCTCTCTGAGAATTCCAGTGACGGCCAGGGTTCAGGTCGACCATATAAACCTTTATATATCGACCTGGGAATGACATCACTAAACCGTCGGAGAAGCCCAACTCGTTTATGTCAAAACCCGATATGCATCGATCGACACACTTACTGTGTCGATCGACACACCTTCTCGAAAAGCCTGCATCGATCGACACGCTCATGTATCGATCGACACATACATCATAAAACTCTATATCAATGTGTATCCAATACACATCAACGTGATCATTATCAAATGATCATTCCCATATGTTAGCTTCCAGATTGCTTAGGTGTGTGACCCTATAGGATCATATAATACTGGCAGTAAGTCTACAACTTACATATTACAAGAGGCTTCTAGCAAAGCATTACAATCACCAGTATTATACAAACGATTGATCTCGATACACAACTACTATCAGGAGTGAGTACAAGTGTGACTTCAGGACACAATCCCAACAGTTTGGGACTTCAGATTCAGCAATGCATCTCCTGTAAAGACCATCTGAACAGTGCTTATAGAGATAAGGCTCATCCCAGTAGTATCTTCTAAGCTCCCTAAAGAACCTTTTCTTTTCATAACCCTTTAAATCATCTGGTTCAGTCTCAGCAGCAAGGTAATTAGTTATATCTGCATACCAGGGTCGATCAGAGGTTGCCACAACAGCAATTTCGAAGTCATAATTCCTAATTCTGACTCTGAAAGACTCTTGGCTCGTATCAGGTATGCATCGACCGTTGCATGAGCGTGGATCGATCGTTGCTTCCCCGATACTTGTATCGACCGTTGCCAATGTGGCATCGATCGACACAATGCGATTGTCCCGACAGTTCTGCAATTCACTGCCCAAATCCGTCTGAAAAACTGTATTGATCATGTTGACGTTTTCCTCAGGAAAATAATCATTTATAGGCACGTCTTCCTCAACTAGCAACCTCAAAAGATGATCAGCAACTCCATTCTCCACTCCCTTCTTGTCCCTTACCTCAATATCAAACTCCTGAAGCAACATAATCCATCTTAACAGTCTAGGCTTAGCATCCTTCTTCTGCATCAGATACTTCAGGGCTGAATGATCAGTGTGAACAATCACCTTGGAGCCAACAAGATAGGGGCGGAACTTCTCAAATGCAAAGACAACAGCCAACAGCTCCTTCTCCGTGGTTGCATAGTTCCTTTGTGCATCATCTAGTGTCCTACTAGCATAATAGATAGCATGGAGCTTTCTGTCCTTCTTCTGTCCCAGAACAGCTCCTACAGCAAAATCACTTGCATCACACATAACCTCAAAAGGTAGATCCCAATCTGGAGGCTGAACTATTGGAGCGCTCACCAATGCCTGCTTGATCTGTTCAAATGCAGTTTGACAGTCTGCAGTGAACTCAAATTTGGTATCCTTACACAGCAAGGCAGTTAGTGGCCTAGCAATCTTACTGAAGTCTTTGATGAACCGTCTATAGAAGCCAGCATGTCCAAGAAAGCTTCTTATAGACTTAACAGAATCAGGCGCCTGAAGGTTGGTCATCACCTCAATCTTAGCGCGGTCCACTTCGATCCCTGCTTCAGACACTTTATGTCCAAGAACAATACCATCTCTGACCATGAAATGGCATTTTTCCCAGTTAAGGACTAAGTGCTTCTCTTCACATCTAGTCAGCACTTTGCACAGATTATCTAAACATTCGTTATAAGATGATCCATAGACTGAGAAATCATCCATGAATACCTCCATAAAGTCCTCAATCATATCTGTGAATATGGACATCATGCATCTCTGGAAAGTGGCAAGAGCATTATAGAGTCCAAAAGGCATCCTACGGTAAGCAAATGTTCCATATGGACAAGTAAAAGTGGTCTTTCCCTGATCTTCTGGGTGGATAGGAATCTGAAAGAAACCCGAGTATCCATCTAGGAAGCAGTAATAAGGATGATTGGCTAACCTCTCTAGCATCTGATCAATAAAAGGCAAGGGAAAATGATCCTTCCTAGTTGCAGCATTCAGCTTCCTGTAATCTATGCACATCCTGTGTCCTGTTACAGTCCTAGTAGGGATCAACTCATTCTTCTCATTCTTCACAACAGTAACTCCTCCCTTCTTAGGTACTACATGGACTGGACTCACCCAATCACTGTCAGAGATAGGATAGATAATCCCAGCATCAAGGAGTTTCATAATCTCCTTCTTAACCACTTCCTGCAGATTAGGATTAAGCCTCCTCTGATGCTCCAATACTCCTTCGGGAATCCTGATTGTTCTATCTGCCATAACTAGTGATATCCTAGTGGGTATAAAGTCAGACATCCCGAGCCTTTTGGCAACCAAGAGGGGCATAAGATTTACACTGGAACCAAGATCACATAGAGACCTTTCGAATCTCTCTCTGTAGATAGCACAATCCAACACGAAGCTCCCTGGATATTTTAACTTCTCGGGTATTCTACCCTGAATCACTGCACTACAAACCTCATTGATCATCATTACACTCTCCTCATCAGACCACTTTCCAGCAATCATATCCTTAAGGCATCTCTTCATCACATGAGAGGTCTCTTTGGAGTCCATCAAAGGCACTTCAACTTTTACCTTTTTAATGAACTCCTTCCACTTTGCATACTGCCTATCATTCTTAGTCTTTCTGGGATTCTTGGGATAAGGTACCTTAGGCTTGTACACTCTCTCGGTTGACTGTTTCGGTTTCTCTGTTTTTGAACCCTCTGGAGTCGCCTTGCATCGATCGTCACTAGAGCTGTGTCGATCGTTGCTGGGTGACTTTGCTACGACAGTTTCTTCGTTATCGCCTTGCATCGACCGTTGCTTGGTTGCGTCGATCGATGCATTGCGAATGTCACGGATCTCATCTTCCAAATCATCAATTTCCACGAGTTCTTCCACACTCGGCTGTCTTTTCTGGCCAGGTAACAACTCCTTACCACTTCTCAATGTCACTGCTTTGCATTGGTACTTGGGATTAGCATCAGTATGCCTTGGAAGATATCCATCTTCCCTCTGAGCATATCCATCTGTTCTTGCAACTCTAGCATCAAGCTCCTTCATGTGTGTGTTCAGATATTCAAACTTCCCATTCAGCTCCTTATAGATTGTTTCTATCTTCTCGTTGACATCTGCAACATTCTTAGTCTGACTTTCCACCAACTGTTTCATCATTGTTTCCATTATACTCTCATGAGCTGTAGGTGCAGGAGGAGTCTGATAAGATGAAGATCCATAGGTTTTCTGAGCACCTTGTCCAAAGGGCTTCTGAAAACCACTAGTCTGTCTAAAAGAGTTTTGATTGCCTGTGAAGGCACTCTTCAGTCCTTGGTTGAAGAATCTGTTTCCCTGCTGATTACCAAATCTGTTACCTTGGAAACCAGATCCTCCAATGTAATTCACATCTTCTTCCTGAGTGTCCTCCTCAGTCTGAATTACCTCAACATCTTGAGCAAAGTGGATAGCCTTCTTACTAGCCAGGAGATTGCAGATTGTGTCCATCCTAGATTTCAATTCAGCCATCTTTGTATTCTCTACACTTCCACCAGATTTCTTTCTCCTCTCATCCATAGTCTTGCAACTGTTGCTGCTTACTAGGTTCTCAATTAACTGCTTAGCTTGTGCAGGAGTCCTGGTGTTGAAGTTTGCATTACTGGAGTTATCCAGCGCATACTGATACGGCAAATCTATGCCTCTGAAGAAGATACCAAGCAATTGGACTTCAGTGAATCCATGGTGTGGGCAATCACGCTGGTACTTCTTAAATCTCATCCAGGCAGCTTTTAAAGGCTCCACAGCTCCTTGGGAAAATGTGAGAATGTCCTGTCTGGACTGATCTGAACGCGCATCATCATAGAAATGACGCAGGAACTCACTCTTCAGGGCTACCCAAGTATCAAACTTCCCTGGTGGCAATTGCTTCAGCCATGCACCAGCGTCTCCAGCGAGACTGTGCGGAAAGAGCTTAAGGAACAAATAATCCTGGCAAACTCCATCATACTTCATGTCAGTGACTATGTCCTCAAACGAATCAATGTGATCCATAGGCTGCTCTGTTGGGTGACCATGGAATGCATTCTGTCTCATCAGTGAGTAGTAGATAGTCTTGATCTCAAAATCATTCCTCTCAAAGCCAGGCATCACCAAAGATGACCGGTTTGCATGAAACTCATCCGGTCTGTTGTAGTCAGCTAAGGTTATCTCATGGATAACCACCTCTCTACCTTGGGCCTGTCTTTGACCCTGGTTCTGCTCCTGTTGCGGTGGCTCAGGAGGATCAGGGATGACATTCCCTTCAGCATCAACCCTTTGTCAAGCAGCATTGTATGGGTTGTTATCTTGGTCCCTCAGAGTACCTTGAGCATCGCGTAATAGAATCAGCCTCTGTACTACCATTATTTCTCTTCTTTCTCTTCTGTTAGTCCTCTCTAGACGTCCAAGTTCTTCAAGATCGAGATTGATTAGACTTAAGTTCGGATTACTTTGAGTTTCACGCTTCTGCATAAACTGTATGTAATCGTCAAGCAACGATCGATGCTAACAGTGCAACGATCGATTCAATCTCAAATCGCTTAGTGACGATCGACACAAGAGGTGCAACGATCGACGCAAGGCGAAATTGGTACCTGCGACAGAGAGAAAACAGAGAAGAAATCAGTAAAATAAAATAAAAACAAAAATAAAAACAAAAAAGAAAAATTCCTAGTAAAAACCCTAAGTTCGGTCCTATCGAAGACTCTAAGAGTCCCCGGCAACGGCGCCAAAAACTTGATAGGCTCTAAGTTTTAATCCCTATTCTAAACTGCAAGTGCACAGTAATATCAATGTAGTATATAGGGTTATCGAATCTACATGGACTCTGGTTTTCAATAGAACGAAAGAGATTAATACTAGGAAGAAAGCAAATTGTTGTAAAGTAAATAGCAAGGCGAGAAAGTAAATCAGTAGCAGGAATTTGTTGTGAAAGCAATAAACTAAAAGCGCTAAGTCTAGGGAATTCTCAGGAAATCAGACAAGCAGACAAGTTAATCAGTCATGATCTAATTAAACACAGTTCTAGAACTCAAATCACGGATATAGAATTAACCAAATCTCTTTGCGAAAATCCTCTAAGTCTAAGTGCAGTAATCCAAATCTCTTTGCAATTACTAACAGATTAAACCAGCATTAATTTCAAGTTCGATATGTTCACAATTAAACTAAGCCAAATCTCTTTGCGAATAATTTAATTGCTCAACCTAAATAGTTCAGATTCTAAACCCCACTCTCGTGACGTATTTAGCAACCTAAGATCTAGATTCTAATTGATCAGGTTAGAACTAGCATTAAGCACAATTTAGTTTGAAGAACATTCTAATCATGTGAATCCTTAACTGAATTAAACAAGTCTAGCAGGTCATAAAATCCTTAATGAGAAACCCTAAACTTAACTATGAATCTACTCAGACATGATTAATGAAACAAAAATCATAGAATTAATAGATTGCATATAAGAAAATAAATAGATAAAGGGGTTCGAAATCTTCTCCAAAATAGATGAAGTACAGGATTAGATCAGCCCCAAAAATCTCTTAGCTCTAAGTATGAAAGCGTATCTAAAATAAAAGCCAAAACTCTAAATATATAGGCATAATCTCGGCTGGGGCTTCTGTGTAATTACTGGAACTATTCTGGGCTTCTCTGCAAATCTTCATAACTTTGTTAAACCGCCGCGTACGGCCCATCTCGCTAGTGTGTCGATCGACACCAAAGGTGTGTCAATCGATGCATGATCATCAAATCGGGCAGTGAGTTAAACTCTCGGCCAAAATGCTCCAAAACTCCCAAAATACTCCAAAATCTCCACATTAGCTCCAAACCTGATTAAACCTGTAAAAGACTCTAAAATAACAAAAAAGACACTAAAAACACAACTATATCATGGCATAAAACAGGTAAAAACCATGATACATCATGCGTCGATCGATGCTAAGCGAAATCAGACCTGAAACAAAGAGAAAAATAGAGAAATTAGTAACCAAAAAAAACGAAAAACCTAGTCTAAACTTTAAATTCAAATCTATCGAAGACTCAAAAGAGCCCCTGGCAACGGCGCCAAAAACTTGATATGATCAGAGTTTTAATCCCTAGATTTACACTGGAAGTGCACAGACGTGACAGTAGTATATAGGGTATCAAAATCCACAGAGACTCTAGACCTAACGATAGATTGTAGAATGTCAAGTTAAGCTAGGTGAGACTAATCAGAAAATATATAGCAAGCAAAAAGTAAATCAGTAGAAAGAGTGGTTTTTAAGCAGGTACTAAAAGCGTCAAGTCTAGGGAGTTCTCAGGAAATCAGACAAGCAGATTAACTATCAGTCAGGATCAAATTAAGTTCGGTTCTAGAACTCAAACACAGATATAGAACTAACCAACTTTCGTTGCGAGAATTCTCTAAGTCTAATAGCAGAAACCCAAATTTCTTTGCAATTCCTAACAGATTAAAGTAGCCTTAAGTGCAAGTTCGATTTGTTCACAATTCAATTAAACCAAATTTCTTTGAGGATAATTAAATTGCTCAACCTAAATAGATCAGATTCTAAACCACACTTTCGTGTCAATTTAATAACCTAAAGTCTAGATTCTAAGTGATCAAGTTAGAAACTAGTATTAAGCACAATTCAGGTTGAAGAAAAAATAAGATATGAATCCTTAACTGAATAAATCAATCTAGCAAGTCATGAAATCCCTAATTAGAATCCCTAAACCTAACTATGAATCTACTCAGACATGATCAATGAAACACAAATCGATGAATAAATAGATATCATAAAATAACAGAGTAAAGAGTAAAAGAGGTTCAAAATCTTCTCTCTGGAGTACAAGAACGATCAGCCTCTAAATCTCTCTCTGATAAAAGCTAATAGTATGAAAGCGTATCTAAAACAAAACATCAAAAACCTAATTATAAAGTCCTAATCACACTTGGGGTCTTTTTTCAAATACTAGAACTTCTGGGGCAAAACTGCAATTCTCCAAAGTCTTCATTAATTCTGCTGGCGCAGAGGTGTGTCGATCGATGCAAGTGATGCATCGATCAATGCATTGGTCACTCAGACTTGGTGAAATAAGATCTCTCGGCTTAAGCTCCAAAACATGTCCAAAATGCTCCATTATCTCCAATATTCTTCCAAACGTGCATGTACCTAATAACACATGTAAATATGACTCTAAAGAAACCACAAAAGACTCTAAAACATACTTATATCATGGCCTAAAACAGGTAAAAACCATGATATATCACTATTCATAGAAATATAGCCTTGAAATAAACTTTGTGGTTGTTTCATGGCTATCCTTAGCTATTATAGTACCATAAACCCTAAATAAACACCAAAACCCTAAAGTATAAACAAAAATCTAATAATTAAAATTTCAACACTTATAAAAAAAAGCTGTTTAAAATGTATTATTTTAAAAATATTAATTTTAAACCTTTAATATATAACCCTTTCAACTCTAAATAAAGCCGTAAGCCCAAAGTATAAACAAAATCTAATAATTAAAACTACAACACTTATAAAAAAATTCTTTTTTCCAAATATTTAATTTTCAAACATTAATTTGAAACCTTTAATATATAACTCTTCAAACCCTAAACAACGCCTTAAACCTGAAGTATCAACAAAATCTAATAATTAAAATTACAACACTTATAAAAAAGAATGTCTATTTTCCAAATATATTATTTTCAAATATTTATTTTAAATTTTAAATATATAACCCTTTAAACCCTAAATAAACTCCAATACCCAATAAACAAAAATCTAATAACTAAAGCTCTAATTTTTAAAACATATCTAAAATTAAGATTCAACATTATAAAAGAATTTCTATTTTCCAAATATACTAGTTTCAAACATTAATTTAAAATTTTAATTTAACCCTAAACCCTAAATAAACCCTAAAATCCTAAAACATAAACATAAATCTAATAACTAAAACTTCAACACTAATAAAATATACTAGTTTTGAAAACTAAAATCAATTTAACATTAAACCTAAACTCCAGACATATACCCAAACAACAAATCATATATATAATTTAAACTTAAAAAATAAATATAATATATAAAACATTATATATTATAAAAAATATGTATAACAATTACAAAATATTTCAATAAAATTCAAATCAAACCATATTTTAAATATTAAGTCCCCACAGCTAAATCAAAAACCTAATTACCAAACCCTGAATTATAATTATAAACCTTAATTATTATTCTTAGACATAAAAATTATGAACTATAACCCTTCAATATGCTTTAAATTAATCTTAAATCAATTTTAGTATCGTTTTATTATTCAGGAATAAAAATAAAAATTTTAAAAATAAAAAATCATGTAAACAAAAAAAATAAAATCAATTTTAGTCATTTTATTATTTTCAAATCATTTTATTCTTTTCAAATCATTTTACTTAATATATATGCACATTTTATTATTTCTAGTAATTTTAAAAACTTTAACACTTTTAATTTTTTTTATCTCTTATAGAATCTTAAATTTATCATTTTAAATTTTCTTTTTCTGATATTTTAAAACTATTTTTAATTATAATATATCAATTACATCTAAAATATTTTCTTCTTGATTATAAGCTCCATCACAAGGATCATTTTTTGAATCGTTAGATCTATATCTCAAGCAATTGCTGTCCCGAGCCGTCAAATCTCCCAAGCAATTGTTGTCGTCTCTCCCAGCTCTCTCTGCCGCATCTCTGTCACAGCGATGTGAGGTGTTGTCGCCGTTATGTGGTGCGGCGGCGGCGACAATCCGTAGAAGCAACGGGGATAGATATGGGGCGATATATATATTGTATTTTTTTGTATGTTTGTATTTTTTGAATGTTTGTGCAGTTTACACATCCCTTCTTATATTGGTGCAGTTTTCTTCACATGTGTTATTCTTCTTTTGTTCCCTGTCAAATGTTGGCACACTAACCCCCCCCCCCCCCCCCTCCTCCCCTTTTTAGTAAAGAAATTTTGATAGTATTTAGCACTAGTCTAATACCATAATACCTAAGAGAAATCAAGATAACAAATTCTCTAAATATGAGAAGAATATGGAAGACCACAATTAGAAAATACGTGAAGGACATTTAGAGCATGTAGATAAATTATGATGAACTCTCTTTTTATTTAAACTTGTTTTCTATTCACTTGTTCAGTTTCTTGTACATGTTACAAATGAGGAGGTGAAGCAGTATTTATAGCCTCCTAAAGATACATTACAAC
The DNA here is from genome assembly GCA_030180135.1 of Orychophragmus violaceus. Lineage (NCBI taxonomy): Eukaryota > Viridiplantae > Streptophyta > Magnoliopsida > Brassicales > Brassicaceae > Orychophragmus > Orychophragmus violaceus. Next base: position 18,837,130 of record CM058235.1, on the reverse strand, counting down.
TATTTAGATTATTATACAATAACCTCTTTACCTTATAGATATTTTCATAATCTCAAGATTTTGTTTTATCACACAACCATCTAGATTTTTCTAAATACAAATCTAAAAAACTATTCGTAGAAATATTTAAAAACACTTAAGAGGATAGAAACCTTCTAGATTATTTTTTGATAATTTGGGAAATTTGAGCTTAATCTTGAGCTTGGTCAAATCTAAATGATTTAGTAGTAGACCCAAAATTATGATTGATCCAAAATCAATTTTAATTTCAATATTCCCCCTTAAACAAGATTTTGTCAACCAACCCGAACTTCAAACGTAGTAAATCGAATTGGCCTTTTAGTAATGACTTGGTGAAGATATCTACAACGTTTTCCTCACTTCGAACTTTCAGTGCTTCGATTTTTCTTTTAAGAACGTTCTCTTGTATGAAATGAAGCTCTAATTCAATATGCTTCGTCCTTGCATGAAACATCGGGTTATTAGCAACCTTGATAGCACTTTAGCTATCTCCATAGATGACGAGTCGTTTAGTGATTGATTCATACACTACAAGAAAACAGGTTTTTAGCGACTGCGTAAATAGTCGCTATTTGCTCGCAAAACTATGTTTTGCGCCTCAGTAGCGACTAAAATAGTTAGTCGCTAATCTGTGGTCGCTAATTTTATTAGTCGCTATATTAGTCGCTAAATTGCGACAATTTAGCGACTATATATATTTTGTTAAAATTAGTCACTATTGAGTCGCTAAAAGTAGCGACTCAGTAGCGACTAATTTGCGACTGATATATGGTTATTTTAGCGATTGATTAGCAACTAATAATTGAAAAGATTAATATTAATTTTGATATATATTAATTAGATAATAATTAATATTAATTAAAATACTAATTATATGCTAATCCACAAATAAAATTTATATTAAATATTAATTAATATACTAATTAATATGCTAATCAACAAACAAAATTAACTAAAATCAGATGCAGAGCATTACCCATTTCACAAGCAAACGTTGTGGACCAATGGTTGTGTCCCCCATAGGTTTGCATCCAGTGATAAGCTCCAACAACACAACTCCAAAGCTAAATATCAAATATCAGACTTCAGCGTCAATCAACCAGCTTGGTATAATCGGGTGCGCTACCCATGAGTTCCCATAACTCTAGTAGAGACATGAGACTCATCATCATCAGTCGGACCTAACTTAGCAAGCCCAAAATCAGAGAGCTTCGGTTTGTAGCTATAATCTAGAAATATGTTTGCAGTCAAGAATCCTACCTTTCGAATCGCAACCGTCGGCTAAAACCGCAATCTGGATAATCCCGACCTGGAAAGAGCCTCCGACAAGGCGAGATTATCAAGCACCCAGACGCAGACGATGGAGCTCTGCATCACCGGATCTAGTGACGGAAGAGTGGGATAGACGGAGAATAGAGCGGTGAATCTCCGGTGGCTCATCCTCTGTGCAAACCCTCACGACGAGTGGCTTTCGTTTGCTTCGTCTTTGTCCAGCGACGAGATCGGTGGAGGGAGATCGGGACGCGTCGTCTTCGGCCGGCGACATGAGCGGAGGAGGGAGATGGGTCGATTAATCTTCGTCTCTCTCTCACGATTGATTTCTTCAGATACAAAAAAAAATAACGGTTAGAGATGAATACGGCGCTCGGGTGGAAGAGTAAGATGTTAAAATTAGGTTAATAAACTTAGGAAGGAGCAGTGATCCAACGGCTGAGAATAAAATGAATAGAGATCTAATGGCTGGAATTTAATCAGTGGGTTTAGGAGATTAAGGAAAAAAAGAAAAGAAAAAGATTCAATGGCTGGGATTTAAGATCAGATATTGATCTAATGGCTAATATTAGTGATCCATGTGATCTTAGTTTCAACCAATAAGAAAACATCAGTTGATTTAATTAATATACAATAACTAAAAATATTTTTAAAAATAATAAAATTAGCAAAAACAAAATTTTCAAAAATATTAAGTTTGAAATTATAACATATAAAAACTTTAAAATTGTTAACCTAAAAAAAGTATAAAATAATATATCAAATATTAGTAAATGTGAATATATGTAGTAATTAAATTTGTGTAAAATAAATTTTGATATGTTATAGTATTTCAAATATTAGTAAATTTGAGTATATATTTTTTTATAAGTGTTGAATATTAATTTTAGATATGTTATAGTATTTAAAATTTTATTAATTAGAGTTTTGGTTGTTTAGGGTTTAGGGTTTATGACTATGGTTTATGACATATGGTTTAAAGGGTTGTATTTAGGGTTTGAAGTTAATGTTTGAAAATAATACTTTTGGAATTTTTATTTTATAAGTGTTGAATATTACTTTTGTATAAGTATTGGTGTTTAAAATCTTATTAGTTAGAGTGTTGGTTATACTTTAGAGTTTTAGGGTTTGTTTAGGGTTTAAAGTTAATGTTTGAAAATAATACTTTTGGAAAATATTTTCTCTTATAAGTGTTGAATATTAGTTTTGTACAAGTATTGGTATTTAAAATCTTATTAGTTAGAGTGTTGGTTATACTTTAGAGTTTTAGGGTTTGTTTAGAGTTTGAAGTTAATGTTTGAAAATAATATTTTGAAAAATATTTTTCTCTTATAAGTGTTGAATATTAGTTTTGTACAAGTATTGGTATTTAAAATCTTATTAGTTAGAGTGTTGGTTATACTTTAGAGTTTTAGGGTTTGTTTAGGGTTTGAAGTTAATGTTTGAAAATAATATTTTTGAAAAATATTTTTTTTTATAAGTGTTGAATATTAATTTTGTATAGTATTGGTATTTAAAAACTTATTAGTTAGAGTGTTGGTTATACTTTAGAGTTTTAGGGTTTTTTAGGGTTTGAAGTTAATGTTTAAAAATAATATTTTTGAAAAAAAATTTTCTTTTATAAGTGTTGAATATTAATTTTGTATAAGTGTTGGTATTTAAAATCTTATTAGTTAGAGTGATGGTTATACTTTAGAGTTTTAGGGGTTGTTTAGGGTTTAGGGTTTCATATATTAGTTTTATGCATTAGTCTTAATTTTGGATATATATTATGTTTGTATTTTGATTTTATAGTTTATGGTTAAGAGTTTAAGGCTAAAGTTTGATTATGGTTTAGGGTATAGGATTTAAAGGGTCATATTTAAGGTTTTAAGTTAATTAAAGTTCGAAAATAGTAGATTTGTGAATAAAAATCCGTTTTATAAGTTTTGAATCATAATTATATATATATATATATATATTTGGATTTTTAGTTATTAGATTTTTGATTATAGTTTAAGGAAATTTGTATATATAAAAATTGTTGCGACTAATTTGCGTCTATTTTGCGACTGTTTCGCAAAAAATTAGTTACAAATTAGGTACAATAAGCTCGGCACAATAAAAACATGGTTTTATACCCACTTTTTGCGACTAAAAAATAAATGGTTTAGCGACCCGCCGAATTTAGCCGCTAAATAGTCGCCAAATAGCGACCATATAGCGACGTATAACTTGTGGTCGCAATTTTGCGACTAAAGAGCGACTTTTTCTATTAGTTGCAAAATCAGTCGCAAATTAGTCGGTAAGTAGTCGCAAAATTTAGCGACTGTAAATTCAGTCGCAACTTGTAGTCGCAAAAGCATGTTTTCTTGTAGTGATAGAGTTCTTCAAGAAATCTTCAAATCCATATACACTGTTGAGCTGCGAGTATCTAAGCTTTGTACTCCGCTTCGTTGGTAGACAAAAGCACCGCTTTTTTCTTCTTTCTACACCATGAATTGTTTATAATCTTGTATACCCAAATATGTGACCTATGTAAGGTTTTAATTTCTAAACCTAGTTTTACATCAATCTTTTATTCTCTATCCTATTAATATATGAATCATTCATGACCTAAAACATTAATCACCCACGAAACTAAAAAAACAGCTCGTCATACTTATTCAGAAAAAAATTACAGAATATAACGATACTAAATCTTTACATTAATTGCGAAGTGCTTTTGGCTTTATATTCACTCTCAAAATGGTTGATTACTAATTTGTCATTAATGAAATTAGGCTAATTATTATGTTAACCTTAATTTATATTGATAATTATTATGGTTTTTTAATTTTACTAAGTAAATATATATAATCCTAGATTAAAAAATGAGATGATAAATATGAGATATTTATGAATATTTTTAAAATTTTATTTTAGAAATATACATAATGTTGACTAAAAAATAATAAATAAGTTGATATGATAAATACAAAAATATTTATAAATATTTTAATTTTATTTTAGAAATATACATAATCTTTAATTAAAAAAATAAAATAAAATAAGATGATAGATATGAAAACGTTTATGAATATTTTAAATATTAATAAATATGTTTTAGATTTTATCTAATAAATTCGTATTATTTATATATATATATAAATGATAACATATATTATAAATATATTTATATAGTGATTTTATACATAACAATATATAATTTCAATGTATTTTATTACTATTAGTTTTGTTTATAATAAATTATAAAATATCTTATTAAATATAATAATGTATGTTTAATTATAATAGTTTTATATAGATTTTTATAATATTATTATTGTTATTAAATTAATTTGATAATCATACTAGTTTTTACTAAAACAAAGTACTCCAAAGTAAAAATGAGTTAAAATTTTCACCTAAAATTAACATTTATTAGAGGTTCAATTAGAAATATAAAGTACCGCTTCTAGACACAGGAACTCTCACTAGATGAAATGAGCACATCTTCCTTGATGTAAAGTAATATTGTGTTTCAGAGATGTCTTTAATTATAACATAGCACTGTGATGGATAGACGAGGAAATCCTTATGGAGTTGGAAGCCTGAAAGAGTCTCTTTCGAGGGCAAGCGCAAGCAGCCGGGAGACTCTTCAGAGTTTTTTGCCATACAAGAGCAATTAAAGGAAGCTCAACGTAAAATCGGAGAGCAGGCTGCCCGTGAAGCAGATCACGCCCGGGTTGCGAATGAGCAGAAGGAAAATATCGAGTGCCTTTCCAGTGTGGAAAAGTATCTGCGGGAAACTGATAAGCATTTTCTTGACTTCCCTCAGACTCATAGGCCAGCAGCCAACACAGACTGCCGTCCCCCAATAGGTACAACTTAACCCCATATGCTGCATAGGTTACTTGTCGCTCTGTCTACCGAACTTCATTTTTTTGTGTATGATTTCGAAACTCCTTAATATTGGAGATTGCACATGTAGATAATTGTTTGTGTATGTATGCAACGCAAAACTATCAAGGTTATCAATCTTTTCTTGAAGCAATTATCTTATACATTGCTTATATCATTCAAATTGAAATATCACCAATTACCAAATCGTAAATTTGACAAATGGAAAAACACCAAATTCTTATTTTCATGCAAACTTAACAGTCGTCAATTAATGGTATTTGGATGTCATGCGTAGTCGTTGCATAGTCATTAGAATAGTCTCAAACAGTCCATAAAGTGTCACGGATGAGTCGCCAAAACGTCACCATAGTCTACGAGTAAATTGTGACTTTACTAATCAGTCACATAAAAGTCACAAGTGACGATATCACTACCATAATCGTATATGGATGTTCAGATTAATCGCGGGATAGTAGCTAAAATGACCGCTACCTAGTCGCTCCATAGTGGCTAATATTTACGACTGCTTTCAGACTATACAATACAGTCGCGTGTTAATCGTCCCGTGATTACCTCATTTAATGACCATTTCATGACAACATTTCTCAAACAGTTGGTATTGAACAATGTTAACAACAACCAACTACAATCACCACAGAGTAACTTAGGCAACGCGTAACATAGGAATGCACCTAAGAATCATATGAAAGGATTTTTCCAATAACTCTAGAAAAAGAAACAATATTTTAATATATATAAAAACATTATAAATCACTTACAAATGTATCTCGCTTTTGGAAGTATTTTATAAAAACAGATTTAGCTAAGTAATTTAATAATGCTTTAAAGTACTAAATTACTTGACTATTGATATAACTAGAGATTTTAATCTCCGCGCAGGCGCGCGTGCGCGGAGGGAGGTGGATGTATTTTTTACTTTAAAATTTTTGTTATGTAATTGTGTATGAGTTTTTAAATATTCCGTTAAGTTTTTTTGCTATTTAAATATGTTAATGCTTATTATTCTGTCACATTCACTTGACCTTAAATTATATGTTTAGATATACGTTGTTAGTTTTTTAGAAAATGATGCGCTTTTAAAAATTTCCGCACTCATTTTGAATTTGGCTGCTTATTTCTTTAAGAGATTTTTTTATGTTTCTTTGTCTCTCGTGTTCTCCGAAGCAACCAAATTTCTTGTTTGTAGCGCTGTAGAAACCGTTTGTTATCTCAAGGTATATTTAGTATTGTTTCTTAATCTTTTTCCATTCATGATTTCCGTTTATTGTTAGTGAAGTAACTCTTTTAAAATCTTTAATTAAGGTTGAGAACAGAATATTTAAACAAAATATATGCATTACAATGCCTTTTAACAATTTTTCCTTCAATATTCGCAAAAGTGCACATGGAGTTCTTTGTTGTCCTCCCCAATCCTTTTTTCAGTAGAAGGCCATATTATATTGGTATATTTAAAGTTACCGTATTTATGTGTTTTCAAGTCACTGTTTAACTTTTATCTTAAGCTATAATTTTAGGACTTCTACCATGCTCGGGTGTTCGTTGTTTTACTTATTAAAAATCCTTTGTAATAGATTGCTATTTATTTTAGAATATGATGTATTTATTAAGAGTTAAACAAAGAAATGTGTGGCATGTTATGTTTACATACAAGTTCTTAGTAGATATTTCTTCGTGTCTTATAATGGTGGTATTCTCCAACATGGTATCTTCATTCGTGTTCTACCATTGCCGACATTATCATCTTTTTGCATGCAGTAAATTGTTAGTTTTTTTTTTTTTTGTTATTGCTTGATCGTTATGTGCGTTGTTGTAATATATGTCATACTTTTTGGTTTTGGTAGGCTGCTAAAAGCTTCTTTGTAGACGATGTACGATAGGAATGAATTCTTTGTTTTTTTTCCTGTGGGTAGTATATAATTGTTTTCAGACCCTATGTTTTTTGTTTTACTGAATATTGTCATTTTAGTTGTGTTTGACAATTGTTAATTCTTCTTTTGCGGGTTCCAAAATTCTACAATCTCGTTCTTTCCTCTTTTGCGGGTTCCACAATTTCTAAGTTTGAGTTGCTGTGGTTAATTCTTGTGCTATTGACTTATGTTTCCTTGAGCCGTAGGTTTTAGCAACCATGTTTGGACGTTTGTTGCCTGTTATTTGGGTTTTTATTGCCTGTTGTTTGGGCTTTGGTTGCCTGTTTGTTTGGACTTTGTTTGGGCTTTACCTTCCAGAACTTTGTATTTCTCTGGTTATGAATATAATCCCTTCAGATGAAAAAAAAAAAGTTGTGTTTGACAATTGTTTTCAGCTGTCCGCTTTATTTTTATTCTTTTAGCTAATACTCCCTCCGTTTCATATTAAGTGTCGTTTTAGGACTAAATTTTTGTTTCAAAATAAGTGTCGTTTTACATTTTCAATGTAAATTTTTAAATACATTCTCAATTTTATCCTTGTCCTTTAGCTTATTAATGAGTGTGAACACATTATATACTGTAATTAATTAAGTGTAAAACAGAAAATTTAATTGTTTTCTTAATATGTGTGAAAAAATCTACAACGACATTCTTTGTGAAACGGAGGGAGTATTATTCATGTCATATTTGTCGAGCCTTTTTTATACACTGCATTAAAATAACCACAATATTAGGTAATTTTTCAAATGACGGTGTCAGTATTGTGCAATGATAAGTAAACCAGTGCCAAGGACAATCCGGTTGTGTTATGTCCACCGTATAACCGTGGCTGAAAACTCTCTAGAGTTGGTAGTTAATCTAATCAGTTGCTAATCTTTATGTTTTCATGAGGGAGGAGTTTTAAGAAATTAGACACAATAATTGAAAGAGTTGCGTTACTGCGTAGGACGTAGCCAGATCATATAGTTTAAGGGCTTGTTTATTTTTAAAAGCAACTTGTTGTCGTCATTCACTGAATTACTGTCTACCTATATCAGGGAAAGGGGGCGCAATTTTTTTTTTTTTTTTTTTAAATCCATCGCTTCGTATTTTAAGTCTACATATGATGAAATACCCAACTATTAGTATGCTTAGTATCCAAGGTTGTAATGGGAGATTTTTTCATAAAAAAATAGTATATAGAATTGTATTTTTCTGGAGATAAAAAGTCTGCAGAACTTGGCTACGTAGCTTTGCTTTCTAATATTTATTTTAACTTGCCTTTTTGAAAAGCAAATATCCTTATGATGAGTGATGTAGTATGAGATATAGGTTGCGGAATTGATCGTTTAGTCTAAGAATACCCAAACAATTCTGCGTTTCGAATTCGTTGAGAACAGTATGTTCTAGCCGAAAGCAAGATAATAAGAGCTGAAAGCTTCTTTGATTATTGAAATAAAAGTGTTGATCTCACAACTCGAGGTCCAACAATATATAAAGGAAAACTCAAAACCCTAACGATTCCTTATCGTTTAAGATAAGTATCGAGAACACTTATGATTATCACAATAGACTTGTGATTATCTTATAATAATAAAACTAAGAATATGTAAAAGATAACACCAAAACTTAAATCCTTAACCCGCTGCATCAGGTCACCCGGGGTAGAAAAAGATTCGTCCTCGAATCGATCACTTCATCTTCCACAACAGCTCGAACGAGATGCTTGACATTAAACACATCAGACGTACAGACGTGAGGAGGGAGCTCGAGACGATAAGCATTTGCATTGATCTTCTCTAAAATGCGTAATGGACCAATTTTACGCGCCTTGAGTTTGTTGTATTCGTGTGCCGCGAACCTGTCTTTGGTCAAGACTGCCCAAACGAGATCACCCACCTTAAACTGGACATCCCGACGATGGCGATCAGCAGCCGCCTTATACTTAGCGGACGCTAGCTGCAAATTGTCATGAACCTGACTGTGTACTATTGACAACTCGTCCACAAGATCAATGGCCTGACCATGATCATGAGTTTGATCAGGAGTACTCCCAAGATCTACCGGACCGCGAGGAACAATCCCGTAAATCACGCGGAAAGGGCTGAAAGACGTACTGCGGTTCACAGCATGGTTATGGGCGAACTCGGCTTTGCATAATACAGCATCCCACGTCTTGATGTTGTCACCAACCAAGCTGCGAAGCATGTTCCTTAAAGAGCGATTTGTCACCTCTGTTTGTCCATCGGACTGAGGATGGTAGGCTGAACTCATATCGAGGCTCGTTCGTAACAATCTCCATAAGGAACGCCAGAAATGGCTGAGGAAACGCGAGTCGCGGTCGGAAACAATAGACAAGGGAAGGCCGTGCAACCTGTAGATTTCTCGGAAGAATAATTGAGCTACCTGGACTGCATCTGTGGTTTTCTTACATGGAATGAAATGCACCATTTTAGAGAAACGGTCCACTACAACAAAAATGGAGTCAAACCCACGTTGAGTACGCGGAAGACCGAGAACGAAATCCATGCTAATATCAGTCCATGGTTGTGTCGGAATGGGCAAAGGGATGTATAACCCATCACTAGAAGCATGACCCTTAGAACGCTGACAAACCACGCATCGTTCCACAAAGCGATCAACGTCTCGACGTAGCGACGGCCAAAAGTAGCGTTCTGTCAACAAATGTAAGGTCCTGTCACGCCCTACATGGCCCTCGCCGTGTAACTCTGCCAGAAGTTGCAGTCGGAGGCTGCTGTCGGGAACACAAAGTCGATTATCCCGAAAGATAAACCCGTCATGAAGTACGTAATCGGATGTAACCCCTTGCTGAAGAGCAGACCAAATCGGCCCAAAGAAAGCGTCTGCGGGGTAAAGCTCTGCTAAACATGCAAACCCAGGGACCGAGACCTGAAGTGTCGCAAGCAACGAGTGTCGTCGACTCAACGCATCGGCTACCTTATTTGTGTGACCGGACTGATGCTTGATGACGAACGTGAATTGTTGTAAGAAAGCAATCCAGGATGCGTGCCTTGCCGAGATCTTATCTTGGCTACTCAAATGTTTCAATGCGTCATGATCCGTATATAAAATAAATTCTGCATGAAACAGGTAATGCTTCCAATGTCGGACTGCCTGAATGATGGCATAAAATTCGACGTCATAGGTGCTATAGCGAGCCCGTGAGCCGGCAATCTTTTCGCTAAAGAAAGCGATGGGACGACCTCGTTGACTTAGAACGGCACCAATGCCTAGCTTACACGCGTCACAATGCAGCTCGAAAACTACCTCAAAGTCCGGCAGTGCCAAAATCTGAGCCGATGTAAGCTTCTTTTTAATTGCATCGAAAGCCTGTTGCGCCTCGTCGGTCCATTTGAAAACCGATCCTCTCATACAGTCAGTCAACGGTGCTGTGATATTACTGAAGTGATGCACAAAGCGGCGATAAAATGAAGCAAGGCCATGGAAGCTGCGAACATCCGTGATAGATTTGGGAACAGACCAAGATCTAATAGCTTCGACCTTATTGGGATCGACCTCGAGACCTCTAGCTGAGACGATATATCCGAGAAATAGTACCTGGTCGACGCCGAAGACACATTTTTGTCGTGCTGCGAAAAGCTTTTCACGGCGCAAGACGGAGAGCACATCGTGCAGATGACGCAGATGGCCAGATAAATCGTTGCTAAAAACTAGAATATCGTCAAAATAGACGACGACAAACTTGCCGATGAAAGGTCGTAATGCCTGATTCATCACCCGCATGAACGTACTGGGCGCGTTGGAGAGACCAAAAGGCATGACCAACCATTCAAAGAGTCCCTCTCGCGTTTTGAACGCTGTCTTCCATTCATCCCCCGGACGAATACGAATTTGATGATATCCACTTTTCAAATCCAGTTTCGAAAAGATAGACGCCCGGCCAATCTGATCGAGCAAATCATCTAATCTTGGAATAGGAAAACGATACCGTACCGTAATTTTATTGATGGCACGACTGTCCACGCACATACGCCACGTCCCGTCTTTCTTAGGAATCAACAGTGCTGGGACTGCGGTTGGACTTAGGCTTTCACGGACATGTCCTTTGATGAGGAGCTCCTCCACTTGACGACGTAGCTCATCATGCTCTTGGGGGCTCATACGGTAATGCGGTCGATTGGGCAATGAGGCGTTGGGGACCAGATCAATATGATGCTGGATATCGCGTAAAGGCGGCAATGAGGCCGGTAGTTCCATCGGAAAAACATCATCAAACTCGGTGAGTAAGGCCGAGAAAGCTGAAGGAAGCTACGACACATGGTTGACCGAACCAGTAGCTGCTACCACGGCTAGTATGATATCTGCCTCGTGAATATGTTCCTCGAACTCGGATTTGGGGACTACCAAAAATGTTGTTTGACGCGAAGCCGTTGGTTGAGCAAGAGGCTTGGTATCGGAACGTAGTAGTGGCTCAGGTGTTTCTTGTGTTGGCAGAAGAGTTATATGTCGTCCATCAAACAAGAAACTATATGTGTTGCTACGCCCTTTGTGTGTAACGTCCCGATCGTATTCCCAGGGACGGCCCAAAAGAACATGACACGCATCCATCGGGAGAACATCGCAACGAACGGTGTCCTTGTACTGTCCGATAGAAAAGGTCACGGAGGTCTGCTTACTGACGTCCATCTCGGTCGTGCTATTCAGCCATGCAAGCTTGTATGGTGTTGGGTTGTCGTCGAGCGGAAGGTTTAGCTTGCGTACCGCATCCTGAGAGATTACATTCGAGCAACTACCCGAGTCAATAATTAACTTGCAAATTTTACCGTTGATCGTGCATGTTGTGCGAAAGAGCGACGTCCGCAGCCACGGTTCTTTGACAACCCGTGGAGCCAAGCAATTGCGACGTAACACAAGAGAAAGACCCGTGTCTCCCTGAATAAACTCCGTGTCGTCAGCACCTTGATCATCGTCATTGTAATCATCATAAAGAGGAGTATCGCCGGCATCAGTTTCCTGAGTCAATAGCCCGCGCTTGACTTGTTTTGGACAAGCTGTCTGGCGATGTCCTGTTTCGCCACAGGTGAAACAACGAAGAGCATTTGGACGAGGAATCCTTGAATTTGCGATCGATTCAGGATCAGTTGTAGGTTTAGCTGTCGTGCTGTGTTGAGGATCCGAAGAACCAATTCCCCCCTGCTCGCCGGGAGAAGATGATTGGAACCTGTTGCGCTGTCCGGCACTCGACCAAGGTGATCGAAATTGGACTTCCATCGCTAAAGCTCGCTGGTGAGCTTCCGACACAGATGTTGGATTAAACTGTTGCAAAGCGTTCTGCAATTGTGGTCGAAGTCCTCCAAGAAAACGAGCTACCAACTGAATTTCGGTCTCGATCAGTGTGGTGCGCACCACCATTGAGAAGAAATCACCTGCGTATTCATCGACGGAGCGGTTGCCTTGTCGAAGTGTTTGTAACTTGTTGTAAAGCGTACGCTCGTAGTTATACGGAAGAAAACTTCGACGCATATGCTTTTTCATTCGTTCCCATGTGTCAATACGAGGTTTTCCCTCTCGTCTCCGGGCCTCTTTCAGTTGTTGCCACCACGCCATAGCCCTGTTACGGAACTTAGTTGCGACTAATGGAACACGCATATCGTCTGGCACCTTCTTGAACTCCATTATTTCCTCGACCGTACACAACCAGTCCAAGAAATCCTCAGCGTTCAACGCGCCTGAGAATTCGGGAATATCTATGCGAAACCCAGAATCCCAACGTGGAGGAGGATCCGTGCGTACGACATTCTGTTGAGGAGGATGAGGCTGTCGCGGAAAGATATTCTCAGGAGCTGCGTGATAAAAAGGATTCTCATGTACCCGAAAGAGATTTTCGGCAAGGTCCTCATCATCAGACTCAATCGGTTGATGTTGTTGTTGTTGAATCGGTTGCTGACGATTTTGCTCAGCCTACGCTTGCAGGACATTCGTTAATGCATTCTCCACGGCATGAAGCAAAGCGTCATGTAGCCCCGCGGTAAAAGCCTCAAGTGTCCGCTTGAGATCGTCTTGTTGTTCTTCAGCGGTAGGTTTTCGTGGTGCCATGTCCACAAAGATAAGGATCGTGCTCTAATTGAGGAATTAAAGCGCCTGAAATCTGATACCAACTGATGTAGTATGAGATATAGGTTGCGGAATTGATCGTTTAGTCTAAGAATACCCAAACAATTATGCGTCTCAAATTCGTTGAGAACAGTATGTTCTAGCCGAAAGCAAGATAATAAGAGCTGAAAGCTTCTTTGATTATTGAAATAAAAGTGTTGATCTCACAACTCGAGGTCCAACAATATATAAAGGAAAACTCAAAACCCTAACGATTCCTTATCGTTTAAGATAAGTATCGAGAACACTTATGATTATCACAATAGACTTGTGATTATCTTATAATAATAAAACTAAGAATATGTAAAAGATAACACCAAAACTTAAATCCTTAACCCGCTGCATCAATGAGCCAAATGAATGGGACAACAATCATGTAGATTGTACACAATCTGAAGACAACCAACACCGGTCACAGTCATAATCTTGCAGAATTTAAACTAAACACTTCTATTATTTAACCTGGACGTTCTTGTTGTGGGTGTAGTGTTTTTGTGTCAAAACAAATCTCATCATCAGAATCTTCCTCTGATGAGTGGACTTGCTTTTAGCTGCAGCTAGAAGCTTTGTCGTAGCAGGTTCCTTTTTCTATACAAAAATAAAGCAAACAAACAATTGTTGTCTCTCTCACGGTTTCTGAATGCAAGTAACAAATAAATCATGACAGGAAACATTTCCAAACCTTTTCATCTTCTGATTCATCCTTTGGGATGATGAATCTTTTCCAGTTGGCTTGACACTCTTTACAACTGCTGGTTGGTTCTTTGGAGGGGCAGGTTCCTATTTATGTTTTATCGACAAACAAAATAGCAAAGTAAGCATATGATATTCCTCTAACATGGAGCTAATTGACATGAATAATGCAATCCTTACCTCGGTGGAAGAAGATTCATCCTTCGATGATGAACTTTTCTTTGCCTTGGCATGCTTGAGAGTAGTTGTTGCTTGCTTCCTTGCAGGGGCGGATTTCTAATAATGTTATATAAAAGAAATTGCAAATACAGCAGATGTGCTAAGAAAAATTTAAGGAAATTTGTATATATAGAAATTGTTGCGACTAATTTGCGTCTATTTTGCGACTGTTTCGCAAAAAATTAGTTACAAATTAGGTACAATAAGCTCGGCACAATAAAAACGTGGTTTTATACCCACTTTTTGCGACTAAAAAATAAATGGTTTAGCGACCCGCCGAATTTAGCCGCTAAATAGTCGCCAAATAGCGACCATATAGCGACGTATAACTTGTGGTCGCAATTTTGCGACTAAAGAGCGACTTTTTATATTAGTTGCAAAATCAGTCGCAAATTAGTCGGTAAGTAGTCGCAAAATTTAGCGACTGAATTTTCAGTCGCAACTTGTAGTCGCAAAAAGCATGTTTTCTTGTAGTGATAGAGTTCTTCAAGAAATCTTCAAATCCATATACACTGTTGAGCTGCGAGTATCTAAGCTTTGTACTCCGCTTCGTTGGTAGACAAAAGCACCGCTTTTTTCTTCTTTCTACACCATGAATTGTTTATAATCTTGTATACCCAAATATGTGACCTATGTAAGGTTTTAATTTCTAAACCTAGTTTTACATCAATCTTTTATTCTCTATCCTATTAATATATGAATCATTCATGACCTAAAACATTAATCACCCACGAAACTAAAAAAACAGCTCGTCATACTTATTCAGAAAAAAATTACAGAATATAACGATACTAAATCTTTACATTAATTGCGAAGTGCTTTTGGCTTTATATTCACTCTCAAAATGGTTGATTACTAATTTGTCATTAATGAAATTAGGCTAATTATTATGTTAACCTTAATTTATATTGATAATTATTATGGTTTTTTAATTTTACTAAGTAAATATATATAATCCTAGATTAAAAAAATGAGATGATAAATATGAGATATTTATGAATATTTTTAAAATTTTATTTTAGAAATATACATAATGTTGACTAAAAAATAATAAATAAGTTGATATGATAAATACAAAAATATTTATAAATATTTTAATTTTATTTTAGAAATATACATAATCTTTAATTAAAAAAATAAAATAAAATAAGATGATAGATATGAAAACGTTTATGAATATTTTAAATATTAATAAATATTTTTTAGATTTTATCTAATAAATTCGTATTATTTAAATATATTTTGAATATATATATATATATATATATATATAAATGATAACATATATTATAAATATATTTATATAGTGATTTTATACATAACAATATATAATTTCAATGTATTTTATTACTATTAGTTTTGTTTATAATAAATTATAAAATATCTTATTAAATATAATAATGTATGTTTAATTATAATAGTTTTATATAGATTTTTATAATATTATTATTGTTATTAAATTAATTTGATAATCATACTAGTTTTTACTAAAACAAAGTACTCCAAAGTAAAAATGAGTTAAAATTTTCACCTAAAATTAACATTTATTAGAGGTTCAATTAGAAATATAAAGTACCGCTTCTAGACACGGGAACTCTCACTAGATGAAATGAGCACATCTTCCTTGATGTAAAGTAATATTGTGTTTCAGAGATGTCTTTAATTATAACATAGCACTATGATGGATAGACGAGGAAATCCTTATGGAGTTGGAAGCCTGAAAGAGTCTCTTTCGAGGGCAAGCGCAAGCAGCCGGGAGACTCTTCAGAGTTTTTTGCCATACAAGAGCAATTATAGGAAGCTCAACGTAAAATCGGAGAGCAGGCTGCCCGTGAAGCAGATCACGCCCGGGTTGCGAATGAGCAGAAGGAAAATATCGAGTGCCTTTCCAGTGTGGAAAAGTATCTGCGGGAAACTGATAAGCATTTTCTTGACTTCCCTCAGACTCATAGGCCAGCAGCCAACACAGACTGCCGTCCCCCAATAGGTACAACTTAACCCCATATGCTGCATAGGTTACTTGTCGCTCTGTCTACCGAACTTCATTTTTTGTGTATGATTTCGAAACTCCTTAATATTGGAGATTGCACATGTAGATAATTGTTTGTGTATGTATGCAACGCAAAACTATCAAGGTTATCAATCTTTTCTTGAAGCAATTATTTTATACATTGCTTATATCATTCAAATTGAAATATCACCAATTACCAAATCGTAAATTTGACAAATGGAAAAACACCAAATTCTTATTTTCATGCAAACTTAACAGTCGTCAATTAATGGTATTTAGATGTCATGCGTAGTCGTTGCATAGTCATTAGAATAGTCTCAAACAGTCCATAAAGTGTCACGGATGAGTCGCCAAAACGTCACCATAGTCTACGAGTAAATTGTGACTTTACTAATCAGTCACATAAAAGTCACAACATAGTGACGATATCACTACCATAATCGTATATGGATGTTCAGATTAATCGCGGGATAGTAGCTAAAATGACCGCTACCTAGTCGCTCCATAGTGGCTAATATTTACGACTGCTTTCAGACTATACAATACAGTCGCGTGTTAATCGTCCCGTGATTACCTCATTTAATGACCATTTCATGACAACATTTCTCAAACAGTTGGTATTGAACAATGTTAACAACAACCAACTACAATCACCACAGAGTAACTTAGGCAACGCGTAACATAGGAATGCACCTAAGAATCATATGAAAGGATTTTTCCAATAACTCTAGAAAAAGAAACAATATTTTAATATATATAAAAACATTATAAATCACTTACAAATGTATCTCGCTTTTGGAAGTATTTTATAAAAACAGATTTAGCTAAGTAATTTAATAATGCTTTAAAGTACTAAATTACTTGACTATTGATATAACTAGAGATTTTAATCTCCGCGCAGGCGCGCGTGCGCGGAGGGAGGTGGATGTATTTTTTACTTTAAAATTTTTGTTATGTAATTGTGTATGAGTTTTTAAATATTCCGTTAAGTTTTTTTGCTATTTAAATATGTTAATGCTTATTATTCTGTCACATTCACTTGACCTTAAATTATATGTTTAGATATACGTTGTTAGTTTTTTAGAAAATGATGCGTTTTTAAAAATTTCCGCACTCATTTTGAATTTGGCTGCTTATTTCTTTAAGAGATTTTTTTATGTTTCTTTGTCTCTCGTGTTCTCCGAAGCAACCAAATTTCTTGTTTGTAGCGCTGTAGAAACCGTTTGTTATCTCAAGGTATATTTAGTATTGTTTCTTAATCTTTTTCCATTCATGATTTCCGTTTATTGTTAGTGAAGTAACTCTTTTAAAATCTTTAATTAAGGTTGAGAACAGAATATTTAAACAAAATACTCCCTCCGTTTCACGAAGATGTAAGTTTTAAGAAAAAAGTTTGTTTCACAAAGATGCAAGTTTTGTATTTTCAATGTAAACTTTTGAGTTGTTTACCTATTTTACCCATGTTAAATAAATGAGAATACACTTTTCAAGATAAAGCTAAAAATAATAATAATATTGTTGAGAGGTTAAAATTGACATTGCAAATTATTTCTTAAAGTGTGTGAAAATGTTAAAACATGCATCTTTGTGAAACAGAGGGAGTATATGCATTACAATGCCTTTTAACAAATTTTCCTTCAATATTCGCAAAAGTGCACATGGAGTTCTTTGTTGTCCTCCCCAATCCTTTTTTCAGTAGAAGGCCATATTATATTGGTATATTTAAAGTTACCGTATTTATGTGTTTTCAAGTCACTGTTTAACTTTTATCTTAAGCTATAATTTTAGGATTTCTACCATGCTCGGGTGTTCGTTGTTTTACTTATTAAAAATCCTTTGTAATAGATTGCTATTTATTTTAGAATATGATGTATTTATTAAGAGTTAAACAAAGAAATGTGTGGCATGTTATGTTTACATACAAGTTCTTAGTAGATATTTCTTCGTGTCTTATAATGGTGGTATTCTCCAACATGGT
The DNA here is from genome assembly GCA_030180135.1 of Orychophragmus violaceus. Lineage (NCBI taxonomy): Eukaryota > Viridiplantae > Streptophyta > Magnoliopsida > Brassicales > Brassicaceae > Orychophragmus > Orychophragmus violaceus. The sequence goes on along the minus strand of CM058235.1, from coordinate 18,819,030 downwards.
ATCTTCATTCGTGTTCTACCATTGCCGACATTATCATCTTTTTGCATGCAGTAAATTGTTAGTTTTTTTTTTTTTTTGTTATTGCTTGATCGTTATGTGCGTTGTTGTAATATATGTCATACTTTTTGGTTTTGGTAGGCTGCTAAAAGCTTCTTTGTAGACGATGTACGATAGGAATGAATTCTTTGTTTTTTTTCCTGTGGGTAGTATATAATTGTTTTCAGACCCTATGTTTTTTGTTTTACTGAATATTGTCATTTTAGTTGTGTTTGACAATTGTTAATTCTTCTTTTGCGGGTTCCAAAATTCTACAATCTCGTTCTTTCCTCTTTTGCGGGTTCCACAATTTCTAAGTTTAAGTTGCTGTGGTTAATTCTTGTGCTATTGACTTATGTTTCCTTGAGCCGTAGGTTTTAGCAACCATGTTTGGACGTTTGTTGCCTGTTATTTGGGTTTTTATTGCCTGTTGTTTGGGCTTTGGTTGCCTGTTTGTTTGGACTTTGTTTGGGCTTTACCTTCCAAAACTTTGTATTTCTCTGGTTATGAATATAATCCCTTCAGATGAAAAAAAAAAGTTGTGTTTGACAATCGTTTTCAGCTGTCCGCTTTATTTTTATTCTTTTAGCTAATACTCCCTCCGTTTCATATTAAGTGTCGTTTTAGGACTAAATTTTTGTTTCAAAATAAGTGTCGTTTTACATTTTCAATGTAAATTTTTAAATACATTCTCAATTTTATCCTTGTCCTTTAGCTTATTAATGAGTGTGAACACATTATATACTGTAATTAATTAAGGGTAAAACAGAAAATTTAATTGTTTTCTTAATATGTGTGAAAAAATCTAGAACGACATTCTTTGTGAAACGGAGGGAGTATTATTCATGTCATATTTGTCGAGCCTTTTTTATACACTGCATTAAAATAACCACAATATTAGGTAATTTTTCAAATGAGGGTGTCAGTATTGTGCAATGATAAGTAAACCAGTGCCAAGGACAATCCGGTTGTGTTATGTCCACCGTATAACCGTGGCTGAAAACTCTCTAGAGTTGGTAGTTAATCTAATCAGTTGCTAATCTTTATGTTTTCATGAGGGAGGAGTTTTAAGAAATTAGACACAATAATTGAAAGAGTTGCGTTACTGCGTAGGACGTAGCCAGATCATATAGTTTAAGGGCTTGTTTATTTTTAAAAGCAACTTGTTGTCGTCATTCACTGAATTACTGTCTACCTATATCAGGGAAAGGGGGCACAATTTTTTTTTTTTTAAATCCATCGCTTCGTATTTTAAGTCTACATATGATGAAATACCCAACTATTAGTATGCTTAGTATCCAAGGTTGTAATGGGAGATTTTTTCATAAAAAAATAGTATATAGAATTGTATTTTTCTGGAGATAAAAAGTCTGCAGAACTTGGCTACGTAGCTTTGCTTTCTAATATTTATTTTAACTTGCCTTTTTGAAAAGCAAATATCCTTATGATGAGCCAAATGAATGGGACAACAATCATGTAGATTGTACACAATCTGAAGACAACCAACACCGGTCACAGTCACAATCTTGCAGAATTTAAACTAAACACTTCTATTATTTAACCTGGACGTTCTTGTTGTGGGTGTAGTGTTTTTGTGTCAAAACAAATCTCATCATCAGAATCTTCCTCTGATGAGTGGACTTGCTTTTAGCTGCAGCTAGAAGCTTTGTCGTAGCAGGTTCCTTTTTCTATACAAAAATAAAGCAAACAAACAATTGTTGTCTCTCTCACGGTTTCTGAATGCAAGTAACAAATAAATCATGACAGGAAACATTTCCAAACCTTTTCATCTTCTGATTCATCCTTTGGGATGATGAATCTTTTCCAGTTGGCTTGACACTCTTTACAACTGCTGGTTGGTTCTTTGGAGGGGCAGGTTCCTATTTATGTTTTATCGACAAACAAAATAGCAAAGTAAGCATATGATATTCCTCTAACATTGAGCTAATTGACATGAATAATGCAATCCTTACCTCGGTGGAAGAAGATTCATCCTTCGATGATGAACTTTTCTTTGCCTTGGCATGCTTGAGAGTAGTTGTTGCTTGCTTCCTTGCAGGGGCGGATTTCTAATAATGTTATATAAAAGAAATTGCAAATACAGCAGATGTGCTAAGAAAAATTTAAGCATAAGACATGAACGAAAAGGTTGTGACTTTTGAGAGAAGAAAACACATATGTATGAAGGAAATATTCGAAGAGCCAAGCCCGAAGAGCTAAGATAGATTTTTCAAGGAGACCTCTTTGAGGTTGCCAAAGGGTCGAACCATTCCAAGTTGTTGATGTAAAGCTCTTTTCTGTCTCAACCGTTGGTCTAAATACCTCAATCTTGGTATTTTCTCTCCTTGCTGCTCATCTAATGACTCTCCTCCTTCTCCCCAAGTTTTTCTATGATAATCTGAAATTCCTCATGTATCGTGTTGCGGAAATGGCAAGAGATTCTGTTGAGATTGACTGATGTGTAAGGCATAGCTGATCCAAATCCTGCTACTATCTCAAATGAAGGTAATATCGGCTATATCTTTTATCTACCTACAATCATGAACAACCACGCCAAGCAGAAAGCATCCTCGTCAACTCTCGGAAAAGCTAAATGAAAAGGACATAAACCGATTCAATTTCATTATTTGTCAGGTTCTAAGTTCAAACAAACCAAAAACAATAGGTCATCTGCCAATTGAAGAACCAGATTTAAGAGATGTGAGTTAGTTAAATATCTACCTCATCAACCATTGTCAAACCTTGTTCTTCTTGTTTTGAAGATCTTGACGTTCAGCTATAGATAACTCATTTGATTTCCCATTCGAATCACTGGATAACTCGCCACCACCGCCTCTGCATCCTTGGAACCATTGTTAAAGTCTTCTTCCTCATCCGGCGTAGCTCTTTCTTGAGACTACCACTTCATCTAGCAAATTCTGAGCCGGTTTAAGATACCGGGAACTTAAAACGATGCTCATAACCCTCCTGATGTTTCATTATACCGATATTTGGTGTGTAATCTGATTCTGCCATTACCAGCATAAGCCGAGGATGGATCAGATTGACCGAACAACACAACCTCTTTGCTCTTCTCATCCACATTAAACAGTGGCGTTTCCTTAACCGAGATTGAAGGATTTGCGGTAAACCCCAATTGGTATTGCTGATAGTGAAACGAAGGATCAGAGATCGGATTGCCGAGACTTAGAGACAGTCCTTGACCGTCGTGGAAGCTTAGATCGCTGCCGAAATGGGACCGTTCCCTATAGCCTCTACGTTGAGATTCTGAAGACCCGTTAAGACGTCTCCTCCGGTGTTTGGTAGAGTGAAACCATCTCGTTTCGAACATTTGCGCTGCCGGCGCCTTGAGAAGATGCAGCGGCGGAGGAAGAAGATTAACAGTGATGTCTTAGTTCGATAAATTTGGTCGAAAATGAGTTCTGCAAAATAGTAGAAGAGGAAGAGTCGTGTACGGTGGGATTCTTTTAAAAAGATTTTGGAGAAACTTTTTATCAAAAAAAGATTTTGGAGAAATTTGAGTTGGAAGTTAAAACATCATATTCCCTCAAAATTGAGATGTCATTCAGTGAGTTTGGCGTGCTAATAAAATTGGGTTGTATTGATTTTGCCACGTAGGATACTACTTCTGCCCACGTGGATAGCCTAAAATTAGAGAGAGAAAATATGCCATTATATATACTAGGAGAGAACCCGCGCAAATGCGCGTATTTTGTTTTGTTATTTAAATATTTAATATATTTTTGATAATTATTTTAAATATTAATATTTTATATATATATATATTACAAATTTTTATTTTTTTATGATCATAATAATATGATTAAAATAACATGCGTTCACAAGCAATATTAATTTAAATTACATTTTTTACAAGTTTTAGTTTTAAATTTTCACGAATTTTTTTTTTTGAAAATTTTATTTCCTTCGACTTTCTTATCATTTTTTATTTTCATACTTGTTACATTTTCAGTTATTCAGGTCGTAGTATTACAATAATATTTTGACATTTTTATCATTTTGAATTTCGTTAAATTATAAATATATTTCATTGGATTTAATTAATTTCTTATTTTTATTTTTTCTATTATTTATTTGTTTATATTACCATTTTATCTCCTTTTATCATTGATAACTAATAATTATCTTTTTCATTAGTTATTAATTTTTTTTGTTATATGGCTTTTTCTAATTTTTAATTATTTTTAAAAAATCATAATTACATATTTATTTTTGTTTTATAATTTGATATTTCCACTTATATTAATATTTAATTATATTCAAAATTAAATTTCAGTTTAAATTTAGTTTATATTTATATTTCATAATTTTAACTAATTACATTTAAATTAGATAATTTTAAATCATTTATTATAGATTTATTTCATTTAATGATGATGTGTCAATTTTGCATGAAGTGGACCAATTAGGAGGAGGCTGACGTGTCAACGCATGAGAGCCTCCTCTTCATCTTTTATATATAGGATAATTTATAATCATGAAATTAAATTAAATTATTATATCCTACTTTTTTTTTTGGGACAAATTATTATTATATCCTACTTAACAGTAACAATAACACTGTCAAATAGTAAACATTATATACAATGTTTGGGTCTGTCGACATCATCTTTGTCACTATACTCGTTTTTCTCTTTTTTCCTCTTCATCTTGCTCGCCATCAACCTCATCTTCGGGTTCACCATTTGTGTAGCTTGTTCTTGGTATATCTTCCAAACAATCGTGTTCAATAAACACATCTAGCTCACCAAATGCACTCGCATGCGACCTGAGCGATGATGTATTTTCACACTCATAGACTAAGCTTGGCATTCCCTTACCAGTCTCTTTGTACCATATTAAGAGAATAGGGGTACTAATCTTCCCCTCTAACCTAATGAATTTTTCAAATTTGTTCCACGATATTTCAGACATTTTCCAAGTTACAGAAGAACATCCCAATTTTTCTACATAAATATATCCCTTTTTGTGTTTCAACATAGTTCCCCCAAACTGGATGTTTAGTTGAACCATCACCTCATCACTGTAATATCAAAAAAAAAATTTGAAGATTTGAGGAAAATATTAGTCGTAGAGAAAACAAAATCGAATTAAAAAACTTCTTATTCACTAGATCCACCAATTTCAAAATCGAAACAAATACAGTCACAAAGGTTCTAAATCCGACTATCCCCCACATGAAATAGAACCACACAACTAGAATGAATAATTTGTCAAAGATTAGGGGTTCTGAGCAGCAAGTGCATAAAAAAGAATGAAGGAGAAAAGGAATTTAACTAACCTTGAGTTTGCAAGTAGCATCTTCAATTTGTGATTATACTTCTCAAAGATTGACTTAAAATCTTTGTCATTGACCATATTAAAGCTTTCATCTTCCGCTGTCTCAACCTTCTTGATGAACCTTTTTGGAATATATTCTTTCTCAGTGTGAGGAAGATTACCATATCTTGAAATCGTCTTCTTTTTCAGATAAAGACCAATCTCGTCTTTTTGATCTTGTGCATTAACCACACTGGTGCTTTCATGATTCCTTCTCTCAACCTTCTTGAATACATTTTCCAGAATAGATGGTGCATACATTGGCTTCAAAGTCTTTATCTCCTTTTCAATCCGAGGAAGATCACCAACTCTTGAACTCGGGGTCTTTTCCAGAAGGAGACCAATCTCGTGTTTTTGCTGCTCATTGAAACCATTATGAGTGAAATTCCGCAGCTTCTTCTTAGATGTATCATAAACCTTTTCCACAACAAAGTCAGCTTCTTCTCTACAGACAACCTTATCATCTGACACGAAATACACAAGACAAGGGCGTTTCACGGATTCAGCAAACACTTCTTCATCCCGATGGAAACTATAAAAGAGGTCTCTTGAATCTTTGGGTTTCCACTTTCCAAGATATCTTTTGTCCACATCTTCTGGACGATAAAACCATTGGACATCAAGCTTTATGTAGCCTTCTATACCTTGTCTATATATATCCTGTCAAAAAGTTTGTTTATGATAAGGCAAAACCTGAAAATCATATCAATTTGTTTCTCTTTTTAAAATAAACTATTCTTTACCTTTATGATTGCAACATAGGGTTTTTGGTATGTCGTCTTCTTTGGAACCAATATCACTGAATCCTCCTATATATTTCAAAACGGATAAAATGACAATTATAATGTAAATATAACCCAATGAAAACTACACAGATCGAACAAAAAAAAATTATTGTTTTTAGTGTCATTTTGAAATTTTCACAATATTGAAAAATTTATATAGTGTTGATGCCTCGTCCGTGGCACAAGCTTTGTAAGTTTTTCAAGTAGCTACTACATTTTGACCCGCGCTTGATTTATTTTCTTTATAAATTTTAATTTTTATTTATTTTGTTCATAGTAATTTAGATTTTTAATTATGTAATATAATTTTGATTATAATTGTTTAACCCGTATTATAAAAAGTGAGTTAATAATTAAGATTATTTTAAAAATGAATTGTGTGTTATTTGGGAAGAGATATTAAAATAACGATTTCACATTATATATTTTAATCCGTGTAATATCGTAAGATCACATTATATATTTCACATATATATATATATATATATATATATATATATATGTGTGTGTGTGTGTGAAAACAACTATTGTAAAAGTTATATATATATATATATATATATATATATTAAACTCATGCGAAGATTTTTTTTTAGAAAATTTATAATCGAAATTGGCTAATTTATTTTTCAACTCATTCAATGATTTAAATATTTTTCAATTTGATGGAAGAACCCGCCAAAAAGTGCAATCGTAAAAACATCAATTGTAATATGTATATGTATATATATTTTTTTGAAACAAAAATAAAGAAGATATTATAATATATTCTAAATATTTTTGAATTAAATCATAAATTATAAAATATTAACTTATATATATATAAAAATAGTTGATATATAAGTTATTTAATTATATATAAATAGTTTAATTAATTATGAAAGTATGACTCATTATATTTTGGTTGTTTGGCTACATGTTTAATAATTGTCTTGTTTGGAAACATGGATTGTAGAGATAATGTTATATTCCCTAATTACCCTTAATGAAATTTAATTAAATCATTAATGTGCAATGACACAAGTTGTAAATAACACATGCCCCAAAGGTTAGTTTCATAATCACTCTAATTTTTTAATAGTATTGATATATGCTATTGTATTGGACCACTGCTAGAACTTGATATTTTTGTAATCTTTCATATTGTTACATTTTTAGTCTAATTATTTTTCAGTATTACAAATTTAAACAAATAATTTCTATTATTTATTTATTTTTCTTTTTATATTTTTTTCTTAGGTTTTGATTATGGTTTGCTAATGTATATATATATATATATATATATATATATATATATATATATATATATATATATATGTAGTATAGCTTTGAAAATGTTAGTTGTATTTTATTTTACTTTCATACACAAACTTAAAAACTACTAGAAAAACTGGTAAAAGCTTTAAATAAGTAAAATTTTAGAGCAAAGCAAAACTTACCAATCCATATTTTACGCCATGAAACTTGAAATTCCCATAATGGAATTTCTTATTTTCTCCCTCACCAGTAAACTTAGTAACATTGCCAATTGGTTGGGCACAATCCTCCTGTCTCCACTCGAATTCATTGTCATCATTGATTTTCCTTACTGATGTTTTCTCAGCAATTTTCATCTTCCTCGTTTTCTGCCTCCTTACCATTTCGTCGGTACTAGACTTCACAAGCTCTGTCCTGGATAATGGAACATTCAAATTCGTGGTCGGCATCAGCATAGTCTCTGTGCGGATCTTAGTGAAGCTTGATTTGTGCCTCAAATTATAGAGCTAGAATCAATTAAAAAAAACTGAACAAGCAAATATTGACATCGACCCGACAAAATAGTATTATATGCATGAGTATTTAATGAAATCAAATATATAGTATACAACTGGTAGAATTATTTGACATATAAACACAAGATCTTTGCAATTATATACATTGATGTTTAGAATCTAATATACCCTCAAATATCTGATGTATGTAAGCTGTTAATTCCTAAACCTATTTTACAACAATTGTCATTTTCCATCCTGTTAATATATGAATCATTCATGTGACCTAAAACTATAATCAACCACGAAACTAAAACACACCTAATCATACTTCTTCAAGAAAACATTAACAAATATAACATTAATAAATTTGTATTAAAACAGTCATACTAATTTGTTTTTTCAGTTCTCAACTGACAAATAGACTAAAGGATTAATTATAGATTCTTTTCCATATTCCTAAATTTCTGCTCATTATTGAAAAATAATAATAAAAGTTTGTAAACATAGACCATGAAAATATTGTTTCAGATTTGATGGAATTGGGGATAACTCCAAAACTTGAAGAAGTAGAGGATTCCTCTTCAAAACCACTCTACAATGTTGTTGTTCTTTTCGTAGTATTATAAAAATATAATTTATTTATTTTAATATTTATATATTATGGAATATTTAGATTATATATAACATTCTAAACATTTGGATATGCTCATTACCCGTTCTCAACGCATTTCATATTACATTAGATAAATGTATGAATAACTACTCAAGCAACCTAAAAATTGAATCACCCATAAACCCAAGAAACACTCAATTATAGTTATCCAACGAAAAATAACAAAAAAAAAAAACTCGTACCTGCTGCGTATCCACCAACCAAAAATTGTTATCTTTTGCTTTTGTTCTACTAATAAAACTGCTCAAACGCAAATAGATAGAAAAATTATAGGGTGTTATTAATGTTTTGTCAGCTGTTTTTAAACCTTTTTTTTTAACAATCATTGCACATCTTTTTTTTTTTTTTTTTTTTTTTTTTTTTTTTTATCATTGCACATCTTGATTTACATACTAAAATTTGTGTACAATGAATCAGTACATAAGAATATTTTAAGTCAAAGCTAATATAAAGTTAGTATGTTAATACCAGATTTTATGTCTAAAATAGTTATTCAAGTCAAACTTGATATAAATCTTCATACAATGTATTTGTGTTATCATTTTCAAAATGGATATTTAAGAAAACGAAAGAGGTAAAAATGGTAATTGAAAAAGACCGTTGATACCAATAAATAATATTTCTATAAATTTTTAATTATTTCTTAACAGAAAGTTAATTGAAAGTAATTAGGCGAGTAAAGTTCAACTACTTTTTGTTAATTTTGAATACAACACTTCATGTTGTATGGTCAATTGAAGTTAACCAGCCAAAACATGATTAAACCGAACCAGACCGGTCAACCCGACTGAACCGGTCAATCCGACCAAACTAAACCGGAAGTTGGAAATTGAAACTGGATTAAATCGGATTTGAAATTGGAAACTGAACTGACCCAAAAATTGAGATTGAAAATCGAAAATTAGATTTAGAATTGGAGCAAACCGGAGTAAACCGAACCAGACCCAATTGAACCGGATCGATCCAAGTTAAACCGGAAATTTGAAAATTGATCTGGACCAAACCAAAAACAGATTCGTCAAAACAGACACGTTTTAGAAAACAGATGCTAACTGACAAACGGTAAGTCGGAATTGGGCGATTCTTACCTTTCTGGAAATCTGAGATCGAGGGCTTTCCAACAAAATTTTGTGCGTTACGTGATTCCTTAAGGTTCGACGGGAGAACGCAAATCAATCTGACGGTCTGAATTGCATCGATCTCAGATCTGCGTTTGGAAAAGTGTTAGATCTAAGAAACGAGATCAGATCTCAGATCGCGGGAGAAGAACGAAGAGATCCATGTAAGAGAAGGGAAGATCGGGCAATGGTGGCTCACCAGAGATGGCTGGCAGCTCGCGAGAAGGACAAGGCTTCGTCGGAGGCTTTTTCTTCACACATTTCTAAGAGGGAAGACTTCTATTTATAAAGAGGGGCTAGGGTTTTGGGAAAAAAGGTAATAGAATTTTGGTTTGGGTTGGGCTTTCTCATTTAAAAAAAAAAATTTAAAACAGGTCGGGCCAGAGCCATTACACTTCGTAGAAAGTAATTAGGTTTCGGTTCTACTTCATACAATTTTATTTGTCATTCAATATTTTTGAAAAATATATTACGAAAGTTTAGTTTAAATTAAATATACAAATGTAATATTCTAAAATTGGTTATCCAGTCAATGAATCTATAGGAGATTAATATTTCATTCTTATTTTACTCTAGGTAATGATAATAGAAGGCCTTAGTAGTTTGATTTCTTAGAAATTGACTTTTTGTTTGTTGAAATGTAATATTATATATATAAAAAAGAAGTTACAATATTTTTGAGTTTGGTTAGGGATTGATCTTTACAAGAACTGAGCTAGTGAGCTTAAACATGGTTCCTAGAAAATAAAGGAAACGATTCTATATAATGAGAACAAATCGAAGAGAGTGTAAGAATCTTGTAGACGATTCCATCACCCAAGGACAAAGTTTTCTTCACCTCCACCTCAATAAGAGCTATTAGTCTTTGCTTCATCTCCTTTTGAATGTGCAGAGTCAGAGTTGTAGCATGAGAGTGATTGCTCTCGTTTCCCTCCCTTAAAAAACCACTTTTTGTAAGTTTTATTCTGCAACAGTGAGTTTATCAATCCGGGGTGAGACGTGTGCCTCCGACTCCCCATAGACTGCACATGGCTGGTAATGTCGTGAGCAGACTGTTCCACAAGGTAAGCCAAGCAAGAAAGATTGTTTGAACCAGACCAAGCGATGCCATTGAACTGTTTGATTCTCTTCTCTAACCTGATGCCACGTCTTTTTTGATGAGAATTTGTGCTCATAAATTCCATCTCGTTGCTTCCTTAGATAACAATATTTGCATGGGTTTGTATAAAATGCAAGGACTTGCGTGCATGTTTCTGGATTGGGCTTCTCCTCTCCTCCATTCACTGCATCCTTGACCTTATAAGCGATCAGCCCAAAACCAACATGATGTGGCGGCCCAAGTCTCAGGCCAGCTCAAGCCTGCATCATCCCTGCAATCAAGAAAACAACAAAGTCAAACAAAAAGCAGAACCAGCTACACGAATGCATCAGTCTGGAAAAGCAGCTGGCTCTGCACCAACAGCTCATCCTCTTCCAACGGCAAATAAATTTGCTTTATTGACATATGATGTCACATATTATGATGAGCAAAACCCTAATGTCTTTAGCTATAAATAAAGCTGTAATGTAATCGTATCTTGTTAAGCAAGAACAGATAAATAAAAGCATTACATTTCACTATCTTCCTTAGCTTCTCCTCTACTTTCATGGTATCAGAACCATGGAGCTCTCTTCTTCAGGCATATCTGTTCCTACACTAAACGTTACCCACATCATTTCTGTGGTTGTTCGTTTAGGAAACACATGCGTCTGTGTCAACGTCAAAAAAAAAACACAGAAACATCAATTAACTTCAGACGCAAGTATGTTGAGACTATCATCAACCACCGTAAAAGTAGCCGCAGAGGTCGTCATTGCTACCGCTGTTTTTCATTGTGTCAACGGCAACACCCAAAATTTACAGCCTTAACAACCGCTGCGGCTCGTTTCTTTTTATTTACCTCTTTGTTTGTCTCTGTTTACATTTGATTTGTGGGTGATGAACGTGGACGCATGCGTTCATGAAAAGAACAGGTGAACCTTAACCGAACGCAACTATGTGTTACCAAAACGTCAGTTCACTGCCTTTATTCAAGGTCAGGGATTGCTCGGCTTTGTCACAGGTGATACGCTCAAGCCTCCGGCCACACTCACTGTTCCAGGGATCAATAATACCTCCACTGAAATGCCAAACCCGGAGAGAGAACACTGGCTCGTTTTCTGAAGATATAATGAGCATTGTTGTCGATTGCAACACTGCTCATGAGATCTGGACCTGTTTAGCCAATCACTTCAACAGAGTTACCTCCTCAAGGAGATTTGAGCTACAGAGAAGGATTCAGACCATCTCTAAGCGAGATAAATCTATGACTGAATATTCACCTTCGAGAGATCAAGAGCATATGTGATCAACTTACTTCTATTGGACATCCGGTTGATGAGGAAATGAAAATCTTCGCAGCTCTTCAAGGTCTTGGTCGAGAGTATGAACCCATCAAGACCACTATTGAAAACATCCTAGACTCTCAGCCTTCACCTTCCTTTGAAGACATTGTCCCAAAACTTACGGGCTATGACGAGAGGCTTCAAGTATATTGCCTGTCTAGATAGGCCAGGATACGCATACCTTCCTCTCCTAACATCGTGAATAGAGGTTGGTTAGTTTAACAGGTGTCAACCTTAAAGAAGCACAATAACCCTCGTTTATTCTAATCCTTATGAACGAGGTTGTAATCGCAGAAGTTTCTTCCAAATCCAGTGACTTCTTTTTGTTTACAACCTAAACATATTTTGTTTTAATGTGACATTTGCTAAACATCGTCAATGTGAATGTTTGTGGTTATTGGTTTGGTTTTGGTTTCTTTTTTATCCAATAAAGATTTTCATCAAATGGATTTCCTGATTTTTAGAGAATCTAGATTTTCAATCAAAAACCAATTTGTACATAGAAACTAGAATCTTTGCTTTTTCGAGTTTTTTTTTTCCTATGATTTACGGAGAGAGATTATATTAAAAAGAATTACAAATTTTTTTACAATTTTTTGTTTGCTAATTATATATATCACATGTTTCTATATAAATACATTTGTATGCATTATTTCTCACCACTTTTCATCTATCTTTATGAACAAGAGTAATTTTGTGTTGCAAATCCAAGTAAAGTTTTTGGGATAAAATTATTTAATTGATTTAATATTTTTTGCAAATTTTACTATAGTTTTCAATTAAATTAATTGAATTTTTAGTTATAAGTATTACACTATTTTTATATTTTTTATATGTATTAGTTATTTTATAATATTTCTAATAAATGATCTTTACGCTATAAAAAATATTTAACAAACGATATTCTTTGGTACGATCTATTATAGAACGGACTTTTCATGTGTGGAAGAGAAAATGACGGGTTCTTGAAAAACCAAGGTATGACATACATTCTCAACGTAAAGTTATCATTTTTATAACTAATATTTCTTATTATTAAATTTAGCATTTTAGTTTTGAAAATTTAGGAGTAAAAGGATTTTTTTTACTAAAATCCAAAAATAGAAAAACTAAATAATTCAACATTCATGTTTTCAAAAAACTAAAATCTACTGCAAAATCAAAAGCTAAAAATTCAAAAAACAAAAATCAAAACCCAAAAGCCAAAAATCAAAAACCTAAAGCTCAAAACCACTTACACAATCATGGCCTAGAGATTAATAGTGTAGATTGTTAGATTGTTGCAGTGGTGAACCAATTGAAGCAATGTTTAGGGAAGTGTATGGTGATTGGTATTCCTTACAAATATAGAAGGAACCTAAGATCTTTTAAAAAAAAGAGTTATTATATGTCTTACAAACGTTGATGTAAGCATGATAAATAAGAATATACTCGATAAGTTGAAAGATAAGTTATTTTTAGACAAACTTTTTCATTCAATAATTTGTTTTGGTTTTTATTTTTATTTTGACATTTTTCTTATATTTACCAGATGACGTAAGGATCGAATACCTAAATTCTAACACAGTAGACCGTCACACACAAGTGATGATAATAATCGAGTCTCACTCTATATTTTCTAAATACCATAGAGGCATATGGATTACCAAACCATAGTCACCGAATGAAGATTTGTTGTCCTGTAAGGTTGCTGAGGAACATTGATTATGTTGGGGGTTTAATGAATGGAGTGAGATTGCAAATCACTCAGTTGAGTGATTTTATGGTTCAAGCGAGAGTAAAAAAAATTAAAAGATTGGAGATATAGTTCTTATTCCTAGATTATTGATAACACCTGAAGATAATAAATTGTCATTCAAAATGAGGAGGAGACAATTGCCTTTATCAGTAGCTTTTGCAATTACAATCAACAAAATCCAAAGATAGTCTCGGTCGAAAGTTAATTGGATTTTTTTACCTAGAACAGTGTTTTCACATGGACAACTATACATTGATATATCTAGGATTACTTCGAAGAAAGGTTTGGAAATTTTGATAGTAGACCAAGAAAGGAAGTCACAAAAACATATCGACTTCAAAAGTGTTTTTTTTTTTGCAAAGCTTATAAGTGACTAAAAGCTAATTAAGCTACATTCTGATTTTTTGTGTCTTAATAAAAAAATTTATTATTAAATATTCGGTCATTAATAAGGTTTTTGTTAGTTCTACAATTACCATTCTAATAGAAAACACTTTTTTAGGTAATATGTTCATCATTTGTATTCGTGGCTTCCTTTCTTGGTCAACAATCAAAAGCATCCACTCCTTCTTCGAAGTAACCATAAATAAAGAAGCCTAGAGTTTCATATGTGAAAACACTGATAAATACTTTTTTCATTGTCGATTTTATTTATCCAATACATTGCAGTCAAGATTTATTTGGAAGAATTTTGATTAGCCATGCAAATTTATTCCAAAGATTATGTGCAAGTACAAGTTGATAACCATTAGTATGTGAATAAATTTATCTACGAAACTAAGATTCCTTTTTAACATAACGGCTTTCTTTATATCTAATATACAATAGTTTAGTTTACTCAACTTTTCTTTTTTGGCGAATATTTGTGAAGCCCTATATGGTTCCAATTGTTTTATAGGTGAATTTTATATTTATCATATTTGGTAAATCTTGCATTATTGTGTATATGTAGATTATATATTACAATTGACTTTTAACTTTGTTACATATATATTATTTTACTAAACCCCGTAAATAAAATAACACAATAACCATAACTGATTTTTTTTTTTTTTAACACTAATGGGGATATTTTCATTCATGGGGTAAGATACCAAGTACAATACTAAGCTTGAGAATGTAGCCGGCGAGTTAAAACAAACTAACTCCCAGAGACAAAAGCCGGCGGACTATAAGAAAATCCCCGGAGACTAGAGTCGGCGGATTAAAAGAAAATCCCCGAAGACTAAACAAACCGAAATAACAAAACAACTAGCGAATCTCAGCAGAAATTAGGAATCGCCAATCTAAAAGAGAACAAACACCGAGACACCCGAGCAGCACCAAGACCGTGGAGTGAGTAAGATAAACGAAGAGCATCGAAGGCCGAACTTTATTTGGATCAAACCGGCTCACAAGAGAGTGCTCCAACTTTAGGAGTCACGAGAGACCGAATGCAGACCACTTGAGGCAGATGAAGGAAGAAGATTTACCATCCGACAACCGACGACCAGATGCTAGAAGAGCCGCAGCTCCAAGTCCTACAGATAGAGCCGGAGAACCCTTGCACAGAAGCAGAAGATACGCAGAAAACGCAGGAACATAACCGAAGCAGCTAGGAGATAGGACAAACACTTACTCAAAACACAGAGTTAAAACTACTAGAAGCAAGTGAAGACAAGCACAAACCAGCACACCTGTGAGTAGGACTCAACAACTACTAAGGAGGACCTTAGCCAGCTGCAATAGACCCAAAGGACCGGGACCAAAGTGACCAGACCACATTTGCAAGACTGCTCTCTCAACACACCGGTAGCACTCAGCAAACGGACACAATCACAGGGGCATGAGTTCAAAATCTCGATTAGAAAAAGCAACACCTAAACCACAGCTGAGAAATCAAGACAAACAAAAACAACAAATCCTAACCGACCTAACCCCTTAACCATACCGCAAGACCACAGAGGGATCCGAAGAGGGAAACAGGAGCGAGGAACCCTGGGTAACAGTCACCAAGAAGCGGATAACATCCCGAGAGTACAAAGCTCCGGCAACAAAACCACAGCAGCGACGGCAACCAACCCACCGAAGCTACGGTAACCTGTAGCCACACCAATATCAGATACCACCAGATCTCCATCCTAAAACCTGCAAAGCGCGCCGGAGACAGTGCGAAACTATCGACAATGGCGGCTGAGGGAGGAAAGAGGAGCCGAAGGCTTACGGCCAGAGCAGAGGGAAGGTGTAGAAGCAAACTATCACAGACTAATGACGAGCCTCCCCCGACGGCGCAGATCGCCGGCCGTCGGGGAGGAAGACGGTAGAAATCGAAGGGGACGACGGCGCTTCGACAAACGCGTCAGGGAGCTTTTGTAACTAGGGCTTATCCATAGTTTTTCATTCTCAATAAAATGCTCTTTTAACCATAACTGATATATCTGACACGATATATACATAATTACTATAATTTTATACAATATTATGAAATTTATAAACATGCTACATTACTAAATTAATAGGACATATACTAAATTATTTTGCAACAATCGATATTAAGTAGTCTAATAAAATATGGTTACTTTAATAAAACCATAAAATAATAACTTGACATATTTATCATTACATAGCCAAAGAGGTTCTTTGTATACATCAGTACTTACCCGAAGATGCACGTGAAACAGTTATTGATTACAATCAGTGTTCTAAAAATCGGTCTAGGCGGCCGCCTAGGCGGGGCCTAGGCGCTAGGCGGGGCCTAGGCGCTAGGCGGGGCCTAGGCGCTAGGCGGTCTTTGACCGTGGCGATTTCCTCCTAGGCGTTCGAATTAGGCGTTTATGTTATTAAGTGGATTTAGGCGGGTCTAGGCGGTCCTAGGCGGTCCTAGGCGGGTCTAGGCGGTCCTAGGCGGCTACACACAATCTTTAACCAATTATCATTTGATTTTTAATTTTCATGTTTGTTTCGGTATAATTTTAAAATTTTATTACATATAACTAAATTTATAAGTTCTTATTTCATAAATTAATGGTTATCAATAAAAAATATTGTAAATTTAACAGATTTGATAGTAAATGTCGTGTGCTGATAAATTTAGCTAATATTCTTTTTGTTATTTCGATGTACTTTGAGTTTTAATTTATTTTTTAGACTAAGAATATTTGAATTATATAACATATATTATATAATATATCTAATATATATTGTTTTCTTTTATAAATGCATATACCGCCTAGGCGCCGACTAGGCCCCGACTAGGCGTTCTAGACGCTAGGCGGTGGGTCACCGCCCGACTAACGCCTAGCGCTTTCTTGAACACTGATTACAATTACTCAATAACAATAACATAAATATTTAATTATATGGAAATTTCAAAGGTTGCATCGTCTTTATAAATAAAATTCGAGATTGCATAAAACAATCTCTACAATATTCCATATAAGTTTTGGAAAAATTCTTCAGGTGTTTTTCAATATTTTCTTAAACCAAAATAATGATGCATTACATTCCCAATGATGTCCTACCAAAAAATCTCTCTTGGCGTGCTTCAAATTGATCATACATTATTTTGTAAGGGTGAAGGAAACATGAAAGACACTGAGAGACATTGGAGAAAGTTCATATTTCTACAAATCCTTCGATCTATATTACAAGAACATCAACTTAAATATATGGTGCACACATTAGATTATAGGAGTTCGTCAATACATATCTGGATATCAGATAATCTTCTTCTCCTCTGAGGTATGCTTTTTATATAATACGACCACATGATTTAAGGAGAGGCTATGATCAAGAGACCGGCAGATAGTCGATGGGATATGGGGATATACACGTACTCCATGCTCTTGCAGGTTTTTTATGGAGATAAATAAGTTTTGAATATGTCATCGAACGTGAATTTTTCACTTGAATACGTGTTCAGTTTTTCAGGAGAGATAAGTGTAGCCAAATAGACCATGTTCTATGTTTAATGACAAACAAGTGAGGCACGATATCAATGGTGTCTATAGATGTAAGTGTGCTCTGATAATATGTGGATGGTTTGGTAGGACTATGGTTTCAAAGGTACAAACATATTTTATAGATGTTTCAAAGAAATATGTCGAGTCACTATTCTATTTCACACTGATCAATTATAGATTCACAACTTGACCTTCTTATAGTCATGAAGATCCTTAATATGTAATCGATTTTAGGTGATTTGTATAATAAACATTGTAATTTCTTTTGAACCAGATTGATTTGTATTATGTATTATGTTTTGTTATATATTAAAATGTTAGTTGGTTGACACAACAAGAAAATACGTTTTTTGCGACTACAAGTTGCGACTGAATTAATAGTCGCTAAATTTTGTGACTATCTAACGACACAGTTGCGAATGATATTGCGACTAATAGAGAATAATCGCTAATTAGTTGCTAAGTTGCGACCACAACTTTTAAGTCGTTTATTATTCGCTCAATTAGCGACCATATAGCGACTGTTATTGGTAGTCGCCAAATAAGTCGCACATTACACGCAAATCAGTCGCTAAAACAATCACAAAACAATACTCCAATCAAACCCTGAAACAAAACCTAAAACCCTAAATTATAAATAAAAATCTAATTATCGATACTTCAACTTTAACATATCTAAAACTAAGATTCAATACTTGCAGCAACATTTCTTATTTTGTAAATCTAATATTTTAAAACCTTAATTTAAAAATAAACCCTCAAACCCTATACCACAAACTATAAATCATATTCTAAATCTTAAGGTTTAATCATAACTTATAAAATCTAAATATAGCCATTAATCATAACTTATGCATTGTCATTGTTACACTTTGCTAAGAAATATAAGGTTTTGGGTGTATAGTTTAGGGTTTATGATATTAGTGTTTAAGGGAAAGAAGTAAAACTAATCAAGATTCACTTTAATTAGTTTAGATTTTGTTCGAATTTAGATAAACAAATGTTTAGGGTTTAGGTTAGGAAAATATTGTTTAGGATTTAGGTTAAGGAAATATGGTTTAGATAACCTAAACCCTAAACCCTAAATGCTCTTTCATATTACTTTATGTTTGACCCTAAAGCCTAAGAAAGAATCTAGCCATGATGAATAAATTATGTACCCCAAACTTCAAACCCTAAATTATAAGCTCCAAACCCTAAGAGGGTAAGGAAATATGGTTTCGGGATATTCAAACCCTAAACACTATAAATTTCTCATTTATTAATGTTAAATAAGCTTTATTATCATAATTATAATTAAAGTGGAATTAAAAAAAATATGATTTAGGGTTTTGATTTTAATAATCGTATTAATGCTGTTATTTTATATTTATATGTAATTTAAACAAACATTTTATATTAATGTTACATAAACTTTTTAGTCACACTTATAATTATTGTAACTATAATATATTTTTAGTTATAAGACGACCACCAATTTTTGGGTTTGGCGCTACTTTCCCCAATTTTTTTTGGTATGTATTTCTAATATTTTTGTAGTCATTACTCTATTTAATAACTAGGTGGGGTGCCTGCATCCTGTGTGGGCATAGCGGTATTTTGTTAGAGTAAAAAAAATTGGAAGTTATTTTCATTATGAAATATTTTAGATTCATGAAATTTAGACCCTGATGTAATGTATGGTTGATTGACTTTTTAGAGCGATTTATGCTTTTTTCGTAGACCATCGTAATTCTAAAACCCCGATCATTATATCGCGCAAGCATTATAATTAGTAATGGTTGGAGCTCCATAGCTACTTGTTGCTTGGCTTTTTTGGAACATTATTGTCACAATCACTAATCGGATCATCTTTTTCATCGCCAAACTCAAGTCCACCGTCTTCTTCCTTTTCTTCCTCGGCTTTTTTGGAACATTATTGCCACTATCACTAATTGGATCATCTTCTTCATCGTCATACTCAAGTCCACCGTCATCTTCTTCTTCCTCCTCCTTCTCCTCTTCTTCTTCTTCCTCTTCTTCTTCGGCTTCTTCTTCCTCTATTAAGTTGTATAGGCTTCCAACCTAAAACCAATTGGTAATGAGTGGATTGGTCGTTACCCTATATATATTAGTTAATTATTTCTCTAACTACCGATGTGAGACTTACTTTTTATTAAAATTTCATTAAGGGTAGGCTAGTAATTAACCTCATGAAACTTCTTCTCATTTTTTTGTAAGTCGTTTTTCTTCTACTTCTTCTCCAATCTCTACTATCATTTAGTCTCCTTACTCCTATACACCACCTTCTACACTATCTTCTTCTTCTACCTCTGTTGTCTCCTTCTCCACCCTCTACACCATCTTCTTCTTGCCTCTCTTATCTTATTCGGATCTAATTATTCGTTATAATTTTTTCCAGATCCGCCGGATGTATCAAGAACACTGTGGTAAGAGATGGTGACAAAAAGATGAAAAACCCCTGAGGTGAGACATCAACCGGATTGAGAGAAATATGAGAGTTTCCTAGAATCGATGAAATGAAAGCAGAACTAACTCATGGTTGTTTGTAAGAAATTGTGATTCGAATCAATATAAATTGATTGTTTCGTGCTGGGGGATTATATTTGTGTAGGTCAATAATATATTTCATTTGATGATTCTCTACTGGGTTTCCATATTGTAAATCTCTAAACTTTTCTTTGTTTTCTGTTGTTGGTTTTTGCTGTTTTTTCTTCTTCATAATTTAGGATTTTTCCGATTAGCTCTCCCGCTTAATCTTGTACCCTTTGAGATTAGCTTTATTTGATTTTGTTTTTTTTACTGCGCTGTTCTTTGAAATTGAAACGTTCAAGCCTTCAAGTATTTGTTTTGCATAATAAGAGAATTAAAACAATCACTTTTGTTTCGTCATTCGAGGCTGACTCTTTTTCTTTATTATGTTTTGAAGGAAGTTAGCAGTTTAAGCGCTGCTGGGGATCTACAGTTTGTCAAAAGTGAAGAGTGAAGAATCTTTTATGTCTGAACAGGCTTCTCTCTGTCAAGGCTTACAACAATACGAGCAGTTGGGGTTTTCAGTTTATGCAACCATTCCAGTTTCACTACCTCTTTTGACATTCCCTGTCCTATCTGGTGCTTCCTGCTGTTATTCTTCAAATCAAAATGGCTTTGCAAAACATTGGTGCTTCCAACCGGGACGATGCCTTATACAAGATGTCGAGGATGATGACCAAGATTAAAGGTAGAGGCAATGGTATCAAGACTAATGTTGTTAATTTGGTTTTGTTATCATACTTGAGAAGCTTCAAATCCCTAATGCAAACACTGCTTCCTGCAGACAGGATTTTGACTTCACGATCCCGTCAAGTGTAAGAATCTGCAGCCAACGGTCATCGACGTGGCTCTGTCAACCAAATTGGACGAACACTTTTTATTTTATTTGATTTTTATTTGTATTTTGTTATTTGTATTTGTATTATTTGTAATACAAAATATAAATATATAATTTTATATTGGTATTGTTTTTTTGTTTGTTTTAAAGTCGCTAAATAGTCACTAAATAGTCGTTTAAATTTAGCGACATATGTAGCAACTAATATTCAAAAAATATATATAGGCGACTAAGATAGCGACTAATAATATTAGCGACGAAGGATTAACAAATAACTCATTTAGTCGCTATTGGATTGCAAAATTTAATTTTGCGACTAAATTGCAACTCTTTACGCAGTCGCAAAAAGTGTGTTTTCTTGTAGTGTGATGTCGATGGATCAGTAATTATTTTATAAAAACATATGATCAACACAAAGTTTATTAGTTTTATGTTTATGATTCTATATTGGTCACTAGATTGAAGTAACGATAAACTCAACACAAATATAAAAATAAATGAAAAAGATATAAACATATGTAATGTTAATAAACACGAAAATATATAACCAACTGTTGTGTAATTGGAAAATGATTAACTTTATCGATCCGAAAATTAGATAATATCTATTAGATGAAAGAATAAATAACTAAAATAAATAATACAATAAAACCAATAAACCAATTTTGAATAAAGTAAGTGAAAAAAACAAACAAAAGAAAAAAACATCAAAATATTACTAGCAGAACAAAATATAGTTAAGTTATAAAAACATAAAAACGTAAGCAAATCAATTAATTATGAAAAATAACCTTAACTCTTAAATTTGTATAATGTTTTGTAGAAAAATTACCTTTGTCCACTACGGCACACTTTGCTCTCCTTTTCGTTTCGTGTACAGGCGCTTCGAAGGGTACGCTTAAGAGACAGAGCCTCACCTCATCATCACCAGGCTCAAAACCTGGAATCTCAGTACGCCCAGCATAGGCGCGCTTTTTAAAACACAGAATATAAATCCATCTTCTCTTAGTGTAAATTCCCACCATGGGCATAATCGAAACAAAGGGGCTCTTCAATTGCCACCATCGACTCACCCTTTTTAGATAGACTTTTACCACACGCTTGACTGCTTACGCTCCCACCTCCCAAAAGTCTCATAAATTGCATCGAAAAGCTATAACACCGTCCCACAAATCATACACAACCTGTTCTTTAATGATGTCGAATGAGTTTTTGCAAGGATGAAATAGTTTTCAGATTCATATATTTATGGGAAGGGCAGAACCCTAAGAATGATGCTTATTCTTCAGCCTCAAGTTATTTTTGGTTGACGAGAACATGTACATCTCTTCTATGTTGCCTTATAGTAGATTATAAACAGCACAATCAGCCCCCCCTCCCCCCCACAATAGCTGGAATGCCTCCAAGTATGGAATATTTAGCTAACTTGGTATCTAATTCCGTCCACAATACTTTTCTCACAAGAAAGTTCAAACTTACATGTTTCAGGCTTGGTGATAATTACAGGCAACAGCAATATCACCACAGTTAACAAGTCCCAAGTGACGAATATTGATACCCAAAATAATCCGGAAGTCTACAATTTCCTGAGCAATGAGCCCGTCCCTGTACTTACAAACCTACCTCACAACAATCCAAATCTCGGGTTCTGTGCAAATCTCAGTGTGGCTGCCCCTCCTCCGTCAATGGCCGGTGACAGCTCGTCCCGGCCGCCTCCGGAGCCTCCAAAACCCCCTTCTCTGGCGGAAGCCTTGTTTCCTCCTCTGTCTTCCTCTCTCAAGTCTGGATCTACTCCAAAACTAGCTGGACCATGGGCCTCCCATCTACAGCAAACCCTAACTACAGTTGTCCCTGATTGTGCTATGGCTTCATCTAAGGCAACTGATTCCGTTTTAGGACCTCACTTAGGCAAAGTTATTGGCTTCCCAGTGACCAAGCCATCCATTGCTACTACTATGAAAGATTCCTCTGTGAATCGATCAATTCCTTGTACTACTTCCAACACTCGCCTGTCGGAGTCTCACTCTGTCGATGGCAGTGTTGTTGGAAAGCTTGCCTCTATCATACCTGCGATGCCGGCTTCTTCTTCATCCAGTGATAGCCTGTCGGAGTTTCACTCTGTCGATGGCGTTACTGAGAGAACGTCTGCATCGGCTAAAACGGTAAAGGCGGCTGAAGTAAGAATATCCCATCTGGACCTTCCTAAGGCGCAAGATCCTCTGGCTTCAACCCCTGGACCTGATCACCTAGGTCATGAATCAACCTCTGTTGATCCATCTGTCCTTCAACAATCTCAAGCAAACGTTGAAAGCTGGGCTAATAAGCTTCAGAGATCAACTGATAGGAAACTCAAGAGATTCAATGAGCCATCCCTATCTCCATCAGGAGTGCCTCGTATAAAAATACCTGACTCAGTATTCCAGAGGGGAGCTCAGCTTCATCAGGATTTTGTGTTGGGAATCTTCATGGGTAAGACTCCATCCTTTGGCCATATACAGAGTGTACTCAAGCACATCTGGGGAAAAGACATGAAGCTTGAAATACACCTTCGTCCTGATTCAAGGTCTATGTTAGTGAGAATCCCAAATGCTTCTATTAGGAAGAAAATTGTGGAACATGAAATTTGGCACATTGGTAACTCACTGTTCTATGTTGCCCAATGGTCGGCTGAAATGTCAGTTACTCCTCCTTCATTCACCCATATACCCTTATGGGCGCATGTCCGTGGCATTCCTTTTGACTTATACACTCAAGAAGGTCTGAGTAGAGTTGCAGACTTGCTTGGTTTCCCTGATGAAGTTGATGACTTTACACGAAGAATGGTGGATATCAATGTGGCCCACATGAAGGTCCGTGCTGACTGTACTAAGCCCCTTCCTACATGTGGAGAGATTGAACGTCAGAATGGGGATATATTTCAAGTTAGGATTGAATACCCTTGGATTCCACCTACTTGCAAATGTTGTAATCAGATGGGTCATCTAGAATCTATGTGCCCTAATGGTACCTGGTCTCCAGCTCCTCCCAAAGCTAGTAGTCCAATGGCTGATTCCAACTCTCCTGCAGCTACTGATATAGTTGAACCACCTTTGGCTCCAACTGTTCCTTCGCAAGCGGCTCCAACTGTTCCTTCCCATGAGGTTCCTCCCTCTTCCATGGACATCTCGCCGGTTAAGGCTTCTGTTTCGTTGGAACGCTCTCCTCCTAAGAGTATCTCCCCTCCATTGAAGTTCTTTGATCCCTCAATGGATCCAAGCCTGATCACCAAAGTAGTTGCTCTGCGTGCTCCACCAGGCAGCTACAAGCCAAAAAACAAAGATGTTAAAAGAGATTTCAGCAGTCTCAGGCCTCAGATATTCAATAATGGTTTTAACCAGTTGGCCTTATCTAACCCTTTTGCAAGCTTGGCTGACCACCAGATCTTTTCTGCTCCAGCCTCGGCCTCTATCCCATCAGAACCGCCAGATGATCCTCCTCCTCTTGTTGGATCTGAAGTGGCAGCTAATCCCATTCTTCCTTTAGCTATCTCCCCTCCCTCAAACTTAGCCACTTATCCAAATCACCCTCATCCTTCTCTTTTTGACCCTGATGGCTCTATTGTCTCCCTGACAGAAGATACATCATGGCCCCCTCCTTATACTACCCCTTCAGTGGGTTCTCACCTCCAAAAGGGTGAGTCCTCCCTGTAATTTTTTTATGTCAGACAACATATTTTTTTGGAATGTCAGAGGAATCAATGAGACTGATAAGCACTCAAAGTTTAAACGCTGGCTATATACTACTAAGGTTTCTTTTGGTGCCCTACTTGAAACTCACGTTAGAGAACAGAACATGAACCTGATTATGGACTCTATCTGCCCAAGATGGTCCTTTCTCTCAAACCACTCGGATGATATAGATGGCCGGATTATCATTATCTGGAAGCACCCTTACTCCGTGACTGTTGTGCACTCCTCCTGTCAGACAATGACTGTTAAAGTGCAGGCTCCAAGGATTACACCGTTCTTCTTCACAGCTGTGTATGCCCTAAACACAAGTGAGGAAAGGAATGATCTATGGATTGACCTTCTCAATCTCGGCTCAACTTATAATTTGGAATCTAGTACCTGGTTAGTGGGAGGTGACTTTAATGAGATTCTACACCTTGAGGATCACTCCCTTGACTCCTTCAACCAGGTAACCTCTCCCATGCTAGAGTTCAAAGCCTGCCTGGATCAGTTGGAACTTAGAGACCTCAGGTACCATGGCACAAGATTCTCCTGGTCAAATAAGCAACCTATAAGTCCTATTGCAAAAAAACTAGACCGGGCACTCATTAATGAGAAATGGTTAGAGGCTTACCCAAACAGCATTGCTTCTTTTAGTGCTCCTGAGATCTCGGATCACACTCCATGCTGCATCACTCTGGCCAATTCAATTCCGTTAGCAGGGTCTCTCCCTTTCAAGTTCTACAACTATCTAGCTTCTCACCCGGATTTCCTTCAGACAGTAGCTGATGCTTGGTCCTCCTCTCCTATCGAGCTTCATTCGTTGGCTGCAATCAATCTCAAGCAAAAACAAGTAAGAATGGCTCTAAAAACCCTCAATAAAGACAACTACTCTGATATTCAGAAGAGAGTCGGAGAGATTACCCTTCTTTATCATCAAGCGCAGACTAGGTCTCTAATGGATCCTAATGCTGTCAATTTTATGGAAGAAAGAATCCTGCTGGACAAACTCAACATGTTAAGAGGCATTGAGGAAGAGTACTTTAAACAAAAGTCTCGGATCAACTGGTTACAAACGGGTGACCAGAATACCCCATTCTTCCAATCCATAGCTAAGGCCAGGAATGCTTTTAATACAATCCATACCTTGATAGGAATTGATAGTATTGAGGTCTCCACGACACTGGAAATGGGACAACTTGCAGTAAGCCATTTCTGTAATATCTTGGGACCTCCCACTTCACCTAGATGCCTCACTCAACTGGGCATGAGCATCAGGAACGCCTCAAGAGCTTTCATCCCTATGACCATTGCACCCTCCTTGGATAGAATTCCTACACCAGAGGAAATTAAACGTGTTCTCTTCAAACTAAATCCTAACAAAAGTCCAGGTCCTGATGGTCTCACCTCAGGCTTCTATAGAGCCGCTTGGAGCATACTGGATGAGGAAGTCATCAATGCAGTGACCCATTTCTTTATCTCCTCAAAGATGCCAGTTTCTACAAACTCCACTATCCTCACTCTGGTTCCAAAGTTTGTGGGAGCCACGGTGATTAAGGACTACAGGCCCATCTCTTGCTGCAACACCTTGTATAAGGTGGTCTCTAAAATATTGGTTGCTCGGCTAAAGCCTTTACTCCCAAGCATTGTCCTCCCTAACCAGACTGCATTTATCAAAGGAAGATTGCTATTAGAGAACTGCCTCCTAGCATCAGAAATTGTCAGTGGTTATCACAAAAATTCAGGGAAAAAAAGAGTAACTATAAAGATTGACATAGCCAAGGCTTTTGATTCAATTAAATGGGATTTCATTATCCAAACCCTAAGTGCCATTCACCTACCACCGGCCTACATTGAATGGGTTAACCAGTGCATCTCTACACCAGCTTTCTCTGTTGGTATTAATGGGAGGATACATGGTTATTTCCGTGGCACAAGGGGCCTGAGGCAAGGGGACCCATTGTCACCATACTTATTTGGTCTAGGTATGAATGTGCTATCTACAATGCTAAATGATGCGGCTGATCAAGGGGTGTTTGATTATCATGCTAAGTGTAAGGAGTCTCGTTTGACTCACCTGAGTTTTGCTGACGACCTTCTAATCTTCTCAGATGGGTCCCCAAAATCAATAGATGGAATACTTTCTGTCCTTGACAAATTCTCAGATATGTCAGGACTGGCGATAAGCTCTGAGAAGTCTTGCTTCTTCTCCTGTGGTCTCTCTGAGGTGGAGATTGAGGCGGTCAAATCCTCCTCTGGTTTCACCCATGGCTTCCTCCCTATCAAGTACCTTGGACTTCCCCTCTGCACCAAAAAGCTGTCTATGCTGGAATGCGAGCCACTCCTGCAAAGCATAAGAAGAAAGATATCATCATGGACTTCAAAATATCTATCCTTTGCTGGCAGACAAGTCTTACTAAACACGGTTATCTCTGGAATTACAAACTTTTGGTGTGGGGCTTTCATTCTACCTCAAGAATGCATAACTAAGATTGACTCAATGTGTAATGCCTATCTTTGGAAAGGTTCACTAGAAGGGAGGTTTACTGCCAAAGTAAACTGGGATTTGGTTACCTCTCCAAAATCTGAAGGAGGTTTAGGGATGAAAAATCTTCATACCTGGAATACAACTTGTGCCCTGAAACTCCTGTGGATGCTCATTTTCAACACGGACTCTATTTGGGTAGCCTGGATCCACCAAAATGTCATCAAAGACTCTACAATATGGGAAATAAAAGAGAGACAGAATCAGACATGGCTTTTCAAACAGCTTTTGAGATTGAGGCAAACAATTATAAGGTGGGTCAGAGTTGAACCGGGAAATGGAAGAAGATGCAAGTTCTGGACAGATCCTTGGACAGAATACGGGCCTCTACTGGAGTATATGGGTAATAGGGGTCCTCAATTAAGCGGTATCCCCTTGTCTGCGTCCTTAGCTTCTCTTTGGAGAGATGGCAACTGGCTCATGCCGCCTGCGAGATCACAAAAAATGGTGGAAATTCAGACCTACTTATCGACCATTACCTTGTCAGAGGAAGAGGACTGCTTCAAATGGATTGTGAATGGGAAATCTAGAAGGAAATTTATGGGAAGCCAAATTTATTTGGAAATAAGAGATGAGAAACCGGCTGTGATGTGGGAAACCATAGTATGGATGAAGAGAGGGATACCTAAACATAAGGCGTTCACCTGGCTCGTTCTCCTGAATCGTTGCCCAACTCGGGATAGACTGATCAAATGGAACCTGCAAACGGATCAAAACTGCTTGTTATGCAACCAGTCCCCAGAATCGAGAAACCACTTATACTTTGAGTGTTCTTACTCATGGGAAATCTGGGAAGAGCTATTTACAAAGCTAGGGTTTACCTTTCCAAGTCGAGAATGGACGGATACAGTTGAAAATCTTGTTGCTCTGAACTCTTGCAGGAGGAGGAAATACATCCTACTTCTGGCTTGGCATGCAACAATCTATGAGGTGTGGAGGGAGAGAAACAATCGGATCCATCGCAATGCTCATCGGCCGACTGATTCTATCCTTAGATGGATAACGCTTACAATGAAGAACAAGATCTCCTCTTTTAGAACTCAAAATGCGAAGGAATCAAGTGAGTGCATGCAAATTTGGTTGAACAGTTTCTGAATCTGGAGTTGGGATGGAACGGAAAGAATCACTCTCGTTAGACAGAAACTAGGGATTCTAACGAGGAAAATCGAGATGGGGTAAAGGACTGGGCCGATAGAGGCTCTTGGGTTCAGTTTGTTCTCTGAAAGTGAATTACTGGGTTTAGCTATTGGGCTTTATTTCTGGGCCTTTATTTTGTAAATCCTACTAAGGTTGGCCTTGTGCAACCTTGCCACATTTAATTAATGCTAAAAAAGGTTCAAAAAAAAAAAAATCCAAATTTTCACTATATAATATGATCGGTATTATATTATTTGTGCTATCATATATAATGAGACACAAATTTTATTTTCCTACATAGCACACGTCAACAATTTGATTATTTTTTACACTTTTTGTTATATGAGTCCTACTTTCAAGGAATTTTATTGTTTCAATAAGAGAGAATTGAATTTTTTTACATGTAGAACTGACCTTTCTATATTTTTCTCTTTTGATTTCTTTTCCAATTTTACAGTTTGATTTTCATGTTGTTAATTTCTGTTTCAACGAGTGTTTCACTATCGTATGGGTTTTATGGGATCATGGTTTCATTTGAAAAGTTCTCAAATTCATAGTTTCATGATGAGTAAATGAAATGAAATTATTTATCTCCTTTCTCTTGATTGCAACTAGTTTTAATCAGATTGTTCGTCTATAAATAAAGTTCACTTCAGAATCTCTCTACAAAAGCATTTTTCGATTTAATCAATCTTCTTCATTTTCGTGCTTTGGTTTCTATTTATTGAATTGGCGATCATAGATTCAGATGTTATAATGATCAGAGATGGATAGCTTAAAGACTATCAATCCACATAGATGCTAGGAGGAGTAACCGATCTATCCATGAAGAATCCGTGGATAGTATCCACGGATGAACAGTAAAAACAGTCTTGTCACTTCAAGATATTTTTAGATTAGCTTCTCTTGTAAGCTAAATGAGTCTAAGAGCACTCTTCTATATTGTAACCTATGTTTTTGAATTTTAAAAAGCTAAGGAGACATATTCTCTTCTCCAATTCTCTCTCTGCTCTCTCTCTCTTGTTCTTATTCTCTCAAACTCTCTCTAATCTTCTAATCTTGTGATTCTCTGTCTAACTCTTCTATTCTCTGGTTTATACTTTTAAATTCTTACATGGTATCAGAGCTTTAAGCTCTTCTACCTATTCATTTCCACAAATTGTTTCTTTAAACTCTGATTTTCTTGTTCTTAAAATTGTTCTTGAATCTCTCTTAAGAAACCGCCTTTGTTCTAGGAGTATACTGCTCTTAGCTCATTTTCTCTTGGTTTCTATACTTCTTTGTGATCTTTCTTCTTGAATACTCCCTCCACAGCAATGGAGAACTCAAGAGTGATAATTCATGTTGTCCTTAAAGGCGCCAACTATCTTGTTTGGGCTAGGATGGTTAAATCTGCCATTTGTGGTAGAGGTTTGTGGAAGCATGTTCTGAGTAACACTGCTTCACCTAAGATGATGAAGTCTGAAGCTAAGGCTGGAACTGAAGCAGAGACTCAAGCTGATGAAGAAGCTGCTCAAGGAGCGGCTCTTGAAGATGAAGAACTATGGGTTCAAGGAGACCAAAATGTACTCTCCATTCTGCAAAGTTCCCTTGAACCATCTCTCTTGGAAGATTATTCATATTGTGAAACTTCCAAGGATTTGTGGGACACTCTCAAGAAAGTCTATGGGAACATGTCCAATCTGAGCAGGGTGTTTGAGCTAAAGTTGGCTATCAACAATCTTCATCAAGAAGACATGGAGTTCAAACAACACTTTGGGAAGTTTAGAGCTTTGTGGGCAGAGTTGGAGATGTTAAGGCCACCTACTGTTGATCCTTTGGTTCTTCAGGAAAGAAGAGAGCAAGATAAGGTGTTTGCCCTCTTGTTAACTCGGAATTCCTCATACGCCAACCTCATCCAACACATGCTAAGGGCAGAGACACTTCCTTCCTTGGATGATGTTTGTGCTCAAATTCAGAAGGAGCAGGGATCCTTTGGTCTCTTTGGAGGTAAGCGTGAGCTTGTGACTGCATACAAGAGTGCATTCAGACCTGAAGAGAAGTAGGGGAATGGTGGTGACAAGAGGCCATTCTGGTTTTGTGAACATTGCAAGAAGAGTGGCCATCTCAAGGAGAAATGTTGGCGCCTACATCCTCACCTCAGGCCATCATCCTTCAACCGGTTCAAAGACCAAAGAGTTAACTACTCCCAAGGTGGTGAATCTGGTCCATCTTCAGTGCAGACTGGTGAGGAAGGAAGGGCAATGGTGGTTCATCAAGCTCCTGCCATGGTAGTTCAAAATGATGTGGTAAGAAGGTCAGACCTTGAAGCTCTTATCAAAGTTCTCAAGGAGAACTCTGGTATGACTCTTGGTAACTCCCTTTTTGCTTCAAATAGAACCAAACCATTGATAGTTGATTCAGGAGCATCTCACCATATGATTAGTGACTCTAAGTTGATAGAAAACATTAAACCTGCTCTTGGTAATGTTGTAATAGCAAATGGTGATAAGATACCAATTCAAGGCATAGGAAATCTTAAGTTGTTTAGCAAAGAATCTAAAGCTTTCTATATGCCTAGTTTTACAACAAACTTATTATCTGTGAAAAGAGTAGCTACTGATCTTAATTGCAATGTTATTTTCAGTCCTAATGATGTGATTTTCAGGATTTTGAAACAAGTAAGTTGCTTGGGAAAGGTGTTACAAAGGATGAGCTTTACATGCTTGAGGACACCAACTCTTCTTCTTTTGAATTATCTACTGCTTTATCTACTTATGTTGGTGTGGATGACTCTATTTGGCATGCTAGGCTAGGACATCCACACTCTAGGGCTTTAGGACTCTTATTACCTTCTGTTTCTTTTAAAAATGATGATTGTGAGGCTTGTATTCTTGGGAAACATTGCAAATCCGTTTTTCCAAGTTCTAAAACTACTTATGAAAGTTGCTTTGATCTTGTTCATTCGGATGTGTGGATTGCTCCTTGTGTCTCTAGAGAGAATCATAAGTATTTTGTGACATTCATTGATGAAAAATCTAAATACACTTGGATAACCTTGATGCAAACTAAGGATAGGGTGTTAGAAGCTTTCATGAATTTTCGGAATCATGTTACTAACCATTTCAAAGCTAAGATCAAAATTTTTAGATCAGATAATGGTGGAGAGTATATAAGTAATGCCTTCCAACAACACCTATCCAAACATGGGATTCTTCATCAAACAAGTTGCCCTTACACTCCACAACAAAATGGAGTGGCTGAAAGGAAGAACATACACTTAATGGAGGTGGCAAGGTCCATGATGTTCTACAAGAATGTTCCTAAGAGGTTTTGGGGAGATGCAGTCATGACTGCATGCTACTTGATACCATGTTAGATTGGGCTTAGTATGAGCTTCCAACTTAAAACCAATTAGCGATAAGTGGATTGGCCCTAACCCTTTATATATTACTTAGGTCCCATATAAACTCCCGATGTAGGATATTCTCACACGCCCCCTCGAGATAATGGCCCATATAGCCATTAATCTCGAAACAATCCCAATATAGGATTAATTATAAATTAGATTGGCCAGACTAATTTTTGAGTCGGACCGAATTAACTAGAAATAGTTAGTTAGAAACGGGCAGCGTGTGTTCGAGCTCTGATATAAATTGTGATTCGAATCAATATAAATTGATTGTTTCGTGCTGGGGGATTAGATTTGTGTAGGTCAATAATATATTTGATTTGATGATTCTCTACTGGGTTTCCATATTGTAAATCTCTAAACTTTTCTTTGTTTTCTGTTGTTGGTTCTTGCTGTTTTTTCTTCTTCATAATTTAGGATTTTTCCGATTAGCTCTCCCGCTTAATCTTGTACCCTTTGAGATTAGCTTTATTTGATTTTGTTTTTTTTACTGCGCTGTTCTTTGAAATTGAAACGTTCAAGCCTTCAAGTATTTGTTTTGCATAATAAGAGAATTAAAACAATCACTTTTGTTTCGTCATTCGAGGCTGACTCTTTTTCTTTATTATGTTTTGAAGGAAGTTAGCAGTTTAAGCGCTGCTGGGGATCTACAGTTTGTCAAAAGTGGAGAGTGAAGAATCTTTTATGTCTGAACAGGCTTCTCTCTGTCAAGGCTTACAACAATACGAGCAGTTCGGGTTTTCAGTTTATGCATCCATTCCAGTTTCACTACCTCTTTTGACATTCCCTGTCCTATCTGGTGCTTCCTGCTGTTATTCTTCAAATCAAAATGGCTTTGCAATACATTGGTGCTTCCAACCGGGACGATGCCTTATACAAGTACAAGATGTCGAGGATGATGACCAAGATTGAAGGTAGAGGCAATGGTATCAAGACTAATGTTGTTAATTTGGTTTTGTTATCATACTTGAGAAGCTTCAAATCCCTAATGCAATCACTGCTTCCTGCAGACAGGATTTTGACTTCACGATCCCGTCGAGTGTAAGAATCTGCGGCCAACGTTCATCCACGTGGCTCTGTCAACCAAATTGGACGAACACTTTTTATTTTATTTGTATTTTGTTATTTGTATTTGTATTATTTACAAAATATAAATGTATAATTTTATATTGGTATTTTTTTAAAGTCGCTAAATAGTCACTAAATAGTCGTTTAAATTTAGCGACATATGTAGCGACTAATATTCACAAATATATATAGTCGTTAAATAGTCTCAAAATAGCGACTAAGATAGCGACTAATAATATTAGCGACGAAGGATTAACGAATAACTCATTTAGTCGCTATTGGATCGCAAAATTTAATTTTGCAACTAAATTGCAACTCTTTACGCAGTCGCAAAAAGTGTGTTTTCTTGTAGTGTGATGTCGATGGATCAGTAATTATATTATAAAAACATATGATCAACACAAAGTTTATTAGTTTTATGTTTATGATTCTAATCATTCTATACTGGTCACTAGATTGAAGTAACGATAAACTCAACACAAATATAAAAATAAATTAAAAAGATATAAACATATGTAATGTTAATAAACACGAAAATATATAACCAACCGTTATGTAATCGGAAAAATGATTAACTTTATAGATCCGAAAATTAGATAATATCTATTATATGAAAGAATAAATAACTAAAATAAATAATACAATAAAACCAATAAACCAATTTTGAATAAAGTAAGCGAAAAAAACAAACAAAAGAAAAAAAACATCAAAATATTACTAGCAGAACAAAATATAGTTAAGTTTTAAAAACATAAAAACGAGCATATCAATTAATTATGAAAAATAACCTTAACTCTTAAATATGTATAATGTTTTGTAGAAAAATTACCTTTGTGAACTACGGCACACTTTGCTCTCCTTTTCGTTTCGTGTACAGGCGCTTCGAAGGGTACGCTTAAGAGACAGAGCCTCACCTCATCATCACCAGGCTCAAAACCTGGAATCTCAGTACGCCCAGCATAGGCGCGCTTTTTAAAACACAGAATATAACTCCATCTTCTCCTATTGTAAATGCCCACCATGGGCAAAATCGAAACTGCAAGCCATGGTAAGGGGCTCTTCAATTGCCACCATCGACTCACCCTTTTTATATAGACTTCTACCAAACGCCTCACTGCTTACGCTCCCACCTCACAAAAAACTCATAAGTGGCATCGAAAAGCTCAAACACTGTCCCACAAATCACACACAACCTGTTCTTTAATGATCTCGAATGAGTTTTTGCAAGGATGAAATAGTTTTCAGTCATACATTTATGGGAAGGGCAGAACCCTAAGAATGATGCTTATTCTTCAGCCTCAAGTTACTTTTGGTATACGAGAACATGTACATCTCTTCTATGTAGCCCGTCCTTGTACTTACAAACCTACCTCACAACAATCCAAATTTTCACAATTTAATATGATTGGTATTATATTATTTGTGCTATCATATATACATAATGAGACAAACTTTATTCTCCAGCATGGAGGCACGTCAAGAATTTGATTTTTTTCAAGGAATTTTACCGTTTCAATAAGAGAGAGAACTGAATTTTTTTACATGTAGAACGGACCTTTCTATCTTTTGCTCTTTCGACTTCTTTTCCAATTTTAGAGTTTGATTTTCGTGTTGTTAATTTCTGTTTCAACGAGCGTTTCATGGTTTCATTTGAAAAGCTCTCAAATTAATAGTTTCATGATGAGTAAATGAAATGAAATTCTTGATCTCCTTTCTCTTGATTGCAACTAGTTTTGACAGATTGTTCATCAAAAAATAAATTTCACTCCAGAATCTCTCTACAAAAGCATTTTTCGATTTAATCAATCTTCTTCACTTTCGAGCTTTGGTTTCCTATTGATATGATTGTTTAAACAAAATTTTACAGGTATTAGAGAGTAAGCCCAGATTGTCACAGAGGGACCAACAACAACGATCATGTAGCCTCCAGAACCAAGATCAGATCCGTCTTTGTCCTTGCGGATGTTTCTGTAAGTGTAGAACACTTGATGATCTTCTCAATGATAATATGCAGATATATATATACAACAATATGAGATCGTATAGGATCATAGCTATACAAATATTGAGAGATATGCTAACAGTATGGATAATAGTATATCATAACTAATATCCTAAATAGCACTACCCCGCAGTCCAATGGTAAGTGTACGGACGTTGAGACTGGTTTTGAAGTCAGTGAATAAAGGAGAGGAAAGTCCTTTGGTGATGATATCTGCGTATTGAGAAGAGGATGGGACATGAAGCACACGGATCTAACCAAGTTAAACTCGTTAGCTTACAAAATGTAGGTCGATCTCTACATGCTTTGTCCGTTGATGCTGGATCGGATTACAAGAGAGGTAGACATCCGAAATGTTGTCCCAGTAGACAACCGTTTCCTTAGACTGGGGACAGCCGAGTTCGAGTAAAATATTGCGAAGCCATGACGTCTCAGCAAAAGCATTATCCACTCCGCTATACTCTGCCTCGGCACTAGATCGTTATACCGTGTTCTGGCATTTAGAAGACTAAGAAAACAGGCTGTCGCCTAGAAACACCGCATAGCTCGAGGTTGATCGGCGATTCGAGGGACAACTGGCCCAATCGGTGTCTGAATATGCCACCAGGTCTGTTAGCGATTATTCTTTCAGCTGGACATCATGACAAATGGTTCCCTTGACATAACGAAGGATCCGATTTAGAGCTGTGAAGTGATTCTCTCAGGGATCATGCATAAACAAACACACATGTTGAACCGCAAATGCAATGTCAGGGCGTGTGAATGTGAGGTATTGTAACGCATCGGCCAAGCTGTGATATAACGATGGATCAGAGACCGGTGGGCTGTCCTCTGCCGCGAGCTTCGTCTTCGTGTCCACTGGTGTAGTGGTAGAGTTACAGCTCATCATTTGTGCACGGTGTAGGATGTCAGCAGCATAATTTTGCTGACTCAAAAAGATGCATGCAATATTGTACATAACTGCAACTCCTAGAAAGTGATGAAGACATCCAAGATCAGTGAGATCAAACGCTGCTCCATGTTTAGATACAATTCGATCGCAAAGATTAGTGGAAGCAGCTGTAAGAACTATGTTATCGATATATAAGAGAAGAAAAGCTTGTGGCTTATCCCAAACCAAGGTGAATAGAGACGAGTCTGATCGGCTTTGGACAAATCCAATGGTTCAAGTGACTGAAGCAAAAAGATTATACCGCGCTCTCGGAGCCTGCTTGAGCTCATTGAGTGATCTCCAGAGTAAGCAAACATGATTTGGTTTAGACTTATCTGCAAAGCCTGGAGGTTGGTGGATATAAACTGTTTCCTCCGAGTCGCCATGAAGAAGGGCGTTTTTGACATCACATTGACGCATGGGCCAGCCACGAGCTAGAGCAACGTGTAGGACCGTTTGTATGGAAGCTGGTTTGACAACTGGGCTAAACATCTCATCACAATCGATTCCTTGTTGTTGAGATTTTCTATTAGTCACCAAGCGTGATTTGTATCGCTGTAGCTTTCCATCTGCATCAAACTTATGGCGAAAATGCCACATTGAACGAATGACATTAGTATTAAGAAGACGCAGAACCAACCCCACGTTATGCGTTTAATAAGAGCATCATATTCCACCTGCATAGAGTTAGTCCAATTAGGATCTTTTGAAGCATGTACATGACAAAAAGGGATTGGTGAGATTGAATCAGTATGTAAACACATCCGCACAAGTGGTTTCGTGATACAATCTTTGAGCCGGGTTGTCACAGGATGAGTAGGTTGGGCTGGAATAGAAGCCACCGGCGGTTGAATACTAGTAGTGGGAGAATGAAGTGGTGGAGGTGGAATAACCGGTGAGGGAGGAGGTACCAGCTCGGGCGGTGGAGGGGGAGCCCGGTGGGAGATAGGAGAATGGAAAAGTATCCTAGAGAAAGGTAACATGTCGTGTGAGTATTATCTTTCTCGATGATATATCCATGCACAGGTAGCCTTTGTGATTCGACGGATATCCCGAGAAAAATGCAAGTTGTATATCTAGGAGCAAGTTTATGAGGTGATGTGGATAGGAGATTAGGATAGGACAAACATCCAAATACTCGAAGGTGATCGTATGACACAAATTTACGAAACAACGATTAAAAGGAATATCATTTCTGATCGAGGAAGAAGGAAGAAGGTTAAGAAGATAAACATATGTGAATAATGCCTCTAACCAGTATGACATTAGCATGCGAGCTTGCACAAGAAGTGTCCGCACTATATTGTTGATAGTGAAAAGCATTCGTTCAGTTCGGCCATTTTGTTGGGATGTATGTGGGTATGATAGGCGGATTTGTGTTCCCGAACTCGCAAGGTAATTAAGAAAGGCTTTACTAGTGAATTCTCCCCCATTGTCACACTGAAATGAACGAATCGATTTGTTAAACTAATTTTTAATGAGAGTAGAGAACTGAATGTATTTACCAAAGTGTTTCGCTTTTTATGTGCTAAGGATAGATACAAATGAAATGAGTGTAATGATCGGGAAACAAAAGCTATTAAAAACACCGTTACTCAAGACAGGAGAAGTCCAAATGTCAGAGTGTATTATTTGAAACGGTTCAGAAAATGTAGTAGAATATGAATATAAAGGCAGCCTAACGTGTTTACCCAATTGGCACGCATGACACAAAGTAGTCAAGTCGGCCTTATTCTTAGAAAAAAAAAACCCGAAGTAATCAAAGAACGATGAACAGAAGATCCCAGATGACCAAGCCGTCTTCGAGCTTCTTGTGTTGAGAGCGAAAGAAGGCGTGGACGGAGTCACATAGTAAAGAGGGCCTGGGCTATCACATCGGAGCAGGAGTTTCCTAGTTTCCAGATCCTTAATAAAGAAACGAAGATGGTCAAAATCGATAGAGAAATTGTTATCAGTGACAAAGCGACGAACATAAACCAGGTTTTTAACAGTGGACGGGAAAACAAGCACATGGTTAGTGAAAGAGGACGAGATGTGCTGCTTGATATAATAGAGCAACCGGAATTTGTAACAGGAGAAAAGATCTATTACCTACTTAAACCGAAGGAGTGATGATCGAATTAAAAACAGAAGTGAGATTACATTGGTTACCAGTTATGTGATCAGTTGCACCCGAGTCCATATACCAAGCTGGATCATTCGGCTGCTGAATTTTCATTGTGTTGAACGCGTTCGCCAAGGCCTTGGGGACTAGGTTTGATGATGTCGCTCCAGAGTACATGTTTTGCGCCATTTGCGCTTCATGCTGAGGGTTCGGTTGGCATGGATGATATGGACCAGGCACACCAGGCTGGTGAGGTGTCATGGGCGGAAATGGGTAAGCTGGTGCAGCTGGGACCACCTGTTGACCGCCTGGATAGTATGGGTATGGCCACTGAGGAGGACCATACGGCCAGAGTGGATAGCTAAAGCCACTGTTATGGTACTAGTGAGAGCCGGAATGATTGTATCGACCTTTTCCACGGTTTCCGCGTCCTCCACGTCCATGGTTGTTCTTTTTCCCATTCATGTTGTTGTTGTTGTGATCGTAAGACTGTTGTTGATTTGATTGATCCGCAACATACAATACGGTCGGTGACGATGTGTTCTTATCAGTCATAACATGTTATTTGATCGATCGCTTGAGGCGTTCTTCTTCTGCAATAAGCATCGATTGGGCCACAAGGAAACTCTAAAACGGAACACGGTGTCGGATAACGTTATGAATCCCTTCAAATTTGTCATTGAGATCGTTGAGACAGTGCATGACTAAGGACCGGTCTGAAACAGGGGAGTCGACATTTGCCAACAGATCAGAGAGAGACTTGATCTTACGGCAGTAATCCTTGACAAATAGATCACCAATGCTGATCGTGTGAAGCTCGTTCTCGAGCTAGAGTTCTCAATTTAATTATTGTCGCGAAACAGATTCTCCAAGGCAAGCCAGAGCAGTGCTTTTAGGCTTGAGGATTGTCTCTGTCAGCGAATCAGTGATGGTTCCGTAAATCCACATCTTCACAAGGCTATCACGCTCGTTCCACACTTTCTCGGTTTGAGGTGTGGCGATGGCTGTGCCATCGAGATTGTCTAGATATCCGAACGTCATACATTGAGTTTCGAAGAGTTCTCTCCATACGTCGTAATTCATCTTCTCAAGATCGAGCATGATCGGGATGTAGGCTCGTATCTGACTAATGCCCCAAGGTTTCGCGGATGAGGTGAGGGACGACGGATTAACTATGGCAGCCATCACGATTGAAGAGAGAGAAGGAGAGAGAAAGAGCTAGAAAGTAGAAGAGAAGAACGAGAGAGAGATATGAGGAAATCGCGAGTTTTTGAAGCTGGATTGCTTTAAGCGTCTGATACCATGTAAGCGTAGAACACTTGATGATCTTCTCATTGATAATGTGAAGATATATATATATATATATATATATATATATATATATATATATATATATATATATATATATATATATATATATATGAGATCGTATAGGATCGTAACTATACAGATATAGAGAGATATGCTAACAATATGGATAAGAGTATATCCTAACTAATATCCTAACTAACAATTTCGTCTTCTTCTCACGGACACAGTTTGATTCTGTCAGAGAAGACAGTATATTCACTGATTTTAAGAAATCACAAACCTCCTCGCAACCTTCTCAAAGATTCACTGTCCACTCACACCCCTCTATCCTCCTTCAATTTTTATTTTCGACATGGCTCGAGTTGACTACTTGATGCGCCTGTAGCGACGAAGATTATTATAGCAAGGATGAGACTAAAACCGATGAAGATGATTATTTGGTTGATTGCTTGTCAAATGGGAAATGGGGGATTTGATAGGCGACGTTTGGGTTTTGATCGAGGCGAAAAAACTTGACAAGAGCTCTCAGAGAATCCATTCGAAGATTGGAATGGAATGGATCCTCGATTACGTCTAGAGAGTAATGACTGATTTCGAGAATCTATCGCCTATAAAGTATTTGTCGTATGAAAATTGGTCGACAAAGAAGGAAACCGTGTTTGTCTATTCCAGGTTTCTAGTTCTCAAACCAATTCTTCGATTTGTCAAAAGTTCTAATTATGTATCAATATATCACATTCTCATAGATTTAGATAACTTGGTCTGTTGATCTTTTCCAATTTGGGTGATATAGCTACAATTTACCATGTTCTTCTACCCTTAGATTGAGATTACTCTG
Source organism: Orychophragmus violaceus (assembly GCA_030180135.1). Lineage (NCBI taxonomy): Eukaryota > Viridiplantae > Streptophyta > Magnoliopsida > Brassicales > Brassicaceae > Orychophragmus > Orychophragmus violaceus. Next base: position 18,778,820 of record CM058235.1, on the reverse strand, counting down.
CTGGAGAAAATACTCATAAGTGTCGAAAATGGTAATACATTGATTGGTACTTACTATGGTTAAGCGAACAAGTTAATACATTGCTCTGCTGTGCTTTGGTTGGATTCAAATTTGGAAAATGTGGTACTAAATTTTAATCTTCTGCAGTGTTGTGGTACCCTAATTGGTAATCTACTCGAGTTTTGGTTCAAGTTTCTCGAATGAGCAGTAAGTGGTTTCTTTATCACGATAGACAACACCAATCTCATTTTCAGGTTTCTACTTCTTTCAGCAGATGGGCCAGCAGAACTTAGAACTAGGTCTTAAGTTCAATGCCAAATATGTTAGATTGTTTTGAGAAAGAGCTTGAGATTCTGCCACATGGAAGGAGACGTAAAACCGACTTTAAGATGTTTAAAGGAGACTTCCAATTGTTTTAAGGCAAATGGTCCATCGGACAAGTAATAATCTCATATTTAACACATTCATATAGCTTTTTCATATCTGTTTTTTTGTATTACACTTCTTGAGAAAGGGAATCACGGGGAGGCCTTGGATATACAGTTTAAATATTTTCCGACGACCCTTGCATACACTGTGGATGTAAAACAAAAGATGTGGTTACAGGTGCGGCGAGCATGACCTCCCTCCGCAAAACATATCTCACAAGGAGCTAGGAGGCCTAATACATGCTCGGGCTCAGCAATGAGGTCACCAATTTTTGGATTTTTGGGAAAACGCTCATACGTTCTATTTATCTATTGGTTTTTAGCTACGAGGTTTTCTCCACTATGTTTGGCAACCTCGTTTCTAATTAAGACGTAATATAACAGAAGCACAGTCGACCTACTAAATCATTTATTTAGTTTTTATTATTTTTTTTTTTTGATGATTCAGTGACCATGGAGCATATATATCCTCGATTCAGTCATCATCCTTATATTCACAGAAATTTCAGAGATGGGAAAGGGAAAGATCCTGAAAAGCATCACAGATTCTACGTGGATAGGATGACAGCCGAACCTGATGATAGAGACTTTATTATTTATTCAACAACTTTTAGGACATTTGGTAACATTATAACATTTGGCAGGCTCTGAAGAAGGAAACAAACATCTGCAGGAAGCTGGCGATAACACTATCTGTTGTAACTACCAAAGCGAATTTTTTTTATTACCAAAGCGAGATTTCATATTGCGGAGAGTCAGAGAAATTTTTTGTCAGTTGGCTAAACCTAGGAAATTGGGCATACTGGATCTATCTCCAAAAGATGAAGTGGAAGGAGAATTTCTATATTATCAACTTCAGTTACTTACTAATCTTACTACAAGGTAAATTGTAATATATTTGATATTTTCTTACTCTTTCCATGTGTATATATATCTATCTAACCATCATTCTTGAACTGTGCTTATCAAAACTCATTGAACCGCCGGGTTCGCCCTAATCTCTCCCAGACGAGCTTCCAGGGGCGCGGCGCATCTGCTTTTCCCGTCACCTCTCCGGCAGCCGAAGTCCTTTCATGTCGCCGCCGGAGTAGGTCCTGTCGTGTATAGTTCTTTAGTCGCTCCTCCGACCTTCTTCACCGGTTTCAAACTTAGATCTCCTTCCCTCTTTCGGTTCCAGATTCGTTGCCGCCGTCCTTTTCAGCTTGTCGTTTGCCGTTGTTGCTCAGCCGACGTTTCCTCTGGTCGCCGTTTGTAGATGGTGCGGCTCAGAGCTTCTTCTTCAGGTCTGGCGATTCTTCTCGGGGTGGGTGTATCGAGCTTGTTTCTTCTTTCGCTCGTGTGGTCGCAGGTGTGAGGTTTAGATCGAGTATTTGGTTCTGGTTTGGTCTGATGGTTAGTTGTGTAGCTTAGCTGGTTTGGTTTGACTAGATCTTTGTTTATGAGCTGCTGGTTTAAAATAGTTAGCTTTTGGTTTAGTCTTTGCTTCTTCTAAGCTTTCATTTTGATGGCTAAAATTTTAGTGTTATCTTGTTAGCTTGCCAGGTTTAGATTTGTTGCGGAGGTTGCTGTGAGTGTTTTCCAGTCGAGTCTTTTACCGTTTTCGTTTTGTATTCGGTGTTCTTCGGGTGGTTGGGCTTTGTTTTCCCTTTTTTAGTATGAATCGGGTTTGGTTTCGGGCTTCTATCTAGGGATTAATAGATCGCGTAGGTGTGCGTTGCTACCGTATCCGGAAGAGTTTGTGGAGCTTTCTTAGGTTCTATCTTGTCGGGTTATGAAGTCTAAGTTCTTTGGGTGTGTGATTTTATCTCTCAGCCGTGTTTTCGAGAAGTTGTTGATATCTTTTGGTGGGCTATGGGCAAATTCGATATCTCTCGTTCAAGATCCTTCGCAAGGGTTTAGATTCTCAAGTTTAGCTTGTTATTGCCAGTTTTTGGTTTATCTTATGTTTGATTAGTTGTAGGTTCTAGCAACCCTTTATGTGCTTCTATTTCCCGGGATATTCCTTTATTCTACCGGCTTAGTTTCCAGAGAAGGCTTGTCTTCTGCTGGTTGTTGTATTCCAAAAACGCATCTTTTTGGTATAATAAAATGTATCATTTCAGTTGAAAAATATATATATCTATCTATCAGAAGGGAAATTCTGAATGCATGATAATTGAGATTCACTACGGAAAAATGTGAAATAGCCACGAACTAGCCACGGATAGCTACGAAATAGTCATGAAATTAGAAAATCGGATTTCAGAGTTATTTTGTTGATATTCGTAGAAAATAGCCGCGAAATAAACTACGTGCCTATTTCATGGCTATTTGTGGCTATTATAGTACCATAAACCCTAAATAAACACTAAAACCCTAAAGTATAAACAAAAATCTAATAATTAAAACTTCAACACTTATAAAAAAAGTTCTATTTTTCAAATGTATTATTTTTAACATTAATTTGAAACATTTAATATATTAACTCTACTCTAAATAGACCCTTAAACCCAAAGTATAAACAAAATCTAATAATTAAAACTACAGTACTTATAAAAAAATCTTTTTCAAATATTTAATTTTCAAACATTAATTTGAAACATTCAGTATATAACCCTTCAAACCCTAAATAAACCCTTAAACCCAAATTAGCAACAAAATATAATAATTTAAACTACACCACTTATTAAAAAAAACTATTTTCCAAACATATTATTTTCAAACATTGATTTGAAACTTTAAATATATAACCATTAAACCTTGTTACCCAATAAACAAAAATCTAATAACCAAAGCTCTAATTTTTATAACATATCTAAAACTAAGATTCAACATTTATAAAAGAAATTTCTATTTCCAAATATACTAGTTTCAAACATTAATTTGAAATTTCAATATAACCCTAAACCTAAATAAACCCTAAAACCCTAAAATATAAACATAAATCTAATAACTAAAACTTCAACACTAGTAAAATATACTAGTTCTGAAAAGTAAAATAAATTTAATCTTAAACCTAAACTCCAAACATTTACCCAAATAGCAGAACCTATATATACTTTAAACTTTAAACTTAATATAATATATAAAACATTATATATTATAAAACAAAATATAACAATTACAAAATATTTCAATAAAATTCAAATCAAACCATATTTTAAATCTTAAGTCCCCACTCCTCAATCAAAAACCTAATTAACAAATCCTGAATTATAATTATAACCCTTAATTATTATTCTGAAAAATAAAAATTCTGAACTATAACCCTTCAATATGTTTCAAATTACTCTTAAATCAATTTTAAAATCATTTTATTATTCAGGAATAAAACTTTCAAACAAAAAATCATGTAAACAAAAATTAAAATCAATTTTAATCATTTTATTATTTTCAAATCATTTTACTTATTATATATGCCCATTTTATTATTTCTGGTAATTTTTAAAATTTTAACACTTTTAAATTTTTTATCTCTTACAATCTTAAATTTATTATTATTAAATTTTTTTTTTGATGTTTAAAACCATTTTTAATTATTATATATCAATTACATTTAAACTATTTTCTTATTGATTATAAGTTCCATCACAAGGATCACCTTTTGAATCGTTAGATCTATATCCCAAGCAATTGTTGTCCCAAGCTGTCAAATCTTCCAAGCAATCGCTGTCGCTTCTCCCAGCTCTCTCTGCCTCATCTCTGTCACCGCCGTGTGAGGTGTGGTCACCGGTATGTGCTGCAGCGGTGACAGCAGTCCGTGGAAGCAGCGGCGATAGATATGGGACGATATATATATATATATTCTTTTGTATTTTGTTTATAAATAAAACTATTTAATGATTAAATACTTTTTGTATTTTTGTATTTTTTTGTTATTTTAAAAAAAAAGCCAAATAAATATTTGTGGCTATTTATGGAAATATAGCCATGAAATATGTTAGTGGCTATTTGTGGCTAATCCGTGGAAACGTTGCCACAAATTGCCATAATTCTGTGATATCCACGAGTCCATAGCCACGAAATAATTTTGTAGGTATATGTGGCTATAGTCATTACAGAAATGAATATTTGCTCATAGCCACAAATTTTCCGTGGCTTTGAGACAGTTTTCTTGTAATGATTGTAGCAGGTTTTTTATACTTATTTGTCATTTATCTGAAATAATTGATTAGTATGCAAATGAGATTTTCTGAACGTTTCTGTTTTGTTTTTCGTTTGTTTGATTACGCTTTGGTTGCCTTGGCATACAATCTCTTGGACACAAGTAGGACTAAATTCAATGTGAATAACTGGTATAACGCAACGTACCTGGATGACTCAGGAAATAGGCCTCCAAAGTTGCTCCGAGTTCCCCTTTAGTTAGTTTGGTAATAAACTAAGTGATACACTGAACAACATCCTTCACTAAAAAAAATCCTTTCGTTCACCATTTTTTTGGTTGAAGTTATTCAAACTCTACAAAACGGCAGGTGGTCAAATGCTTATTTTCAGTATTTGCAATTGCAAGGCCGAGGAAAAGGATATTGTTTGAGTTTGTCATAAAAATGCCTAAACAAGAAACGACTAAGCTTCCTTTACAAATCCCTTCTTATATCGGTTTAGTTTTCTTCACATGTGTTATTCTTCTTTTCTTCCATGTAAGCCCTAATGAAACCTCCAAATGTTGGCACACTGTCCCCCCCCCCCCCCCCCCCCCCTCCCCTCCTCTCCTCTTTTTAGTTAAGAAACTTTGATAGTTTATCACTAGCCTAATACCATAATTCCTGAGGGAAACAAAGAGAACAATTCTCTAAATATGAGAAGAATATGGAAGACCACACTTAGAAAGTACTTGAAGCACATTTAGAGAGTGTAGAGAAATTATGATGAACTCTGTTTCTATTTAAACTTGTTTTTTGTTCACTTGTCGAGCTTCTTGACTTTTCTAAATTTTTTTTATCACACAACCATCTAGACTTTTCTAAATACAAATCTAAATAACTATTCGTAGAAATATTTAAAAACATTTAAGAGGATAGAAACCTTCTACATTATTTTTTGATAATTTGGGGAATGTGAGCTTAATCTTGAGCTTGGCCAAATCTAAATGATTTAGTAATAGACCCAAAATTATGATTGATCCAAAATCAATTTTAATTTCAAGATTCCCCCTTAAACTAGATTTTGTCAACCAACCCGAACTTCAAATGTAGTAAATCAAATTGATTTTTTGTTAATGACTTGGTGAAGATATATGCAACGTTTTCCTCGCTTCGAACTTCCAGTGCTTCGATTATTCCATTAAGAACTTTCTCTCGTATGAAATAATGCTCCAATTCAATATGCTTCGTCCTTGCATGAAATATCGGGTTATTAGCCAACTTGATAGCACTTTAATTATCTCCATAGATGACGAGTGGTTTAGTGACTGGCTCATAGTGTTCTTCAAGAAGTTTTCAAATCCATATACACTGTTGAGTTGCGAGTATCAAAGCTTTGTACTCCGCTTCGTTGGTAGAAAAAAACATTGCTGTTTTCTTCTTTCTACACCATGAATTGTTTAGAATCTAGTATACCCAAATATCTGACCTATGTAAGGTTATAATTTCTAAACCTAGTTTTACATCAATTTTTCATTCTCCATCCTGTTAATATGAATCATTCATGACCTAAAACATTAATGTCCCACGAAACCAAAAAAACACCTACATACTTATTCAGAAAAACATTAAAGAGTATAACGATACTAAATCTTTACATTAATTTAGAATTGCTTTTGGCTTTATATTCAATCTCAAAATATGAGATATTTTTGAATATTTTTAAAAATTTATTTTAGAAATATATAACTTTGACTAAAAAATAAAAAAAAACAGTTTAGATGAAAAATATTTATAAAGATTTTAATTTTATTTTTGAAATATACATAATTTTTAATAAAAAATAAAAAATAAGATGATAAATATTCAAATGTTTATGAATATTTTAAGTATTAATAAATATTTTTTAGATTTTGTATAATAAATTCGTATTATTTATATAAAATTTTAATTTATATATATAAATGATAACATATATTAAAAATATATTTATGTATTGATTTTATATATCTTATCACTATCTTTACTGGCTTACACCAAGGGCCCGATTCGCCCCCATACAAAGGTCACATCACCGCCATTTACTTTGGTCCACGTATCCTTACAAACAACATGCATAAAAGGACTATTTTCTCTATTCACACACTCTCTATTACTATCTCACCTCAAAAATCAACCATCACACAATTGTCTGGTTCACAACTTATTCATCTTAACCATATAGGTTATCACTCAACAATCATCAACAACCAAGCAACACTTCATCACATTCCAATTACCTGTTTTCATTCATTCAACCAATAACATGACCGTCTCCATTCATCTCTAATTCTAATTCCGATTCCAATTTTCATCTCATTGTTCTCTGCTGTTTTAGTTGGTGGTTTTTCGTTTTCTGTTGTTTTTGTTGATGTCTTCTATGTTGTTGTTGTTGTTGTCGTTATTAATTGATGTTGTTCCTTTGTGTTTGTGCTAATTTAAACTTCTATCAAATTGATATACAACTAGCCAAAACATAAAATTTTGATCCCATAATGATAATGTCATTACTAAACAAGATAAGACACAAAATCCAAAAAAGTAGAAATACAACACAGAACTAGAAAAAAGATGGCTATGGTCCCATAATGATAATGTCGTTACCAAAAATCAAACAAGGCACAGACTATGAAAGTAGCAATAATCACCATACGTGTCCTTATCTTCTGCTTCCCTTTGTTCATTTTCTTTTTCTTCATTATTACCATATGCGTCCTTATCTACGCTTACCTTTGTCCCCTCTTGAAAACCTTTTTGAACCTCTCATCATTGCAATCATCTCATGCGTCAACAATAACATCATCCCCTTCACCGCTCTAAATTCAACACCGGAGCATCTCTCTCGTTATGCGCCTCTCAGGACATGGGGATGTTAAGAGAGTCGACGTGGTAAACAATTACCTACTTTCAAAAGTGTCGGTGAGACGGAATCGGAATATTTCAGGGCAAACAGTGTTGGGTAGGATGAAGCAGAGGAGGACGGTATGGATATGACTTATCCGATGTAATATCTGAACACGCTTGAGTTCGCAGAATTACCAGCACATATACTATGCTTAAAAATAAGCGTTCAATTCATGCTAATCAGGAACTTAAGCCACGAGAAGGGTTTTGCAATGGGAAAAAGATGATAGTGACACACATGGAAGAAAGGGTAATCAAAGCTGAGTTTCTGTCTGACACAAAAAATAGAAAACAGACAATGATCCTTAGGATCATACTCTCCCCTAATGATACAGAGCATCCGTTCACATAATGACGCCGGCAATTTCTTGTGAGAATTTCACATGCTATGACAATTAATAAAAATCAAGGCCATGCCCTTAAAAAAGTATTGTTGTATTTGCCGAACCAGGTCTTCACACACGGTCAATTAGACGCCGCCATCTCATGTGTGACTTCCTCCAAGGGACTTAAAGTATTAAACACAACACAAAAAAATTCAAAGGACCCTTCCGTCATGAACATCATCTACAAAGAAGCTTTCAACGGTCTACCAAAGTTTGGGATAACTTTAATAATCATATACGTGTTTTAAAATAGGGAACTCTATATAAATAATATATAACACACAATTGTATGCAGATAAACGCACAAATATCCCAACCCATAAACGAGGACGAGCGAGAGGGCCATAGCTAACCGTATAAGCAAAATAGCTAAACCTTTTATCTAGAAAGAATAAGTAAGTGAGATTATCCCACTTTTTCCCTTTCTAGGCACTACAAGAAAACAACATTTTTGCGATTGGACCTTGCGACTATACTTGTAGTCATAACATTTGGCCACTATTAGGGGATAATATAGCTATTATTTTGCAACAACAGATATATGGGCGTTTATTAGTCGCTTATATACGACCAAAAATGATTGTCGCCAATGTAATCGTCGATTTACGACTGACTAACGACCATCGTCAAGACCGGAAACAATAGTCGCATGCTAGTCGGTGATATGGTGACTATTTTGCGTCTGATTTTAAGAGTCATTAGAACAATCGCGAATTGGTCAGTACATGGGCGACTAATTTGCTACTTCGGGTATAGTAGTAACCAAGTCGTTTATTTGTCGCTATTAATACGACTAATATTTAACTCATTATTCGCGTCGCAAAATAGCCGGGTATGGGTCGTATCATATAGTATTTTTGGATTTAGTAATAATAATATGAGATTTTTTGGTCTTCTGGAGTCCATGCATATGATGTGTTGTGAATGTAAACTTTAAATGTGCAAAAACTTTTATTGTCGTATCACAAATAAAATATATAATTTGATATTTGAATTTAACAATAACCAAATTGATATAGGTTTCTATATATGCTATTTAAATAATATAATAAAAGGGAGAATATGATATATAGTGGACAGAAAAGTTGTAAACATTAACGACAAATGTGTTTTTAAAAGAAACATGAAGACGATCAACATATCATCTAATTAAAAAATAACAAAGTTTAATAAGGTCTTCTAAAACAGGTACATAATTTAGAAGATATTTAACCATGATATAATTTCTTCAGGATATTGGTCAGATATCGGATTTGGAAAGCTACAAAATAGAAAACAATGTATGAATTCTGAAAACATATAAAGCATATTACATAATGAGTTGCATTTGGTTTATGACCAAAACTGTTGAGAAATCCATTAAAGTCCGGATTGTTGGTTTAATCGTACATAATCATTGACATCTCTTCTTCTCTTTTAAGCCAAGTTACATCTAACTAAAAAAAAATTATACACAAACACCATTAACATTTTAAACAATATAGAAATCAAAAGTATCATTAATCCTTAACCCAGACATATAATACACCATGAGATCATTCTAAAAATAAACTAAATTAAATTTCTAATCATACCCATTTCGTGATTTTTGTAGAAGCACCGGAGAATCACAAATAAATGTCTGTCAACATCCTTCCAAACCCTTTTTTACTAGTTCCTTAGCAACTTCCCCGAGAAATAAACATTGAAGACTCTGAAGGCTAGAAAAAATGTATTTTCATTTCTATTATCAGAGACAAACAACAAAACATATGTGAGGAAGATTATATAGGCATTTGTTTAACTAACCTTAGGTCGCGAATTGTAAACTGCAGCTTTGGTCGGCCTGTCCAATGAGGTTCAAGGTTTCCAACAAGTGTAACAACAACAAGGACATCTATAATAGAAAATAAAATCATTTATAAAACTATACCTTAATCTATTTAGTTAAAAATATAATGTTTACCACACATGCAAATAATAGGATTAATATAATCCGATAAAGGAAACAACTGTATAGACTAAAAGTTATGTATAGAGTATTCATCACAAACTCTCTCATCTAATATATCCGGAAACGATTCAAATTGCATAAAATGATCTTCCAGAATATTATCATAAGTGAGGCAGAAATATGTGTTTAACCCGAATATGAGCTTAAAATCGTGAGGGGCAACGACACATATTCCGGTGCTTGTACAACTCGAGCATTCGCAAGTTTAAACCAACGACCCTCACACCATGTAGAGAAACATAATTTCTCAATGAAAGAGGCAGGAACATTTGCCTCTATTTTCATATCCTAAATCAATAAATGAATACCTTAATAAAATATGCAATGACCCAATAAATAAAACAGATTATAGAGTAAAAGAAAGATTACCTCCTCATTGACCAAAAGCATTTGGATTATTGGTTCTCCAATGGATGAAACACACATCCAAACAAGCAAAATAAGAACTTTTAGGTCCCAAAAGCAAGGGATGAAGTTGTTGATTTGAGAAATTTTTCTGAAAGTCTGTGGAGCCATGGTTGAGAAACAGAAAAAAAATTCGCAGAAATTAGCTTGAAAAGAAATTTTTTTCTCTCAGTAAGCGGTCAGAAAATGAAGCGTCTAGAGTTTTAATATTAAATAGTTTCCCAAATTGGTGAGTAAAAGTGTAAAGCAATAAAAGAAAACCTTTGAATTAGGAATAGTAAAAGGTGTAAAAAATAGAACTCACAACCCTTGGTTTAGACAAAACTCACAGCCGCTAATGATATTTTTTAATAATGATGATTTGGTTTAGATAAATTTGGTTTCGAATCACATTTATCCATGTCAATAACGACGATTAAAAAATTCTTATTCTCGATAAACTTCCTAATATGCTGCAGCCATCCTCTTATCTTGTTTTGAACGTTTCATTTGGTAGGTTTGTGCTTATTGCTTACACATTAAATGAGAGACAAGAAAAATATTCAATGTTACTCTCAACCGATATTATTTAATTTTCTTAACATGATAAGTTGATATATACTCAAAAAACATAATATCAAATATCTAGAAAATTTGCAAAATCCTAATTTAATTTCTCAAAACCATTAAGAACATTTCACACCAACCAAGAAACTGGCGCTTATGGGTGTTACTCTACGAGACCCCCATCAAATCAACACTAATTATGGTTAAATATATATCATGCAAAGTAGAGTTACAATGTTTGGTTAACTTTCTCTATTTTTCATTAAATTGATTCCATCAATTTTCAATCTTATCATGCCACAACTTCATCCGTTTAGATTATATTAATATTTTCACTGTTGCCTTGTAAATATAAATAATTTCGGTAGGTTTATAACTTGCTTATTTTTCATTATTTGAAAGGTCAATAGCTACATAATCTACTAAATTTAACAAACATTATATTAATAAGGATCATCAAAAATATAATGGGGCCAAATTTTGAAATTATCTCTCATGATTGTGAAGAAGAATTGTGACTCAAGGGTCCAAAATCATGTATCGCAGATGTTTGTACCTTTGAAACCATTGTCCCACCAACTCAACCCAGTCTTTATCGGAGCCCACAGACATCTGTAAATCCCACTGATATCTAATCCTTTTCGCATCTTATAGAATAGTGCACACCGCCTGTCTGACCGTTCATACCTTTGTCTCTTGGTTGTCTTAACACGTACTTGAGTTGCAAATTCGCTTTCGATGATGTACCCATGATTCAAAACTTCTCCATCTCCATAAAATACCTGCAGGAACATGGAGTACGCGTATATCCATGTCTCTCATCCACTATATGTCGATCTTTTGATCATAGCCTCTCCTTTAACCATCCGGTCGATAGAGGTCAACGATTGGTAGACCCAATTGTCGCAATATACAAAAAGACACATACCTCTGAGGAGAAGAGCAGAAGGGTTTTCGCATTCCAGACACTTGTTGGCCAATTTAGTTATAACCCTATGTGGGCACCATATATCTTCAATAATGTTGGAGAAGTATAGATCGACCGACTTATAGAATTCTAAGCTTTCTCCGACGTTTTGCGTCGCAGTGCATGTTGCTTTCATCGAAGCCAAATAGTGTATCCCTTGGTTATCGTCAATGACGGGAAGAAATATTTTTTTTAGGATATCACTAGGAAGGAAATCCATGGCCGATTTTGGTTAGAAAATATGGAAACAAGCAAAGAGAATTTTAAAAAATAATATTGCAGATTGTTAGAGAATGGTATTGTTTCTAAGGCATCCGAAAATGTTTATTTATAGATCGGATCCAACCTTTGGGTTTTCCATAAATTTAAATAGTATTTATATTATTGTTATTTGTTAATTAATATGCATTTGTAGGTTGGAGTAAGTATGTACATGATGAATCTAGTTCGCTAGTTAGTGATATGTAATGCCGCTTCATTATTTATTTCAATTCAAAATTTATCACAAAAACATGTTGTTACTTGCATGGATATATTGTTGAAAAAATATTTAGATAAATGTCCTTTCAATTTAGTCATCGCGTCTTTTTTTGCAAAAAGTCATCTATTCAGTCATAATATACTCTGGTAGTATCACCATTTTCACTCAAAGATAATGCATATACTCCTTACGATAAAAATTTGCACACAAATGAAAACAACATATAATATTATTCGCAGTTTAACACATTATATTCTAGTCGACACAAATGAAGGATAATCAAGAATTTAAACAGGGCCAAATTCCAAAATTGTTCAGCAAGAGTCTGAAGTATAATAGCAACTATATGGACCAAAAGCATTTGTCGCACATGGTTGAACCCTTGAAACCAAATTCCCATCGACTATCTGCTATCTGATGATATTTTGATCATTGCCTCTCCTTCAAACATTCGGTCGTTGTAGATAAAGAAACACATACCTCGGAGGGGAAGAGCTGTTGGGTTTCCAGATTGTAGACACCTCTCGACGAAATCTTGTTTATAATGAGGTGGGCAATCAAAGAGATTTAAGTTAATAAAATTGTAGTATAAATCGATCGACTTGTAAAAAATCTTGACTCTGTCCGAAGCTATGAAGCGCCTTGCATGTTGTCTTCGCCCTTATAAAATAGCGTAAGCCTTGTTCACTGTCAATGACGTCAAGAAGGATTTTTGAAAGAACATCACTTAGAAGGTAATCCATAACGAATTTGGTAATGAAGAGACAGAAGGCAAAAAAAAATTTGCCAAATAAAAAAAGCCTTTCAATATTTGAGAGTTTGAAGCAACCACCAGAGTTTATTTATGGAGACAATGAAACATTTTGGTTGTCTAGTCTGTATTAATTATGTATATATTCTTATTACTAAGTCCCAGCTAATAGCATTCATAATCATAATCATGGTGTTAATGAGTCACATATCTATCTTTGAAACATAGGAAGAATGGGGGTGTCAACGGTTGTGATGAACATTCAATATTCTTCTTGTCTGCATATCTTTCGTCTAAGGTTTGTAGTAGTTATTTAGTAATTTATCTTAGTCATCAATTTATACAATAAGCATACCGAGTCACATATCTATCTTTGAAACAGGGGAGGAATGGTGGTATCAAAGGTTTATGGTTTACGGTTTATGGTTTATTATTTAGGGTTTAAGGTTTAATGGGATTATCAAAGGTTTTGGGGTTTAGGGTTCAGTATTTAGGGTTTAGGGTTTGAGTAAAATAGTTTAGGGTATAGCGTCAAAAAATATTAATTAATTAAAACAATGTAGTTATTACACTATTACTTAATAAAAATTATAAAAATTATATATATATAATAATATTACTTAATAAAATATTATAAAAGTTATATATATAATAATAAAGTACACATAAACCCAAAAAAACAATTTAATTAATGCTTGTTTAGAACTCTAGGATCACAAAGAGATTTGGATCACTAGGTTGCTAGATATAGAATAATTTCAGCGAGAGTTGGATTGTTTAGCATAGTGTTTCTAGTTCCTGAACCTGTGTTTAATCTGAATCCGGTTAGTTAAGTATCTGACATTGCATAATTCCCGAGAACTTCCTGAGTCTGACGCCTTTCTCCTATTGAAAACACTTCCTTGTTTACTTGCCTTAGTTTACTGTCTTCTTCTGATTGATTTAGCTTAACTTGAGAACATACAATCAATCATGTGAACCTTGAGTCCTTGTGGATTCGATACCCTAAGTACTACATTCGCATCACTGTGCACTTGCAGTAGAATAGGATAAAACTCTGAGCCTATCAGTTATATAGTAATTAGAGTTTTAGTTATTAATTTTTTGTTTATAATTTAGAGTTTTAGGGTTTGTTTAGGATTTAGGGTATAGGGTTTGAAGGGTAATGTTTAAGCTAGGTTTTCAGTGTTGTACTTAATTTTATATGTTATATAGTAATTGGGGTTTTATTTATTAGATTTTGTTTACAGTTTAGAGTTTTAGGGTTTATTTAGGGTTTAGAATATAGGGTTTGAAGGGTAAAGTTTAATGTTTTAAGTGTTGTACTTAATTTTATATGTTATATAGTAATTAGGGTTTTAGTTATTAAATTTTTGTTTATAATTTAGTTTTAGGGTTTGTTTAGGGTTTAGGGTATAAAGTTTGAAGGGTAATGTTTAAGGTTTTAAGTGTTGTACTTAATTTTATATGTTATATAGTAATTGGAGTTTTATTTATTAGATTTTATTTATAGTTTAGAGTTTTAGGGGTTAGGATATAGGGTTTGAAGGGTAATGTTTAATATTTTGTTGCGACTATTTTGCGACTATTTTAGCGACTATTTTAGCGACTAACAATATCAGTCGCAAAAATTAGGTACAAATTAGTTAGACCAATTTCGAAACAATTAAAAGGTGGGTTTATACCGGGTTTTTGCGACCAAAAGGCAACAGGTTAGCGACTCGCCGAAATTAGTCGCTAAATAGTCGCTAATTTAGCGACTAACTAACGACTAAAAACTTGTGGTCACAATTTAGCGACTAAAAAGAGCGACTGTTAACTATGAGTCGCAATATCAATCGCAACTGAGTCGTTAAATAGTCGCTAAATTTAGCGACTGTAAACTTAGTCGCAACTTGTAGTCGCAAAAAGCATGTTTTCTTGTAGTGGATGGCCGCCGCAAGAGGAAGAGGAAGAGGTCGAGGGCGGGGAAGAGGTCGAGGGCGAGTATATATGTCTCCGGCGAGACTCATCCTTCCTCTTCCACACAGAGTAGGCCCTCTACTCTGCCTCCACAATACAACTTCAACATCCCTCTTTTCCCTCTTTCAGCCGCGTCCCGAAGAGACACTTCACGAGAAATCTCCCTTTCGGCGAGTTGAGTTCTCAAAGCCTTAACTTCAGTAAGAGCCGCGTTCCTCTCGGCATCGAGGGAAAGTCTCGCCGCCTCAAACTCATTTTTTACACCCTCGATGGAAGCTCTCATAGCAGCTACGGACTTCACCAAGCTTGAATTGTCAACAGAATGCCTGGCAAAGCGATCCCGAATTCCTGGAAGCTTCCCATCAGATTCAGCAGCATGGCGATTAACCGAAGTCCACGCCTGAAACAAGTTCAAACAAATTAACAAAGTAACAAGATAAGACCGCGTGCCTTACAGCAAAGTGAAGCAACTAACCCTTAACATATCCTGCCCAGCACTGACGAGGGAGTCACCGCAAATCATATCCTTGTATTGTGTTGGGAGATCTCAGGGATGACGAACATCTGCACAAAATCTAGCGACCTCGGCGGCATTGGTGTACATAAAACCACCGTCATCACGGCCAAATTGGGTCGGATCAAAATCAGGTTGCGGAACCTAAAAATCTTCCCATTTCTCTTCTTGTACCTTCGACTGGATTCGGGCGCAACAACCTGATCCAATGATTCCGGCAGAAGAACTTGCGGAACATCCATTCCTTCACCATCATTAGCATCGGTACAAGCGCCAGGAATGCCTTCGCCCAGTGTAGGATCTTGACCACTCGAATCATCAAAGCCATGAAAATCAAACTCGGGAAGTTTGACCCCATCCGCGAGCCACGGAGAGATTGAACCATCATCTTCAATAACCAAGTCATCCAGACGCTCATCATCATCATCTGCTTTTCCGTTGGTCCCCGCCCGAATCATGTCCATCTGACTAGCACGGATAACACGTTTAAATGTAAGTGCCGATTCCAATTCGTATTCCCGTCCTGAAGCACCCAGACGAGAGAGACCAAATGCGGCGGAAACGTCAAGCAAATATCTTTCGCTGGAAATTTAAAAGAATTTTTTTTAGAAGAGCGGCAAGATATAAGTTTAAACGACGAAAACAACTAAGTCTGCTACCAAGCTTTCCCCATTTCGATATCATCAATGGAATACAAGCATCTCTAACAGACGCCTCGTCGATCAAAACATAGAAGAAATGGTGCCTCCACTGGCGATCGTGATTTTTGAAATCCGAAACAACCACCCGATGTTGATAAGGTCACGCTTTATCGGACCACGTGCAACATGTTCCGAAGGTGTAACACTCGAAGATCGACTTCGCATTCAAAACTGCGGACCAATATGCCTATTAAATGCCTCAAGATCCGAGGAGTAATTTGCGTGAGAGCCAATGCATGACGTCGAAGATAACAGACGATGAGTTCATGAATCGGAAACCAGAGAAAGCAGATTCGAAAAAGCATTCATACACCAAAAACTATCCCTTCGGCGGAGAGTCAACTCGGTCACTGGGAGATTGTATCCTGATTGTCACGTTTTTGGGAATTTTGAAATCGCGCCGAAGCTTCGCGATCGACTTTGCCCAAGACAATGTCGAACCAACAGGATTCGTGGTCGGCTTCTTTTTTCTCGTATGGGTCTTCTTCGGTTTCTCTGGAGGGAAATCCCAATAACGCAAGAATTCCTCGCGACCAACGTGAACGTCCCCGAACACCTCTTTAATCGTAGCACCTAGACCTGGACCATGTCCCGGAAATGCGGCATCTGCTGTGGCCGAAGGACGAGGCTGACTAGCACAAGACCTGGTCGACTGACAAACCCCGGAAGACTCTCCTTATGAAGAAAAGTTAGCGTGACCACGATTCGGCGCACGATCCACCATCTTTACCAAGAACGCCGTCAAACAGAAAGTTCAAACTTGGAAAAGATCCAAAACTTCTAAACTCACAAGAACATATCATGGAATCTTGACAAAACTCACAAAAACTAAGAAGGAGTTAGAGAGAGAAATTACCTTTGGGTTATTTTTTTGGAGAGAGGAATGAAAAATGAAGTATGAGGGAGTGGATACTTACAGATTTCACCAAGGCATTAAACTTTGAAATGATTACACTTGAATCATTTTGTCACAAGCATGCCTGAGTTAATCATGATAGAACGGATCATAATTAGGCTTGGTGTCGGATTGACTGTACATAGAAAAATCGATTATGGCCGCAATACGATGTTTCGGACAGTCTGTTGTCATGAGGGCAATAACACAAAAAATTGATTGATTGAAGTTCTTTCGGACAATTGTTTTCCCCTCGAATACAAACTAACCTTGCCATCATCGCATTCGAGTCTGATAAGCTGGGGGCTAACTGTTGAGGTCAAAAAACCCCTCGACGAAAACAAGATCGGGCAATCGGACAAAGACAAATGTCCGCTTCGGACAAACAAAGTTTCGTATAAATAACCAAGTTATACGAAGTGCCGACAACTTCGCTTGAACAACTTATTAAACAAAAGGATTCATCAGACACATTCCATACGAAATGGACGACATTTCATATACAATGGACCGATCGGACAAACACACCTTTCGACAAGAATTACGGATCAACGAAACATCCAAACGGACAAATATCGAGCTGAATCAGCTTGGAACCGGGCCAAACCATCTCGGAATCACCGAGTTGAATCAGCTCGGACCGAGCTAAACCAGCTCGGATTTTCGAGCTGAACCAGCTCGGAATTTCTGAGCTGGTTGCACCTAGCTCGGACTTTCCGAGCTAAACCTTCTTGGATCCGAACCCTTCCCTTCTCATTTTCCAATCATGATTTATCCCTTTGGAAATTCCAAGCTGAACGAATCTCTTGTAAACTTTCGAGCTGGATTTCACTTCTCTGAACTTTCCGAACGGGTAATCAAACATTTGTCGATATGCACAACTTTCCTCAATCCGTTTTTGTAAACATCGGCTTATACCTTCTTGGCCGATAAATCGAGCTGGCGGACCAAGTTAGAGGAAATAAGAATTTAGGCCCAAACATACAAGATTTGAATATCCAAAACTTTGGGCCGAATAAATAAATTGTACACAAACGGACTCCGATCGACCGTTCTCGGCCCATCCGACAAATAGGTCAAGTCGCGGAAAGATAATTGTCAAAGAAAGGAGATAAACTGGAAGAAGTAAAGAGGAAGATATCTCCGAGCTAAAGAGGAAAATCCGAGATGAAAATGTAAATATTAACGGAAAAGGGAAGGAGATAACAACAGGAAGATTTCCTTAATTCTTGCGGAAAATATCCTCGAAGCCGACTTACCGCATCTATATAAGGAGATGGAAGTCATACGATTGAGATATAGCAAAAAAAACCTAGCATCTAGACTTAAGAACTTAGCAATTTTTTTAAGCTTTTCCGTTCTTTGTACTCTCTTTTCCGATCTTTGTAGTCTCTTTTCTGATCTTTTATCAATAAAATATCCTCCGGGTTTACTATTTCGGTGTGTTTACCTTTGAAGTTTATGTTCCCTAAAAATTTTGCTTTACAAGTTTTGACAGTGCGAGTTCGGACTCTCACACTTCTGCTGCTCGGAATTATGATTATGGCGGTCTTGGTCCTCACAAGAACTACACTGGGCAGAAGTCTTTTCTGCAAATTCACCAAGAAATGGTAATATACATTCGTATATCTTCTAATGCTTCTATGAGTTTATATACTTTTCTTTAACTATTTTATTTTTTGTTATATTTACAGGAAGAGCATCTAGGTAGAGATGTAAGTTTTGGTGAAGACTTCCTGAAGACCCACACAAAGCCATATGGAACATACCTTGACTGAAGGAGCAACAGGTCGCAGAGAAGTATAAGGAGAAGCTCGAACCAAAGCCGGCTGAGATTAAGGAAGAAACTTCTAATGGGACTTCGCGACCTGGAGAGCTGACCACCGATGAGATCAATGAACTCTTTCTTCAGGTAATTATGCTTATGTGAAATCATTAAGCATTTCTGTTTTAGTGTATATGAGTACATATGGTTGACAATCTTTTAGAGTTTTTTTGTTGCATATATGAATTTGTTGTGTTATTGGTAGTGAGATAGAGGTGTTAATGATCATGTTATTGTTCAGTTGTGTAATTGCTTGATGTGTTAATGATTATGTTATTGTTCAGACTGTGTCAATATCTTTTATCTTTCTTAGTCAACAATTGTGGATGATAGAGGCTATGCTTATGGTATTGGAAGTCTCGGAGAGTCACGCCTCTGGAAAGCGCAAGTACCCGGGGAGTTATTCGACTTATAACTCGCTCCAACATCAGCTCGAAGAATTTAAGCGTTGATAGGTCAAATCTTAATCCCTATTTATAACTGCAAGTGCATAGTATCGAACGATGTAGTATCTAGGGTATCGAATCCACAGAGACTCAAGTTTTACACGATAGATTACGAGTAGTCGAATTAAGCTAAGAGAAACAGATTGTAAAACAGTAAACAAAGCAACAAAGTAAGCGAGTGAAGTAAAGAGAGTGTAAACAATTAGCGAAGGCATTAGGTGTCAGGAAGTTCTCAGGAAATCAAATAACAAACAATCAGGATTCAATCTATTAGCGTTCTTGACTAGAATCACAGAAGTATAACTAACCAGCTCTCGCTGCGATAATCATCTATGTCTAACAACCTAGCAAGCCAACTCTCGTTGCGAATCCTAGAGTTCTAGACATGCATTAATTCCAAGTTCGTTTGTTCACAATTTCTCTAGATCAAATCTCTTTGCAAAAATATAAATTGCTCACCTATATTCTTTCTATTTAATTAACCAATTGTCGTTGCGTAAATCTACCTAATATCAATAATCTAAATGGCCAGTTCAGATTAAGCGCTAAGAACGATTTAGATGAAGAGCTAGATGATGAATCCAAATTAATCAATTACTCTAACATTCCTTGAAATCCCTATTAGGGCTGGGCATAATATCCGGACCCGAAATACCGAACCGAACCCGAACCGAAAAAGTAGAACCGAACCCGAACCCGAAATGATAAAATACCCGAACGGGTCCTAAACTCCTATATCCGAAGAACCGAACCCGAACCCGACCCGAACCGAGAACCGAATGGGTACCCGAAATATCCGAATTACAATTATATACCTAAAATATTAATTATATTTAGACCTAATATAACAAAATTATCCAAAATTATAATTATAAACTTAAATATATTAGTTGTTATTAGTCTAAAATAACTAAATTATCAAAAATAAACAAAATATATGAAAGGTTTTGTTATATTTATCAAAATTTAACGAATTTTTATTTAAATATAACTAATTTTTATTTTTGTTTTATGTTTTTCGGGTACCCGAACCCGAACCGAACCCGAATGGAGCCGAACCGAACCCGAACCGAAATTCTAAAATACCCGAATGGGTTTTATATCTTAGACCCGAAAATCCGAAAACCCGAAAGACCCGAACCGAACCCGAACGGGTACTCGAACGCCCATGCCTAATCCCTATGAGAATCCCTAACCGAACAAGAGATCTACTCAGATATGGCAATCATCACAGATGTCATATAAAATCCAAAAGAGTAAGAACAGGGGGTTCGAAATCTCTTCTCTCTCGGGTGCAAGACCAGCCCCAAATCTCCTAATATCTGATAAAGTAAAGCTTAGCCTAAACAATGGCTTAAGTACCCTAATATAAAGTTAAAATACGAATTGGACATCTTTGTAATTATGAGAAACTTCTGGGCTAAATTGCAAATCCTCAAAGTCTTCATTAAACCGACGAGAATCTGCTGATCACGATCTGTGTCGACCGACACCAAAGGTGTGTCAATCGGCACCAACCTCAGACGATCAGAATAACTCCTTGCAATCGCATGAATGCTCCAAATAGCTCCAGAATGCGCCATAATATCCAAATGTGCTCCAAACGTGCTAAAACATGTAAAACACATTAAACGACTCGAAAGACTCGATTATGTACATATATCATGGCTCAAAACACCTAAGAACCATGATATATCAACTCCCCCACACTTAGCTTTTGCTTGCCCTCAAGCAAATAGAAAACCAAATCATGAAACAGAGGTTTTAAAACACAAAAACTCATTTCGTCTTAGGAACATTGCATTCACTTAGTAACCCACATGAAAACATCCCTGCTGAGATCAAGACCACAATGTACTTCCCCCACACTTAGCAACTGTCCCAAGTAAACTCCACAATCAAGTCAAGACATTCAAATTCACCACACTAACCTTTGTATAAAATTAAGTGCGGTCTCACCAAGGGAGTATCGATCAGCGGACACATGGACTCAACCCAGTCAGTACCTGACCACCAAACTATCAGTTTCTGGTTCCTTTCTTTTCCCTTTCTCCCAAAGCAACTGATTTTTCCCCACTGGGTTTCGTTTTTTTTTTTATCAATTCTCTTCCATTTTTATTCAGGGTATTACTTTGGACATGTTTCCATGGATACACAGGAGGTAAGAGGGGTCTCTACCACTCCTGTGAGCACTTCAGAGCTACTAGCTCATCCTCAGTTTATCTCTTTTTCACTTTCAAGGGAGGGGAAAAACGAATCATACTCACATGGTCAAAACTTGTAAAGCAAACTTTTTAGGAAACAAAAACTTTTAAAGATAAACCACTAAACTAGTAAACCCGGAGGATGTTTTATTGATGTTAGATCGAAAGGAGTACAAAGGTCGGAAAAAAGAATACAATGAATCCGAATTGGCTGAGAAAACTGTTAAAACTCTTAAGTCTAGATGCTAGGGTTTTTCGCTTCCCCTTTCTTGTCGACTTCCACCTCCTTATATTACCGCGGCAAGTCGGCTTCGAGAATATTTCCGCAAGATTTGCGGAAATCTTCATGTTGTTATCTCCTTCCTTCTTCCGTTAAGATTTACATTTTTATCTCGGACTTTCCTCTTTATCTCTTCCATTCCTTGATTCTCACTTCTTCGAGTTTATCTTTCCTCGGCTTGACATATTTGCCAAGTGAGCCGAGAACAGACGCTCCGAGTCTGTTTGTATACGAACTTCTTCATTCGGCCCAAAGTCTCGGGTATACGAGTGTTGGTCATTTAGGCCTAAGTTCGTATTTCTTCTACCTTGGTCTGTTATATTTAGTTTATCTCCAAGAAGGTTCAAGCCAATATTTCCGAAGGTGGATCACGGCGAGTTTGTGCATATCGGTGATCATTTGATTATCCGTTTGGGAAGTTTAGAGAAGAAAAGTCCAGCTCGGAGGTTTACGAAAGATTCATTCAGCTCGGGATTTCTGGAGGGATAAATCATGCTCGGGGAATGAGAAGGGAAGGATTCGGATCCGATCTGGTTCAGCTCGTTCTTTGTCTGTTTGGATGTTTCGTCGATCCGTAGTTCCTGTCGGAATATGCGTTTGTCCGATTAAAGTGTCGCCCGTTTCGTATGAAATGTATTTATCGAAACTACTTTTCCAACAAGTTGTTTAGGTGAAGTTGTCGGTACTTCGTATAACTTGGTTATTCGTATGAAACGTTGTTTGTACGTAGCGGACGTTTGTCTGTGTTTGTTCTTCCGATCTTGTTTTCGACTATTGTTTTCGTCGAGGGGGTTTTCGACCCCAACAGTTAGCCCCCCAGCTTTCCAGACTCGAATGCGATGATGACGAGGTTATTTCATATTCGAGGCGAAAACAATTGTTCGAAAGAGATTTGATCGATTAGCCTCTGTGTTATTGTCCTTGTGATAACGGGCCGTCGACCGTAGTTGGTTCTCCCATGCTTGGTCAATCCGACCACATGCCTAATCATGACTTGTTCCGATATGATTTACTCGGGCATGCTTGCGACAAAATGATCGAAAAGTAATCATTTCGAAAAACCCATGCCTTGGTGAATTCTATAAGTATTCACTCCTTCATTCTTCATCTTTCATTCCTCTCTCCAAAAAACGTACCCCAAAGGCAACTTCTCTCTCTCTAGCTTCTTCTTAGTTTTTGGATTTTTCCAAGATTAAAATTTCTGTTTGGCGGTGTTCTTCGACGAAGATGGTAGATCGTGAGTCGAACCGTGGTCATGTTACTTCGTCCGACTGAGAGTCTCCTGGGGTTTGGCAGCGACCAGGTCTCGTGCTAGTCGACCTTTTCCCTCGGCCACAGCGGATGCTTCGATCAAGAATAAGTCTGAAGGCGCTCGAGTTAGTCGGGAGGAATTCCTTCGTTATTGGGGTTTCCCTCCGGATGCGCCAAAGAAGACTCGTCCGAGAAAAAAGAAACTGATTCCTGATCCTGTTGGTTCGACATTGCCTTCGTCAAAGTCGGTCGCGAAGCTTCGACGCGATGCTAAGATTCCTGAGAATGTGACAATCAAGATACCGTCTCCTAGCGACCTGGTTGAGTCTCCACCGAAGGGGTATTTCTCGGTGTACGAAATCTTCTTCGAGTCATGCTTTCTTTGGTTCCCGATTCACAAACTTATCGTCCGTTACCTTCGACGTCATAGATTGGCTTTGACGCAAATCACACCTAGGAGCCTAAGGCATTTGGTAGGCATATTGGTCCGTAGTTTCAAATGCAACAGCGATCTCCGAGTGTTACATCTTCGGAATATGTTGCATGTGGTTCCGATAAAGCGTGGTCCTGAGCATTACCTCAGGCCCTATCTACATCGGGCGGTTATATCGGATTTATAAAATAAGGATTGTCAATGGAGGCATCATTTCTTCTATGTCTTAATCGACGAGGCGTCCGTTGGGGAAGCTTGTGTTCCCTTGATGATATCGAAATGGGGAAAGCTTGGTAGCGAACTTAGTTTTTTTCCAGATTTTTATCTTGCCGATCTCCTAAATTTTTTTTTTATTTTCAGCGAAAGACATCTGCTTGATGTTTCCACCGCAGTTGGTTCCTCTCATTTGGGCGCTTCAGGATGGGGGCACGAATTGGAAGCAGCATTTTTCGATCGATCGTGTTATCCGTGCTAGTCAGATGGACGCGACTCGTCGGGCGGCGAGGACCGACGAGAGAACGGACGCTGATGACGAGCGTCCAGATGATGTTGTCGTCCAATATTATGGTTTGATCTCCTCATGGCTTGAGGAAGGGGTTGAGCTTCCGGAGTTCGATTTCCATGGCTTCGACGATTGGATCGGTCAAGATCCCACGCTGGGCGAAGGCATTCCTGGAGCTTGTGCCGATGCCGATAATGGTGAGGAGATGAATGTTCCGCAAGTTCCTCTGTCGGAGTCGTCGGATCGGGTCGTCGCGCCTGAATCTAGTCGGAGGCCCAGGAAGAGACATGGGAAGGACTTCGAGGTTCCGCAACCCAAAATTCTGGCACAGTCTGGTTGTGATGGTGGTGGTTCCATGTACACCAATGCTGCTGCGTTCGCTAGCATTTGTGTGGATGTTCGTCATCCGGAAGATCTCCCCACACAATACGAAGATATGATTTGTGGTGAATCCCTTGCTAGCGCTGGGCAGGACATATTAAGGGTTAGTTCCTCTGCTTTGTCGTAAGGCATGCAATCTTATCCCACTACTTTGCTAATTCGTCTGAGTTTGTTTCAAGCGTGGGTTTCGGTTAATCGTCATGCCGCTGAATCCAAAATGAAGCTTCGAGGAATTCGGGACCGCTATGAGAGATTTTATGGAAGATAGAAGGAACGAATTTGAGACGGCGAGGTTTTCCCTTGATGTTGAGAGGACTGCGGCCTTAACTGAAATAGTGGATTTAAGAGTCCAACTCGCCGAGAGAGAGGTTTCCCGAGAGGTCTCTCTCCGGACTGCGGCCGAGAGAAGGAAAAGAGGCATGCTGAAGAAAATTGCGTCCCGATTCTCCAAGTTCCGAAAGATCTTCTCGAAACTGCCCTCGGCTATAGAGAGGCAAAGTCAATTTCTTCGCAGCAAGGAGTAACCTGGATTTGATTGCTGACTTGAGATCCGAGCATCCTCCTTCGTTCGAATCCAAAGAGGCGGATCTAATGTCGAGGATCCGTCCGGGAGAGGGAGACGTCTTTGAATACAACCAGTTGATTGCCGAAGCTAGGGACTGCGTAGATCCATCTTTGTTTCATGGTGATGGTGCCAGTTCATCCCAAGGAGATGCCTGGTTTTAAAATTGCGGATATGACTTGTGTTTGTTGTTCGATAATCTTCTTAAGACAGTTGGTCGTCGTACTAGCTTGTCTTTGATTATTTCAACGCTTTCAATCTCTCTCTGTATTTCGAAGTAGAAAATCTTTTAATGTATGATATTTGATTTGGTATTTCTGAAAGAGCTTGGAATCCGTTTTATAGACCGTATTGGCTTGATTGACTTGAGAATTTCCGAGCTGGTTTGGTCTCGGGAATCCGAGCTGGCTTGGTTCCGAGCTGGTTCATCTTAAAATTTCCGAGTTGGATTGGCTTGGACCCGAGCTGGTTCAGCTTGGGACCTCCGAGTCGGTTCAGCTCAGACCCGAGCTGGTTCAGCTCAGACCCGAGTTGGTTTAGCTTGAAATTTCCGAGCTGGTTTGGCTCGGATCCGAGCTGGTTTGACTCGGATGCGAGCTGGTTTAGCTCGGATCCGAGCTGGTTTAGCTCGGATCCGAGCTGGTTTAGCTCGGGGACTTTGTGCCTTTTATAATGTTCGGACCGATGTGCTTGGAAGCGTTTCACCGTGTTTTCTGAGGATAGATAAAAAGTTTTTCTCTCCTGGTTCCGTAATGACTAAACTAGTGTGCTCCGAAGCTTTTTCACTGGGTTTCGAGTCCGAGGGATAACGGGGTGATTTTCTCTTGCGGACTTATGACGACTAGACCAGTGTGCTAGGAAGCGTTTTACTGGGTTCTGCGATGATCAGACCTGTGTGCTCAGAAGCGTCTTACTGGATTTCGAGCCCGAGACATAACAATACGTTTTTCTCTTATGGACTTATAATGTCTAGACCAGTGTACTTGGAAGGGTTTTACTGGGTTTCTAGGAGTTTTACGGTTGAATTTAGTACTAGTGTGGGGTCTGCCGTCTTACATTCCTAAGTCGGTCATGTACTCAATAATGACGTTGTCGAGACCAGTGTGTTGTGTGTTCATTCGGTTTGGATTTTCGATCCCGATTTTCCGCGAAACCCTCGCCTCGCGTCCTTTGTTCACTAAAAATAAACTGGTATCCACAGGACCACCTTTCAAAGATACCGAACCAAGATATACTTGGTTAGAACGTCATTTTACCAGTGTACTGAGTAGCATCATACTGGATTTTAAGGATTTATTATCGTCTCTAGTACTGGTGCTGCGGATTTGAAGACCTGTCAACAACCCGTATTCGGGATCTTACATCAACTTCTC
Source organism: Orychophragmus violaceus (assembly GCA_030180135.1). Classification (NCBI taxonomy): domain Eukaryota; kingdom Viridiplantae; phylum Streptophyta; class Magnoliopsida; order Brassicales; family Brassicaceae; genus Orychophragmus; species Orychophragmus violaceus. The sequence goes on along the minus strand of CM058235.1, from coordinate 18,752,530 downwards.
GACTTGTTCCCTTCGCCGATAAAAAAACATACCTTGGCGTATTTAAAGAATTTTTATAGCGCGCTTTTATCCGTTTGTTGGATGTATAGAGCCTCAATCCATATAGGACGTGCTGGCTAATATCCCTAAAGGATGTATGAGTTTGTCCACTGCGGCCGTCAGCAGACAAAGTAATTCGTTCCTAACAACTACGCATGCGATAAACTAGTAGGCGGATTCTAAGTTATAAAGTTCGTATCCTAATTTCAATCTATAGGAAAATAAATAAAACAAAAATGACAGAAAGAGTTTATTTTGTTACCGGACGACTTCAAGAATCTGGTCGGGGGTTGAATTTTTGCGGAGAGCGCTTAGCTTGGGATTTATTCGGAGAATGACTCGGCCTGGAATCTTCGAACTGGTTCAACTCGACCCGAGCTAGTTCAGCTCGGATTTCCGAGATGGTTCATCTTGGATCCGAACTGGTTCAGCTCGGGATTTCCGAGCTGTTTTGACTCGGGATTTCCGAGCTGGTTCAGTTCGGTTAGCTATGATTCTCCCAGCTGGTCTGCTGCAAAGTTCCTTTCCGATTTGCTCAGACTTTTTATGGCCGATTTGTTTGAAAGTCCCCAGCTGATTTGCTTCAAAATTTCCGAGATGGTTCTTTTGAGGTTTGAGTTTCGAGAATTGCTTTAAAAATTTGCGAGATCCGATATGGAAGTATAGATGTATACGGACCCACTCCCCCCCCCCCCCCATTTTTGAGAGGGGGACAGCTGAACCGATCAAAAGGTTCAGCTGCCTACATACCCCTTGCGGGGATCAAGCCGTCCCGTAGTTCAAAATGTTCCGTAAAATATATATTTTTTTCTTCAGTATCGGAATCTTCTTAGGTGCATCGTGTTCCATCCTATTTTGGTGTTGTCCATGGTTTCAAGTTCATATACTTCAGGACGAATCTCTCTCGTAATCATATAAGGTCCTTCCCAGTTTGCTTCGGTGTTCCGAAGCGCCGAGCTTTGCCAAACTCTTCTTAGGACAAGATCTCCTACGGAGAAATGTTGATTGCGATCGTCGGTTCGGTGAGATGGGCAGCTTCTCTCTGTTGCATTTGTCTGATGGCATGATTCTCCGTTCTGGGGATCGTCAGGGATTCGCCGTTCTCGACTTCCCCAAATCGTGCTAATTCCGAAGGGGGTTGGGAACTTGATGCATAGATGATAAGTCGACGGGACCGCCTTCATGGAGTTTATCCATGGAATTCCGAGAATCGCTCCATAGCATGTTGGGCGATTTACCACCGTAAACTCGATGACTTTGAAGACTCCTCCGGCGATTATCGGCAGCTCAATCTTTCCGAAGGTGGTTATGGGGTCTCCGACAAATCATGTTAGGGACAATTGGGAAGGTGTCACTTCATTCAAATTTACGTCCATTTTCTTTAGAGTCTCACAGAATATTATGTCCACATAACTTCCGGTGTCGATAAGTATGTCTGGTACACGACGATTCCTGATGATCAACACTACGACTAGTGGTTGTTTACCTGGGTGGCTGGTCTTCAAGATCCGTATGTCGTCGAATGTTATTGTAGGATTCGGATAACGATTTGACGTGCGCTGCTTGATGCTTCTTCTCGGGGTAGATGTGTCCCGCGACCGTCGAGGATAAGGATCGATAGAAAGTTTTGGTCTCGGGCGGTATTGCGGCCTTTCTACGATCATGTTTATCCTTTGCCTGCCGATTGGTTTAGGATCCTCTTTGCTTCCTTTCCTTCGCTTGTTATTGCCTGTCGCGGTTTGTCCTTCCTGATGGTTTCACTCTCGATCCGTTTTGTTTGAATCGTTGCTTTTGTTCAGCTTATTTGACTGATTTCCGATCTTTCCATCGTCGAGGTCCTTCAGAGTTATCGTATCTCCCAGTTCTCCAGCTACGAGTTTGGCCGCGAGTTGATCCCCAATCTACGACAGTCGGCAGTGTTATGTCTGTAGGATTGGTGGTGGTCGTAGAAGACTTTTCCGTCGTAGGAGCTGGGATTCCTCGTCCAAGTGTTTCACGAACTTTTCCTTCGTTATGTCGTCTTGTCTTCTTGTTGATCTGATCCGATCTGGTAGTTATGTGATCCAATCGTCCTTTCGTTCCGTGAAGTGCTGGTTGGCTTCGAGACTCGCCTCTCGCTGCTTGTGCTTGTCGATATACGAGTTTCCTTACTTGCGTACTTTTTCGATTTGAGCTTCTCAGACAAGACCTTCATTTCCTCTTCATCCACGATAAAATCTATTGCCCTGTGCAAGGCATCTGCCATCGTTTGTGGTCGGTTTAGCGAGACCTCCCTCCTAAAATCCGACTCGTACCAAAGTGCTTTCTTTAGTGCATCGATACCCACTTTATCGCTCAAACTTTCAATGCGGCTGGCGACTCCTTTGAACCGCTCAATTAATTTCCTCAGGCTTTCCGTTTCGCCCTGACTAAAAGCCCATAGGTCGACGTCGGAAGTATCCCTGTCCATGAAGATTGAGTATTGCTTCATGAATTCCTCCGATAGTTGTTATAAATTTCCGATGGAATCGCGCTCTAGCCTTGAAAACCATTCGAGTGCTGCCCCTTTTAGATGTTCTATGAGCATGAGGCAGAAACCGGCGTCTTTATCCTTTCGGGTGAGATTCGCTCTTCCCATTGCAATTCGGAAAGCCATCATATGAGCCTTCGGATTAGTTGTTCCATTGTAGAATGGGATTTTGAGCTTGCCCGTATTGAAAATCCGGGTTCCGGTTATTCGAGCTTTGAATGGTGTCTTTCGTGTCTCTTCCATGACGCGATCGATTTCCGGGGCGGCGCTTGTTTCCCGGTGAACCTGTGATCGTACAGTTTTAGTCTCCGCGGTTATCTTAGCCAGCGCGTCCCTGAGTTCATCGAGCTCGCTCCTTTTGTTGTTTCTTTGCCGTTCAGTTGGCCCGTTTTGGTGAGTTCACTCCATGTCATCTTCTTCTGATAGTTCATCGTCGCTTAGATGTGGGACGTATCGATCTGCGTCGATTCTTTCTTCGTCATCGGAGGGTGATGCGGTCCGATCCTTAGGCGGAATCGAGTCTTCGTTTTCGCAGTCTTCTGTGTTGCTTGTTGCCGCGGATTTTAGACCTCGAATTATCGGAGGACGATCTGTGGTGTTGGGTCTTGTTGCTGGCGGGATTCGTTCACCCATAGTCTGCTCGATCTTGCGACAAATTCCTTATCGTCTCTCCGGACGTTGAGAAGTCTAAGTGCCTTCGTTCGGTCAGGGAGAAATTCACCGTTCGGGTTGTCCGCGTACGGTTCCCGGTTTTCAATTTTTTTATCTGTTCTGTGAGGGTGCTGTTCGCCTTCTCATGTTCATCTGCCCTTTCTCTCAGCGCAGCTACCATCTCTTTCAGCTCGGCAAGAGTTGCATTGATTTTCGTGTCCGATGCGGCCGTGTTTGTAACGTTTCCGCTTGCTGAGGTGTTACCAGCGGTAACGTTGGGTGTGTTGTCATCGATCGGTAGTTGATGATCTATCTCATCTCCGTTTCCAATGGTAACCATATCTCCGAATCTGCTAATCGGTGGTTTTTAATTGTCGAAAGTCTCTATGTCCCCTCAGACGGCGCCAAACTATGAAGTCGAAACTCACACGGTCAAAACGTGTAGAGCAAAATTTTTAGGAAACATAAACTTTTAAAGATAAACCACGAAACTATTAAACTCGGGGGATGTTTTATTGATGTTAGATCAAAAGGAGTACATAGGTCGGAAAAAAGAATACAATGGATCCGAATTGGCTAAGAAAACTGTTTAAACTCTTAAGTCTAGATGCTAGGGTTTTTCGCTTCCCCTTTCTCGTATGACTTCCACCTCCTTATATAACCGCGGCAAGTCGGCTTCGAGAATATTTCCGCAAGATTTGCGGAAATCTTCCTGTTTATATCTCCTTCCTTTTTTCGTTAAGATATACATTTTTATCTCGGATTTTCCTCTTTATCTCTCCCATTCCTTGATTCTCACTTCTTCGAGTTTATCTTTCCGCGGCTTGACCTATTTGCCGAGTGGGCGGAGAACAGATGCTCCGAGTCCATTTGTATACGAACTTCTTTATTCGGCCCAAAGTCTCGGGTATACGAGTGTTGGTCATTTGGGCCTAAGTTCGTATTTCTTCTAACTTGGTCCGTTAAATTTAGTTTATCGGCCAAGAAGGTTCAAGCCTATATTTCCGAAGGTGGATCACGGCGAGTTTGTGCATATCGGTGATTGTTTGATTATCCGTTTGGGAATTTTAGAGAAGCAAAGTCCAGCTCGGAGGTTTACGAAAGATTCATTCAGCTCAGGATTTCTGGAGGGATAAATCATGATCGGGGAATGAGAAGGGAAGGATTTGGATCTGAGCTGGTTCAGCTCGGGTTTTGAACCGGTTCAGCTCGGAGAGCTCGTTCTTTGTCTGTTTGGATGTTTCGTCGATCCGTAGTTCCTGTCGGAAGATGCGTCTGGCCGATTAAAGTGTCGTCCGTTTCGAATGAAATGTATTTGTCGAAACCACTTTTACGACAAGTTGTTTAGGTGAAGTTGTCGGTACTTCGTATAACTTGGTTATTCGTACGAAACATTGTTTGTCCGTACCGGACGTTTTTCTGTGTTTGATCTTCCGATCTTGTTTTCGACAATTGTTTTCGTCGAGGGGGTTTTCGACCCCAACAAGGAACGTCAGAGGAATCCGATCCAGAGATACCAAGCCCCTAGGTGAGAAAATTAAGTCAAGATTAGAGGTGAAGTTAGTAGTGGATCCCTCGAATACCTGAGAAGATATGGGTGTCCTTGGTAGGTTGATCCGTGTGTGGTTTTCTAACAGTCATAGACCTACTGCAGATATGTCCAATGGTCACTTAGTTCCCGTTCCAGCGAAAATTTTCTCGAAAAAATCATAGTTTCATATTGATTTTGACTCAATAAAACAGACTAAACTGACTGACTCTATGAAAACAAAACACAATGTCAGCAACTACCTCCCCCAGACTTGAACAACACTATCCCTAGTGTAATAGAGTATAGAGTCAGTGGAATAGAGATCAAAACTTTGTGAGAATTGAGAAAACAGTGATCTTACCTTCTGTCGCGTATGGTGTCGACCGACACACAGCGTCAATCGATCGATTCATAGCTTTGGTCGACCCATGTTTTGGCGTGTACCGGATCGATCGCCACAGAATTCGTATTGTGTCGCCCAACACAAACGTAGAGTCGATCGACACCCTGCGCGTGTTTTAGTACCAAAGCCACAGACTTGATCAGGATCCTAGTTAGTTGTGTTAGTTACAAAATTTCTCCAATGTTAGCACTGTCAGATCACTCACAAACAAGTCAAATGCAACAAGATAGATAGATCAAAGTTCCACAAAGTTCAACTCAAAAGAAGCATGACAAATTGACTCAATAAAATACCAAACTGACTCAAGAGAGAGAAAAATGGAAAGTGAAAAGAAAAACAAACTCATGAAATACTAGGATCAAGGAGGAACTAAGAATCTGAATCATCGTCGTCTGCCTCTGGTGGTGTGGGTGATCTTTGACGCCTGCTGATATATCATGGTTTTTACCCATTTTAGACCATGATATAGTTGTGTTTTTAGTGTCTTTTGTCTTTGTTTAGAGTCTTTTACAGGTATAATCAGGTTTGGAGCTAAATTGGAGATAATGGAGCATTTTGGAGATTTTTGGAGTGTTTGGCCGAGAGATAGAGTTCACTGTCCGAAACAGAGGAAGGTGTCGATCGTTGCACTCTTGCATCGATCGATGCACCAGCGAGATGGGCCAAAAACTCGGCGGTTTAGAAGAATCAAGTTATTGCACTTTGATCCAGAAGTTCCTGATATTTACAAAGAAGCCCTTGGCCGAGATTATACCTATATAATCAAGTTTTAGTTGTTATTATGAGATACACTTTGATAATTAAGAGCAGAGGATTTTTAGAGCTTTTGGGGCTGATCTGAACCTATTACTTCATCTGTATTTGGAGAAGATTTCGAACCCCTTTTACTCTTATTCTTTTATGCAATTTATTCATTCTATGATTATGTTTTCATTATCTATGTCTGAGTAGATTCCTAGTTAGGTTTAGGGTTTCTCACATAGGATTTCATGACTTGCTAGACTTGTTCAAATTTAGTTAAGGATTCAAACTATATCTGTTCTTCAATTTAATTGTGCTTAAAGCTAGTTCTAACCTGATCAATTAGAATCTAGATCTTAGGTTGCTAAATACGTCACGGAAGTGGGGTTTAGGAATCTGAACTAATTAAATTGGGCAATTAAACTTTGCGCAAACGGAAGTTTGGTTTAGGATAATTGTGAACATATCAAACTTGGGATTAATGCTAGTTTAATCTGTTAGTTCTCGCAAACGAAAGTTTGGTTTGCTGCACTTAGACTTAGAGAATTATCGCAAAGGAATTTGGTTAATTCTATATCTGTGTTTTGAGTTCTAGAACTGTGCTTAATTAGATCCTTGCTGAATGAACTGTCTGCTTGTCTGATTTCCTGAGAATACCCTAGGCTTGACGCTTTTAATTACTTGCTTCCACAACCGCTAATCTCTGCTACTGATTTACTTTCTCGCACCGCTTTTAATTCAATCACATTGCTTATTTCTAGTATTAATCTCTACTGTTCTGATCTATTGAGACCAAGTGTCCCTGTGGATTCGATAACCCTATATACTACTTTGACATTGCTGTTCACTTGCAGTTTAGTATAGGGATAAACTTTGAGCCTATCAAGTTTTTGGCGCCGTTGCCGGGGACTCTTAGAGTCTTCGATAGGACCGAACTTAGGGTTTTTACTAGAAATTTTTCTTTTTGTTTTTGTTCTTTTTCGTTTTTATTTTTTTGATTTTGCTAACTTTTTCTCTGATTTCTCTCTGTCGCAGGTACGAATTTCGCCTTGCGTCGATCGTTGCATCCCTTGCGTCGATCGTCACTAGGCGATTCTGAGATTGAATCGATCGTTGCACTGATAGCATCGATCGTTGCTGGACGATTACAGACAGTTTATGCCAACGCAGAAAACTCGAAGTAATCCGAACTCGAGCTTGCTTAATCTCGGACTAGAGGAACTTGGACGTCTAGAGAGGACTATCAGAAGAGAAAAGAGAGAGAGAGAATGGTTCGAGAACGTCTGATCTTGATACCAGATGCTGAAGGTACCCTGAGGGACCAAGATAACAACCCATACAATGCTGCTGGGCATCGGGTTGATGCTGAAGGGAATGTCATCCCTGATCCTCCTGAGCAACAGCAACAGGAGCTGAACCGAAACCAGGGTCAAGGACAGGCCCAAGGTAGAGAGATGGTGGTTCATGAGAGGACACTAGCTGATTACAACAGACCTGATGAGTTTCATGCAAACCGAGCAGCTCTAGTGCTTCCTGCTTTTGAGAGGAATGATTTGGAGGTAAAGACCATCTATTACCAGCTGATGAGACAGATTGCTTTTCATGGTCTTCAAGAAGAGCAGCCTATGGATCACATTGACAAGTTTGAAGACATAGTCACTGGCATGAAGTATGAAGGAGTATGCCCGGACTATCTGTTCCTTAAGCTATTTCCGCACAGTCTTGCTGGAGACGCTAGTGCATGGCTGAGACAACTGGCACCTGGTCAGTATACTACTTGGGCAGCCTTAAAGAGTGAGTTCTTGCGTCACTTTTATGATGATGCGCGCTCGGATCAGTCCAGACAGGACATACTCACCTTTTCCCAAGGAGCTGTGGAGCCCTTGAAGACTGCCTGGATGAGATTTAAGCAGTATCAGCGTGACTGTCCACACCATGGATTCACAGAAGTACAGCTGATTGGTATTTTCTTCAGAGGCATAGATCTCCCTTATCAGACTGCGCTGGATAATTCCAGTAATGCTAATTTCAACACCAGGACTCCTACACAAGCTAAGCAGTTGATTGAGAACCTGATTGGCAGCAACAGTTGCAAGACAATGGATGAAAGGAGGAAGAAATCTGGTGGAACTGTAGAGAATTCTGATATAGCTAATATAAGATCCAGATTGGACACAGTCTACAATCTCCTGACTAGTAAGAAAACTGTCCACTTTGCCCAAGATGTAGAGGTGATTCAGGCTGAGGAGGAAACTCAGGAAGAAGATGTGAATTTCATAGGAGGTTCTGGTTTCCAAGGTAATAGATTTGGTAATCAACAGGGGAACAGATTCTCCAATGGTGGACAGACTGGTGGTTTTCAGAAGACCTATGGACAAGGTACTCAGAGAACCTATGGATCTACATCCTATCAGACTCCTCCTGCGCCTACAGCCCATGAGAGCAAAATGGAGGCTATGATGGAACAACTGATTGAGAGTCAGACCAAGATTTCTGTGGACTGCAACAAGAAGTTGGACGCTGTCTATGAAGACCTCAATGGGAAATTTGAGTCTCTGAGCACTCACATGAAGCAGTTGGATACTCAGGTGAACCAGATGTCCAGCTCACTGAAGGGAAAAGGAGTGGCAGACACTCATGTTAAGGCCTGGTCTGTGTGCATTAATGATGGATCTCACCTAGGTGAAAGATTTGAGCTAAGTACAGCTGAGTTGGTGACAGAACAGGAATTTTCGGATATTTGTGAAAAACTCTCGGGTGAAATCTGCTGCAGTGCGTCGATCGATGCAACATCGGCGACGATCGATACACCCGTCGGGATAGCAACGATCGACACACCCTTAGTGTCGGTCGTTGCAGGGCGTGAACAGACAGAACCTTCGGATGATAATAGCATAGATGCTGACTTGGAGCTTGATCGCCTATTCAATGGAGCCTCTGAGATTACTCAACAGGAGATCTACGAGCAGATCTTTAGACAACACTCCTCAGTGTCTGAAGTGATTAGGCAAGAGATTGAAGAGCTGAAGAAATTAGAAGGGATTGGTGAAGAATTGGAAGAAATTCCAACTTCTGATGATCCACCTTATCATCCATGTGTGCAAAGGTACCTGAACAAGATGTTGCCCCTGGATGATGATCTGAAAGACTGGGTGATAATAGTCCCTCAGCATATTAGTGATGTTCTGCTAACTAAGGTCCCGAAGAAGCTATCTGATCCTGGAGTCTTTGTGCTGGACTGTTCTATCTTTGAGGATAGCTTCAGGCGTTCTCTGTGTGATTTAGGAGCTGCTGGAAGTTTGATGCCTTACTCTGTGGCAGAGAAGCTGGGTATGCTGGATTTTACTCCTACTAGGACTTCTCTTGTCCTAGCTGATCAGTCCATACGAGTTCCTGAAGGACTCCTTATGGACATTCCGGTGAGAGTTGGAAACTACTTAGTTCCAACGGACTTCCTTGTGCTGAGATATGACTGTGATCCGGATGAAGCATTATTGCTTGGGAGACCCTTTTTGGCTACAGCAGGAGCGTTGATTGATGTTAGGAACAGCTTGATAGACCTCCATCTGGGAGATGAACCACTGCACTATGAGATGGATAAGCTGCGAAAGCCACTGATAGATGGGCAGACATTCACCATAAGGGACGCAGATTTTGAGCAACCTGATCATACCATGGTTATAGAACCTGGAGCACATTTCACTCCATCTTTTCTTGGCCATGAGCATTCCGCAACAGCCTACTCACCACCTTGGATGAGGAGACTTGAACAGAGACAGAAAAAGTCTCTGTCAGGACCTCCTGGTACTTGAAAATTCCCATCCGTCCGGTCAAGCTATTGACCTTAAACAAGCGCTGGGTGGGAGGCAACCCACCATTAGGTACTGGTGTTTTTCTACTTAATTTTCGGTGTTTTTGTTAGGATTTTACGTTTGTTTTTGTTTCTGGTGAGTTTATGTTTGCAGGTCTCGGTTAAATCGCAGTGCAACGATATCGTCACAACACGAAAGGAATCGCATTGCAGCGATCGTTGCGGTCCTGAGAAACGATCGACTATACACGAAAATCGCCAAGTAACGGTCGATGCATTAGTGCAACGATCGATGCTCAGCGACAGAGGTAACCCGACAGACATAATTTCACCTTTTCAATTTTTATTTTCTTTTTACCGATCCTTCGCTGGACACTACTGGGGACAGTGTGTCTTAAGTGTGGGGGAGGTGCTACTGACTTTTGTTTTCTGTTTTCTTAAGAGTCAGTCCGTTTTTCAAAAAAAATTTGTTTTATTGAGTCAAAATTGTTTAAGTAAGAAACTATGATTTTCTGAGAAGATTTACAAGACTTGCAGGAACTTAAGTAACCATTGGGATGAAGTTGCAGGATCTATCTCTGACTATTAGAAAACCCCATCACAGATCAACCTACTGGGAACACCCACATCACTTCAGGTATCAGAGGATCCTTTTACTGACTTCAACCTTAATACTGACTTAGATTTCTCACCTAAGGGCTTGGTATACTTTGTGTCGGATTCCCTTGTTAGTTCTGACACAGCCTGTCAACCTATCCTATTTAGTTCCCTTCTCCCCTTCTGTAAAGTAAAAAAAAAATAATAATAATAATAAACTGAGGATGAGTTAGTAACTCCGAAGTGGTCATGGGAATAGTAGCAAACACTATTATCTCTCATGTGATCCATGGAATGTGTCCAAAGTACACCCCATAACGGGAAGAACACTGATAAAAAAAAAAAAATGATACCCAGTGGGGAAAAATCAGTTGTTAAAGAAGGGAAAGAGAAGAAAGGGACTAGAGAAAGATAGTATGGTGGTCTAGAGCTGATAAGGTAAGAATCCATGTGCCCTTTGATCGATACTCCTTAGGTGAGACCGCACTTAAATACTTGCAGAAGTCAGTAGGGAGAATTTGAATGCTTGAATGTGATTGTGGAGTTTACCTAGGACAGTTGCTAAGTGTGGGGGAAGTACATTGTGGTCTTGATATCCTGTGATTGATTTTTGCAGTGGTTTACTAAGGGGAATCTGAGTATTGTAGCTTCTAGGATGAAATGAGTTTCTGAAGAGTTTTCAAACCTCTTCACCATGTTTTAGTTCTCTGTTTTGCTTGAGGGCAAGCAAAGGCTAAGTGTGGGGGAGTTGATATATCATGGTTTTTACCCATTTTAGACCATGATATAGTTGTGTTTTTAGTGTCTTTTGTCTTTGTTTAGAGTCTTTTACAGGTATAATCAGGTTTGGAGCTAAATTGGAGATAATGGAGCATTTTGGAGATTTTTGGAGTGTTTGGCCGAGAGATAGAGTTCACTGTCCGAAACAGAGGAAGGTGTCGATCGTTGCACTCTTGCATCGATCGATGCACCAGCGAGATGGGCCAAAAACTCGGCGGTTTAGAAGAATCAAGTTATTGCACTTTGATCCAGAAGTTCCTGATATTTACAAAGAAGCCCTTGGCCGAGATTATACCTATATAATCAAGTTTTAGTTGTTATTATGAGATACACTTTGATAATTAAGAGCAGAGGATTTTTAGAGCTTTTGGGGCTGATCTGAACCTATTACTTCATCTGTATTTGGAGAAGATTTCGAACCCCTTTTACTCTTATTCTTTTATGCAATTTATTCATTCTATGATTATGTTTTCATTATCTATGTCTGAGTAGATTCCTAGTTAGGTTTAGGGTTTCTCACATAGGATTTCATGACTTGCTAGACTTGTTCAAATTCAGTTAAGGATTCAAACTATATCTGTTCTTCAATTTAATTGTGCTTAAAGCGAGTTCTAACCTGATCAATTAGAATCTAGATCTTAGGTTACTAAATACGTCACAGAAGTGGGGTTTAGGAATCTGAACTAATTAAATTGGGCAATTAAACTTTGCGCAAACGGAAGTTTGGTTTAGGATAATTGTGAACATATCAAACTTGAGATTAATGCTAGTTTAATCTGTTAGTTCTCGCAAACGAAAGTTTGGTTTGCTGCACTTAGACTTAGAGAATTATCGCAAAGGAATTTGGTTAATTCAACATCTGTGTTTTAAGTTCTAGAACTGTGCTTAATTAGATCCTTGCTGAATGAACTGTCTGCTTGTCTGATTTCCTGAGAATACCCTAGGCTTGACGCTTTTAATTACTTGCTTCCACAACCGTTAATCTCTGCTACTAATTTACTTTCTCGCACCGCTTTTAATACAATCACATTGCTTATTTCTAGTATTAGTCTCTACTGTTCTGATCTATTGAGACTAAGTGTCCCTGTGGATTCGATAACCCTATATACTACTTTGACATTGCTGTTCACTTGCAGTTTAGTATAGGGATAAACTTTGAGCCTATCACCTGCGGCCATGAGATAGACGCAGGTGCAACTGAAAGCTCTCGCAATATCACCCCACATCGTCCTGACAGTGTCTACCAAACACCTCCATTGTGGATCTGCATCGTAACCAGGAGGTGGCAAAGGAGCATCCATAGGAAGATCCCAATGCGGATGTGGACCCCCAGAAGGGTCGGTAGTAGGCTCGTCTGCGGCAGGAGTAGGGGTATCTCGGGAAGAAGCTCCTCTGCGGGAACGAGCAGGAGGTGCTTGTCTCTCATCTCTCGGATCAGGTCTAAAACGCAAGGCCTCCTGTGTATCGATCGAGGTCAATGCAGCAGATGGAAGCTTAACTACGCAATCCTCCACGACATCTCTATAGCACCATACCAAACCTGGCTTCAGCCAGCTCGCACTCAACAAGTGTTCCTCATTAATCTTAGAGAATATGTGCTCGCATGTATAGTTGTGCAGTGGTATCCTGAATTGCTGAAATATAGGTGTCAGAAGACTACCCAAAGACTCTGTCTTGCATGACCTTGTACCTCTAAACAACTTCGCATGTAGGGTGACCAAATGCTCTCCAAACACTGCACCTAGGTTGGTCCGCTCGTATGGACCTTCTTGTTATACTCATGGGAACAGAGATGTCCCACTGCTGGATGAAGTAGTACCAGCTCCTGCATCCTCATATTGTTTGGCTCCATCTTGCACAAAAGCATAGTAGCCAACACTGGTACGACATACCTCAGGACTCACGGATGTCGTACATCTCTCATATTCGCCTCCTAAGGAGAAGTATGGTGTAGAACCGAAGTTAGAAGTTACTCCAAAACTTCTCTAGATCAGGAAATCTCTCTAGAAGTCTCGCTCACGTGTAACCCTTCTTGAACCAATAGATAGCACAAAGACCATACAGTGGCAGCCTGTATCTCCTGCCATGTATCATGAAGCACAAATGACCTTCTTGCGCATTCTTGGCGTTCCAGTCCCTGTATGTGACCCGTACTGTGGCTATAAACTGTCGTACCAACTCCGGGTACAAAAGTAGCGGACGTAAGGCATGGAACCCAGACCCATCTTCCTCAAGCATAGCACAACCTGATCTGTCATACCCATCATCCTCAGAAGGTCATTGGGCTCACCAAATGCGTAGGCTTAATCTCAACATCACACCATGCATTGTACAACAACGTGTCGTACTCAGTCCCATGTGTCCAATACCTCTTTGTGAAGATAATCAGGATCCGTGACAATCTTCCTGAGCGACACAACCCACACTTAGGAATTTCAATATCTTATCTCTAGGCTATGAGTGTGTCGGAAGTTCAGAAGGTAACTGTGGAGAACTCGGAGGAGACTGAGGGGTCATAGGCGGAGGAGGCTCTGCTGGTGCTGTCCCAAATGAACTTGTCTCGTCTGTACGGTTTCTTTTCTTTTGAGGCATCTGTGAGCAAAAATCAGCATAAACTAGAATCAGATGAAGAATCCTCAACAACAGCATAATCAGCATCAAAACCAGCATCAAATGGAGCAGTACAAGCAGCCTATACACGTTTTCATTCCTGTCATTTTCGCACAAGATCACAAGTTTCATCACAAAACCTAAATTCTCAAAAACTTGCAAAATCAAACGTGAAAACCCCTTAAGCATCATCATTCCACTACCAAACGACCTAAATCAGATATATATCATCACATAATCAAGAGATTGAAGCAAAAACCGAATCTATACCCTTACAACTTTCACTGAAAAATTGAGCTTAAGAGCTCATACCTCGGTTTCGACACAAACGGATGAAAATGGAATCAATGGATTTGGTCAAGAAACGAGGGAAATCGGATGTTTGGGGCAATTTTCGCGAATAGAGGTGTTGGGAGAAAATGAAGAACAGTTCGTGAGAAAGAAAAGAAAAGAAACACTTACCTTGGGACGCCTGGTGTTGATCGATCCGACCTTTTGGTGTCGATCGACACGTGTTTTGGGAAAGTGAACCGGTCAAAGCGGTCTAACCGAGGTCAAACCTCAATTTCGTGAAAAGCGAATTGATCGATCCAAAGTAATGGATCGACCCTCTGGTCCACTGTATAGATCGACATGAGACATGTGTCAGCTCGACACAATGTCTTCCTATCGCTAGTTTACCCTGTAAAGACTCAAGAAAAGCAAAAAATGAGAAATTAGACTAAAAACTCATATATACAGACTCACCAGTGGATTGTCTCCCACCCAGCGCTTGTTTTAAGTCATTAGCTTGACTATGGCATGTGGCCAGACGTCAAGTGGTTTCGCCAAAGGCAGAGCGTGCCTTTTCGAAATTCTCCTCATCCATGGTGACGTATATGCATTGTGCGCATAAGACTGACCGAGAAACTTGGGAATCACAGCAATGTCAGGTGAAGCATTTCGTTTTCTGACTCTATTCCCTGCGAAATCAGCATCAAAGTCAGTATACATAAGGTCATAGAGCGCATACCTTTGCTTTTTCGGATGTGGTCTAGGTGTGATGTCTGGAGCTTTCTGCTTAAGAGCAGGTGTAGGCTTTGAAGATGTTAGAGCAGGCTCAGAATGAACCGCCATCTTCTCCTCTCCAATCTCAGTCTATGGTTCTATCTCAACACTGAAAATCTGTCCATCAATGGTGGATCTCTAAAACATATCCATCTTGAACTGCAAAGGCTTATCTCCCAAGTGGAGAGCAATCAGACCATGTCTCACATCAATCACAGCTCTAGCAGTAGCTAAGCAGGATCTCCCCGGCAACGGCGCCAAAAACTTTATAGGTCAAATCTTAATCCCTATTTCTAAGTGCAAGTGCACAATATCGAACGATGTAGTATCTAGGGTATCGAATCCACATAGACTCAAGTTTCACAAGATAGATTATGAGTAGTCGAATTAAGCTAAGAGAAACAGATTGTAAAACAGTAAACAAAGCAGCAAAGTAAGCGAGTGAAGTAAAGCGAGTGTAAACAATTAGCGAAGGCGTCAGGTTTCGAGAAGTTCTCAAGAAATCAGGAAATCAGATAACAAACAATCAGGATTCAATCTATTAGCATTCTTGAACAAGAATCACAGAAGTATAACTAACCAGCTCTCGCTGCGATAATTATCTATGTGATGTCTAACAACCTAGCAAGCCAACTCTCGTTGCGAATCCTAGAGTTCTAGACATGCATTAATTCTAAGTTCGTTCGTTCACAATTTCTCTAAACCAAATCTCTTTGCGAATAGATAAATTGCTCACCTAAATTATTTCTAGTTAATTAACCAACTGTCATTGCGGAAATCAACTTAATATCAATAATCTAAATGGCCATTTCAGATTAAGTGTTAAGAACGATTTAGAAGAAGAACTAGATGTTGAATCCAAATTAATCAATTACTCTAACATTCCTTGAAATCCCTAATGAGAATCCCTAACCTAACAAGAGATCTACTCAGACATGGCAATTGTCACAAAAGACATAATCAGAATAGATGTCATATAAAATCCAAAGAGTAAGAACTGGGGTTCAAAATCTCTTCTCTCTCGAGTGCAAGACCAGCCCCAAATCTCCTAATCTCTGATAAAGTAAAGCTTAACCTAAACAATGGCTTAAGAACCCTAATATAAAGTTAAAACACGAATTGGACATCTTTGTAATTATGAGAAACTTCTGAGCTAAATTGCAAATCCTCGAAGTCTTCATTAAACTGGCGAGAATTTTCTGATCACGATCTGTGTCGACCGACACCAAAGGTGTGTCGATCGACACCAACCTCGACGATCATACTAACTCCTTGCAATCGCATGAATGCTCCAAATAGCTCCGAAATGCGCCATAATATCCAAATGTGCTCCAAACGTGCTAAAACTGTAAAACACCTTAAAGGACTCGAAAGAATCTATAAAAGACTCGATTATGTACATATATCATAGCTCAAAACACCTAAAAACTATGATATATCAAGCGCAAAATTGAGTCACAAGCTGCTGAGCTAGCTCGACAAGCAAATGAGCAAAAAGAGTTGGGCATGGTGGTAAAATATCTTCGGAAAACAGACCCGACATACCTCGACTTCTGCAAAACCCATAATGCTGAGCTAACATCTCCCTCTTCTCCTACTGATTAGGACTCAACTTGTTCACATTTGTATAAACTTGTATATAATGTTTGAATGTTCTGTTTTTTGTTTTAAGACCAATGTGTATGCACTTTAGGTTTTAAACTTTAATATATCATGTTGTTTATTGTTATAAAGCTTATAGATTCATAATTTATTAGAACAATCAAGATACAAAAAATCAAAATAGTGGAAAACAAAAATAAAATTGGAATTAAATTCTTATCCCGGTTCAAGTTGTTAGTCGCTAATTAGTCACGACAATAGTCACAAATCAGTAGTTAAGTAGTCGCAATATAGAAAAAAATTAAATCCTATGACTAATTTAGTCGCTAATACGTCGCTAGAATAGCTGCTAAATAGTCGCCAAATGGTTGCTAATGTAGCGACTACGTAGCGACCAAACATTAAACGACTTTAAAGCAACTGTTTATTAGTCGCTTTGTTGATCGTAAAAGTGTCGCTCATTAGTCGCTAAATTTAGCGACTCGACTAATATTAACAAAATATATATAGTCGCTAAATAGTCGCATATTAGTGACTAACTCATTTAGTCGCTATGTTTTGCGACCCAATTGCAACTATTTTCACAGTCGCAAAAAACTTATTTTCTTGTAGTGGAGGAGACCGAAAAATGAAAGAGGCAAAGGGAGGATGCGGACTTTGGCAATGTTTGATTCGGGCGACGGACGAGCAGTGCTTCACCTCTAAATCTCTCTTGCCTCCTCTCTTTAAGGGAGAAACCTTACGATTCTTAAAATCTGTTTGGGATTGTAATTGTAATAAATTCCCAAAACAAATGGGGGGAAGGAGGGGGGTATTTGGACGGGTTAGGGTCATGACATTTTGTTTGATGTTATGTACAATGCTACTTAGAAATCGATTGAAACTTGACTTAATGTCATATTGCTATTACTGACCTGTAACTGACTAAATAGGATGGACTTTCTATTAGCTCGTATGGTCTTTCAAACAATGGTGTATGGGACTTTTAAACAGAGGAACGTGAAACACAACTAGCTCATACCATCCAAAAAAATCTGTAACCGAATCACTTATCTACATTGAAACCATGGTGGGAACCCAAATGAGACTGTCAAGTGTTTGCACACTGTTTCCCTCCTCTTTAGTCTCCAATCCTAGCTCTTAGCCTACTATGCTCTGTTTTTTGTCAAGTATGTTATTTTGTGTTCATAATTCTACTGTATGAATGATAACAACCAATAACCGTCTACAAATTCATAAACTTCAAAAATGGAGTTTTAGATCAAATTTGATCGCATCATATGTTGAAAAATGTCTAAGAAAAAATCACATGAGAAGATTTAGATAAATAAAAAATATCAAGATACCCACTAAAGTTTCAGTGTGCTCTTAAATCTTTAGAAAAAACTCAATGCCTTGCACTTTTTGAGGTAGATGGATCATCATCTACATTCGAAACTGGTTCTTTAATGACAGTCATTAGTTCATCAATAGTGTATTTGTTCTGATCCTAGAAAAAAAAAAAGGAATATTAGTCATTTTAACATATAAAACCATATAATATTTTATTAAGATACACAATTTTATGTTTTGGTGTGATTGCATAAACCGGTAAAAGCATTATATTTTCCTAAAGGATGCATGACGTAATAAATTCGTAAATGATAATAGTTTTTTTTTTTTTACAGTAGGGTTCGATGATGATATTAGTTAATGAAAACCTAACTAATACACTAAAGGATGCATGACGTAACAAATACACTATTGATGATATTAAGTAGAGAATGTAATAGATTCCAGATACATATCTTGATAATTTTCGTTCTTATCATCCTTGAAATATTGTGTAGTCTATAATCTAATCAAACATGATATTGTGAAGTTCAGTCATCAAATATCAAATATGGCATTTCACAGATTCATGTTCTCCCTATATATAAAGCATAACATATCATTGTTTTTCACTGTTAATTCGTTATCAACTGCCAAGATGAACAAAGATTAGGGGTTCTAAGCAGCACGTGCATAAAAGAGAATGAAGGAGAAAAAGAAATTTAACTAACCTTTAGTTTGTCAAGTAGCACCTCCAATTTGTGATCATACTTCGGTTTATCATTTCCCAAATAATCATATAAAGTCTGCTCCAGAGAACGCACCATACGAACAACATCACAAGCATGGTTCTCCTTGTCCTTAACTGCTTCCAGAAGCTCATACAATCTTTTGTCACGATACGAATCACCAGTTAACATATCAAACTCCTCCAACATTGACTTATAATCTCTGTCATTGACAAAATTAAAGCTTTCATCTTCCGTTGTCTCAACCTTCTTGATGAACCTTTTTGGAATATATTGTTTACGCCTTGACTTCCGTTTCTCAGTTACAGGAAGATCAATCTCATGTTCTTGATCTTGTGCATTAACCACACTAGTGCTTTCATGATTCCTTCTCTCAACTTTCTTGAATACCTTTTCCGGAATAGTTGGTGCACACATTGGCTTCAAGGTCTGTATTTCCTTTTCAGTCCGAGGAAGATCACCAACTCTTGAACTCGGGGTCTTTTCCAGAAAGAGACCAATCTCGTGTTTTTGCTGCTCACTGAAACCATTATGAGTTAAATTCCGCAGCTTCTTCTTAGATGTATCATAAACCTTTTCCACAACAAAGTCAGCTTCTTCTCTACAGACAACCTTATCATCTGACACGAAATACACAAGACAAGGGCGTTTCACGGATTCAGCAAACACTTCTTCATCGCGATGGAAACTATAAAAGAGGTCCCTTGAATCTTTGGGTTTCCACTTTCCAAGATATTTTTTGTCCACATCTTCTGGACGATAAAACCATTGGACATCAAGTTTTATGTAGCCTTCTATACCTTGTCTATATATATCCTGTCAAAAAGTTTGATTATGATAAGGCAAAACCTGAAAATCATATCAATTTGTTTCTCTTTACCTTTATGATTGCAACATAGGGTTTTTGGTATGCCTCCTCCCCTGGAACCAATAGCACTGAATCCTCCTATTTCAAATGGATAAATTGACAATTATAATGTAAATATAACCCAATGAAAACTACACAGATCGAACAAAAACAACTATTGTTTTTAGTGTCATTTTGAATTTTTCAAAATATTGAAAAATTTATATAGTGTTGATGCCTCGTCCGTGGCACAAGCTTTGTCAGTTTTTATTTATCAAGTAGCTATGTATGCTATTGTATTAGACCACTGCTATAACTTGATATTTTTAAATCTTTCATAATTTTACTAATACTTTTTCAGTATTACAAATGTAAACATATAATTTCTATTATTCATTTTCTTTTCTTTTTATAGTTTTCTTAGGTTTTGATTATGGTTTGCTAATATATATTAGTATGACTTTAAAAATGTTCGTTGTATTTTATTTTACTTTCATACACAAACTAAAAATTACTAGAAAAACTGATAGAAAAATGTTAGAGCAAAGCAAAACGTACCAATCTATATTTTACGCCTTGAAACTTGAACTTCTTGTAATGAAATTTCTTATTTTCTCCCTCACCAGTAAACTTAATAACATTGCCCCTTGGTTGCGCACAATCCTCCGGTCTCCACTTGGATTCACTGTCATTGATCTTCTTTACTGACGTTTTCTCCGCAATTTCCCTCTTCCTCTTTTTCTGCCTCCTTTCCATTTCTTCGGTATTCGACTTCACAGGCTTTGTCTTGGACAATGGAACATTCAAATTCTCAGTCAGCATCAGCATAGTTTATGTAGCTTGATTTGTGCCTGAAATTATAGACTTAGAATCAATATAAAAAAATGAACATGCAAATATTGACATTGACCCAACAACTTAGTATTTCTTTTTTGTTCAAACATAGATTATATTAAAAAAGCTTAAATGCAGATTACAAAAAGAGGATAAAAGGAGGACTCTTTGTTAGAGAGGACGACTCACTTGTTACATAATTGATAAATAAAGTATTAAAATAATAGGTTAAACGGTTTGAATCGTAGTTAAAAACCAAAAACTTTTTCAAAATTATAAATAACATATGAAGTTTTAATGGTTTTAAAGAATTTGGATTCAGATTTGGTAATCCTGACTTGAAAATCAAGATATATGGATTTGGTTTTGAAGGATCCAAGATTTTACTATCCACATTCAGATATAGTCTCTCGAATTTTTGGAGCGAATCCTGAATTTATCATAGATCCGGATAATAATTCCACTCCTTTTATATAAGTAGTAGTTACTTTTATATAATATGTTGCAAATAGTAGTATAAATATTTGATAATTTTTGTGCCCATTATTCATACGGGGGATCCCTTTTTAAAATAATAACCATTGTTATCATGACAGATAATAGCAGAAATTAGATATTTGTCATTAAGAATCATGTAACAGGTATGAACATAACTTAATATCTAATTTGGTTTGTCCATTAGTTGTTTTTTGTCAATCAAATATATTAATTAAAACGTTTCGGATTTAGCCCAGTATAAAGTCATGGAAAATACAAAAGAAAAGTTATTATCTTGAGTAGGGTTCTAGTTCTCTAAGCCAATAAATCATTTTTAAAATTGAAATAACGAGATATTAATAAAAGTTAAGAAAACATTTTTTCGCATGTTAATGACTTTTAATTTGCCAAAAGAAAAAAGCTGTCTAGTCTACTACCTTGAAAGTCATCCACAGAAGATCAAAATTTCATCTCAAACTTATTAGTATCAAAGAGTTTAAAAGAAATTACATAAAAATTATCACTTTTCATTCGTCAGTTTGATATTTCTGTTTCATATTGGAAAGAACTTTTTAGGTGCAGATTCGGAGGAGTAACACCACCTCATTCCCTTAATATTGTTACTATTGTATATTCGCTCCAAATGAGGTCACACTCGGGATATTATCGAACAACATCCTAATTTTTTTTTTCAATTCTCTATTTACAAATATACTAAACGATTAATTATTAATTCTTTTCAATGTTCAGAAATTTCTGCTCAATTATTGAACTAAATAATCAAAGTTTGTAAACATAGACCATAAAGAAATTTGTTTCAGATTTGATGGAAATAGGGACAATTCCGAATCTTGAAGAAGAAGTAGATGACACCCAAAACTCGAAGAAAATTGCTCTTTAAAGCCACTCTACAGTGTTGTTGTTCTTTTTTGTAATATTATGAAAATATAGTTTATTGATTTTAATATTTATATATATTATGTAGATTATATATATAACATTCTAAATATTTGGATATGCTAATTACCCGTTCTCAACGCATTTCATATGAGATTAGATAAATGTATGAATAACTCATGCAACCTAAAAATTAAATCACCCATAAACTCAAGAAACATTCAATTATAGTTATACAAAGAAAAAAAACAAAAAAAACTCGTACCTGCTGCGTATCCCACCAACCAAATATTGATATCTTTTGCTTTTGTTCTACAAATAAAACTACTCAAGCGCAAATAGTTATATAAAAAAAGTTATAGGGTGTACAATGAATCAGTACATACAAATATTTCAAGTCAAAGATAATATAAAGATATGTTTATAGTTATGTCTAAAATAGTTCTTCAAGTCAAAAGTGATATAAATGATTACTTCTAGTTCATACAATGTATCTGTGTTATAATTTTAAAATAGATACTTAAGGTAGAAAGAAAGAGGTAGAAAAGGAAACTGAAAAAATAATCTTTGATCTTTAAAAAAAATCTTTGATATCAATAAACAATATTTCTATAAATTTTATTTACTTCTCTTTTTTTTGCCAAAGTCAAACATAAATTATTTATTTCTTAATAGAAAATTAATTATCTAATATATAATGAGTCAATTTGTTCTTTCCACATATTCACATATTGTCACGCCACTGACCTTTTAAAAAAATAAATGGGCCTACGATTTCAGCTAATGGGTCCTGCATTAAATCAAACATTTGCTTCTCTAATGGGTTTCCACAACTAATAAATACTAAACTCAAAAATAACCCAAATACTAAACCCTCTGGGGGATTTTTAACAATTTTTTTAATATATTTTTGAAAAAAAAATCAAAAAAAAAAAAAAGAACCAATCAGAACGCTACAGTAACAAACCCGAGCTCTTACAGGCTCTTATTTAAGAGCCGATTCTTAGTTTTGGGGCAATATTTTATTTTTTTAATTCAACTTGGCGTAGGAACTTGGGCTAAAAACCCCTCTAAATACTTCAATGGACATGCTCTTATATTAATTGATTCAACAAAATCATACACACAACTCACTCTCACAAATAACTCAAATAAACTCAAGTTCTTATCTTTTAACGAATTTCTCTCCAACCTCTCTCTACACAGTCTTCGTTCCGTCTTTCTTAGCTCCAGTCTGTCGGTTGGCATTTCACCGTACCAACAATCGGGTTACTTTTGATTTCGGCGTTTCTCGCCGGTCCTATTTTCCGGTTTCAATCTGTACTATAGCTTTGCTTTAAGCGACTTTTTCTTGCAGCTCGTTGCCTTGCATAATAAGTGAAGAATCCAGATCTGGTTTTCCCTAAACCTTTTGATCTGTTTTCTTCCCACTCGGCTTATAGTATCTGGTTCGCCGGACTTCTCTAATTCCTCTTTGGAATTGTTACGCTTTGGTCCACGGTGTCACATGATCCAGCTACTCGCCAATAATTTATGTCTTTCTTCATGCTTCATGCCGATAATGTCTTTGTCGGTGGCTTTCATGTAGTCGTTTCTCGGATGAACGACACGTGGCTGCTAGGTTTCTTAGACACACTTCCGTGTCTATCCGATCGAATCGACTTTTCGGTTATATGTTTATTGGGTTGCGTTTAGCCCATTGCTTGTTCTCATATTATTGTCAATCTTTGTGTAATTGTCCATTGGGCCAGTTTCATATTAAATGGAATTGCCGACTAAAAAACAACCCAAATTTTTATATTAATTGATTCAACAAAATCAAAACATAACTCATTCACACTACAAAAAAGGGATTGTGTTACATCATTTATTTAGTATCACAAAACTAAATGATACTATTTTAACTCATTTATTAATAAATGACACAACATATGTGTTTTAACATCAGTTATGATAAGTGATGCTTGTTTTGAATCAGTTTATTAAAATCGATACAAATTCCTATTAATTCGTATCACTTATATAATATTGATACAAAATCTAAATTTATATCAGTTACACAAATGATGTATTTATTAGTTATTGTTAACATTATTTCATAAAAGTGATACTAATATTACATCAGCAGTAAATGATGTAAATATAAATCTAATTAACTCACTATAAAAAAACTGTTCGGATTAGTTATAGATTTTCCGTAACTATTTTTTAAATTCAAATAGCTATGAATTAGTTACGACTAGAATAAACCAAAATTCATAATTATTTTGTAGATGTCCATAGTGATATAGGCAAAAAAATAAATTTGTGGCTATAGAAAAATAGTCACGGATAGCTACGACATATATGTGGAAACAAACAACCACGAATAGCTACAACATAAAACATGGAAAAATAACCATATCATATATATTTATAGATATATGTAGCTATTCAATGAATATAAAAATACATATGATATAGCTATGATTTTATTTGTGATTATCCACGGTTTTATGAAATAGCCACAAATAGGTACATATTTATTTGTGGCTATTCAAAACTCTAAACCCTAAAGAAACCTTAAAACTCTAAAGTATAAACAAAATCAAATAAATTCAATTACTACAATATATGCAAAATTAAGATTCAATACTTACAAAAGAATATTATTTTTAAACGTTAATTTATAACCTTAAATATAACCCTTCAAACCCTATACAATAAACCATAATCATACTCTACACATAATTTTTTAATAATAAACTATAAAATCAAAACACACAAAAATAATTATATATATGAAGCTAATATTTAAACATTTAAATATATATTTTACATAGAATTAATTTAAAATTATTTTAAACAATAATAAGTTAAAAGTCTAATAATTTTTTTAAATCACTAATATTTTAATACTAATAATAAACTAAAAAGTCTTAAACAACAATTTATGTATTCTATATACTGAAAAATAAAATTTAAAACTTTTTAAAATAAATAAAATAATGTAAACAAAAATTAAAATCAAATTAAATCATTTTTAGTTATTATATATATTTATTTTATTATTTTTAAATCATTTATAAAATTTAGCATATTTTTATCTTTTACATTTTTAAATTTAGAACTTTTTAAAATTTTATTTTAACCATTTGTATTGTTTTAATATCATTTTTTGAATTATATATTAATTATACCTTAAAAAATTCTATTGGCCAAAAATCTATCATCGGATCATACTTTTAAACTGTTGATTAAAATATATGAAGGGTTCAGATTTATTTCAGCAAGCACACAAATCATTTTTATTAACCGTTAGATCTCCAGCTATTTTAAATCTGAACCGTTGATGTATTTAACCTAATTAATTAAAGGTTGTCTCATGTCTTCCTTCCTTCGTCGTCTCCATGCTTCGTCTACATTTTTATATTTATGTTTGTATCAAATCGTTAAAGGAATTGGTAGAAAAGACAAAACTAATTTGTCAACATTCACCACCATCAATTCCTCCGTATTCATCCCTTTTTGATGCCTCTTCCTTCCATTGTTCACTTTTTCCGTATTCATCCCTTTTGTCCTTTTTTATTTTTTTTGTTTATATCAAATCCTTTAACGACCTGAAAGAAAAAGACGAAATCAATTTGCTGGGTAGGCTTTCTCCTTTGTTTGATTTTGAATTGCTATTTGCTGGTGAATGTGTGTTACTCGGACTTGAATTTTAGTTTACTGGTTTTTGTCAATCTGTCAATTGCAGGTGATTTTTTAGAAGATGAAGACGAAGCACTGAGGGAAGAAGATGATACGTTCTGCGATTGGGATGGGGAAGAAGATGAAGTGTTTTCCGATGGGAAATCATGTGAAAGAAGACAAAGCAGACCAAAATCAGAATTTTATTTTAATTGTGGATCGGTTTTTTTTTTGTCAAAGAAGCACCTTCAATAAGATGAGAAAATTATGTTGGGCTTGAATGGTATGTCAGATGAATAGCAGAATAACGGAATAACTGAATAATTGTTGGCGAGACGAACTGAACTGAATCAAGTTTCTGTAGAAAAATTTGAAAACGCCGAAAAGCTAGTTTTAGTAGATTAATCACATTTTGTTTTTTATAGTTATATTTTTAACACGCTAGTTGTATATAGCGGAATCACGTTTTCAAAACGTGAAAACGTGAATAAGTGATGAATGTTATGAACGCTAAAAAATAGCGGAATCACGTTTTCAAAACATGAAAACGTGAATAAATGGTATACCATTCATCACCGTTGTATTTGTTTCTAACATTTAATATATTTCTTTTTTGGTTGACATAATATATTAGTTACTATTTGATTTATTTTGATCGTGACAAGTTTTTTTTCTTTGCATTTAAAATTAATCATTTTAGATTAATTTATTATAATTACCAAAATGCTAAAACAAGACAATAATTTGTATCACTTTACAAATGTTTTGAAACATATAATTACACCTATAAATATACTATAATTAGCAAAATTATTTTATATCGATTATGGTAAATGATACAATTGTTAGAATTATTTATAAAAACTGATAAAAATATTAGCATCAATTGCTATAATTGTTCCAAATACTATCATCGATTATATTAATTGATGCAAAATTTAACATCATTTTTTGCAAGTGATATTAATTAATATTAATTACAATAATTGATACAAATACTTACAACAATTGTTTAAATTGATGTAAAGTATTTGCATCATCACTTTCAGAGTCACTTATTTAAATGCTGTAAACGTCATTTGTATCATTTATAACTAATTTGTATCATTTATAACTAATGCAAATATATAAAATAAATGATGTAACACATGACCTATCTTCTTCACGACCTTCCTTCTTCCTCATTCATTCGACAACACTTCCTTCTCATTCATATCAACATCCACCATTACAACTACCATTTCAACTTTTCAAGTTATTAAAAATTTCTTCAATTTTAATTATTATGATTCAGTTTTGCTTATTACTCGATAAAAATTCCCTTCACTTTCAATTCTACCTGTTTCATGTTTGTCATATAAAACTATCACTAACAACACAAACCATCATCCGACATGCACAACCATCTAGTTTCCATTTACCAGTTTTCCCCTTCATTTCTATATGGCTGAAATTGATGTCGTTGTGATCCCTGTCTTAACGACCTATGTCGCCTACAACAATTTACAGTTTCATCACAACAACGCATAATACGGTTCTGGGAAGCAAGAAAATATCAAAAAGGATGGTGAATTCATTAGAATTGTACTTCTGAGTTACCAATTCATATCTGATTTTTTCGTTTGTCATGGAAGCCGAACGCTTAGCTTATAAGTTCAAAGGCTACTTATCTCTCCCTCGATATCGATCACAAGTCACAATCAGTGGAGATTTAGTTTTAACTTATAAGCTCGCTGCTCGGTTGTCTCCTGGTTCAGCCAATTTGAATCAAATTCTGTATAAACTGAATGTCAAGTTTGGATCAGAAAACCAATATATTCCTATACGTGTTTAATAAAATTTCTCTGCCATACAAAATTTTGTTTGATGAAGATATGGCGTTTCCGATTGAACATTATATAAGAATCTTTGTGATACATATGTTAAAAATTTATCTACTCTAAAATTAATTAAATACCTAACTATACGTCTATAACCCACTTGATTAGATTTTAGGTAAATAGCCGTAGCCAGATCACTTTACAAAAAACACATTTATATTATTCAAAACCTGGATCTAAATAAATAAGAAAATTCCAAGAAATTTAAATCTTATATAATTATTTGAATGAAAAAATCCAATTAATTTTTTTTCAGAAAACATGATATTTTTATCTTTATATTAATTGAATTTTTAAAAAAATATTATTCTTGTTAAATTAAATTGATAATTTTTTAATTTTTTGTAAATTTATCTGTCAATAATATTTGTGCTCGCACATGCGAATCATGCTAGTTTTTATAATAATTGAAAAATGCTTTTGATTTTATATTCATTCTCAAAATAACTGATTACTAATTTGTCCTCAAAGTAATTAACCATAATTTATATTGTTAATTTTATTATGGAGATATACATAAAATTGGATAAAAATTGAGATGATAAATAATGAATATTTATGAAGATTTTAAAAAAAAAATTTTGGAGATATACATAAACCTTGAATAAAAATGTAAAACTAAGATGAAATGATAAATATGAAGAAAAAAAATTATTTTATTTTAGAGATTTACATAAACATCAATAAAAAAAAAGATGATAAATATGAAACTGTTTATGAATATTTTTAAATATTAATAAATATTGTTTTGGATTTATATAGTAAACTTGCATTATTTATATAAAATTTTAATTTATATATGTAAATGGCAAATCACAAAAATGACATAAAAACATGCATTGTCACAAATATAACAACAACAAACAAAAAATCACCAAAATAGCATTCATTAAAGGATAAAAACTAAATTAACCATAATTTTAAACCTTAAATACTAAACCCTTAACCCTAAATACTAAACCATAAATCTTAAGTAATAAACTTTAAATCCTAAATACTAAATCCAAAAACCTAAATAATAAACCATAAATCATAAATAATACTCTAAACCCTAAATTATATAATATTATAAAAGTCATTGAAATCTAAATAATACTAAAAATCTCAATTATTTTCCTTGGTGCTATATTTATGACAGAAAATCGCTGCTAATTTGTCATACTCACACACCAAGAAACATCTCTGATCGAAACGGTAATGCCTAGAGCCGTATGTAATATACCTTCAATTTGCATGTTTAGCTCTAAAGACACGCCTTCAAAACGTTCAAGAACACTGGAACTGCCACTTTTAATTGCTCGTAGTGACGCCTCCTTACATAAATAAAAACTGAAACAAGAAAATTATGAATTAACTTTTCAGTGCTTCAGTTCGGAAAAGATAATATCTTCAGTAAAAAAAAAAAAAATCAAAAACTTCATACTTTGTACAAGGAGGATTGTGAGATATCAAATGTGTAATATCTATGCAATAGGTAAGAACATTACTGAAGTTGCAGGTGTCAAGATAAAATTCACTTTCAAGACAGGAAATAAACATCTCAAAACGTGAAAATCTTCAGTATACCTTTAGAGAGCCCATGTAATAAAGGAGTAGAACACTGGAGAGTGAAAGAGAGCCCCGTGCAGCATCGAGTGCCTGGTCGTTCAGATTTTTAAGGCCATCAAATTAACAAAATACTCAAATAATACAAGAACTCGTTACCTTCTTCTTTCAAATACCAAAGTACCAATAAAGCAACTTACTAGTATAGTTACTTCATTAACTAGCCTGATCAGAAACCAATTCCAGATCTAATATACCACACAGAATAACAAGTATATCCACAATCCTACTGCTTCGTTACACCACTGGAGCTGCAGTCGTCAGAAAACCCACCACTGTAGCCATTGCTTAATTTTTTGAACAATACTGAAATAGAGACAGAACGCAACAGCATCAATTCCAGATCTTGACAAGAGATGGAAATCTCAGTTTCTGTCACATATGAAAACGCGGAATCGAATCACTCACCATTGGCATACGACAAGATCTGAAGAATCTCTCCCCTGAGGCTTTGAGATGCATCTTCTAATCAAAGCCGGTCTCCGAAACAAGCTCCACCGTCGATCCCACATGCTCTTTCACTGCGAGGATTTCGCCTCGCCCTTCCATTATTCTAGCCTTCGAGAAGATCGTTCGACTCTATGTCCGTGGATCCTTGAGATTTGTTTTTTTTTTTGTCAGATACGAGATCTTTGAAAAAACAAAAAAGAGAGGGAGAAAGAAAATCGACAAAAAGAGTTGGAGGGAAAAAATATTAGGTCCAAAGTAAATGGGAATTTTGGTTGGAGCTAAAATGAATTTTGGAATCTAAATTTTTCAAGTGTAGGAGAATCCTAATTTCTTTTAATTACAATCTCATATTATTATAACATAGTTTAATTATCGATGTGTATAACATAAACATATTATTTAATTTTTAAGTGTTAAAAATTTAAGGATTCAATTTAAAAATTTAGGGTTTATGTATTGTAATTTGATTTTAATGATTTAGATTTAAAAGCTTAAGATAGAAAGTTTAGAATTTAAGGTTTGTATTTTGTGGTAAAGTTAGAGTTTAAGTTTAAATATAAGATTTGATTTCTTTGATTAATGATGAAACTATGTTTTTGGATATATTATATTACTTATATTTTTATACAATTTAAATTTTAGGATTTGTGTTTAAGGTATAAGATTAAGGTTTAAGTTTAAGTATAAGGTTAAAGTTTGATTTGTTTGATAAATATTGAATCTTAGGTTTTGGATTTATCTTAGTAATTGTATTTTTATATAATTTAAAATTTTAGGGTTTGTGTTCATGGTGATAGTTAGGTTTTTGGATATATTATATAGTTATATTATTATATAATTTAAAGTTTTAGGGTATAGGATTAGAGTTTAAATGTAAGTATAAGGTTAAAGTTTGATTTGTTTGATAAATGTTAAATCTTGGTTTTTGGATTTATCATAGTAATTGTATTTTTATATAATTTTAAGTTTTAGAGTTTGTGTTAAGGATATATGGTTAAGGTTTAAATGTAAGCATAAGGTTAATGTTTGATTTTTTGATAGATGTTGAATCTTTGTTTTCAGATATATTGTAATAGTTATATTTTTATATAAATTAAAGTTTTAGGATTTTTGTTTAGGGAATAGGGATATGGTTTAAGTGTAAGAGTAAGTATAAGATTAATGTTTGATTTTTTTTGATAAATGTTAAATCTTTGTTTTTGAATATATTATAATAGTTATATTTTTATATAATTTAAATTTTGAGGGTTTGTTTTAGGGTTTAGAGTTAGAGTTTAAGTCTAAGTATAAGGTTAAAGTTTGATTTTTTTTTATAAATGTTGAATCTTTGTTTTTGGATATATTATCATAGTTATATTTTTACATAATTTAACGTTTTAAGTTTAGATTTTATGATTTATGGTTTGTGGTATAGGTTTGGGTATATGGTTTGAGACTAGCGACTACTTGGCGATTAATTTTCCGGTCTCGACAATAGTCGTTAATTAGTCATATATTTTGCGATTACTCGGAGACTAATTTACGACTAAACTGCGACTACCAACATATATTCATATATCTGTCGCTAATTTACGACTAACAAAAGATAGTTGCTAATTTAGTCGCAAAATTAGCAACTACTTGGTAACTAATTTCTCGGATCTCGACAATAGTCGTTAGTTAGTTGTATATTGGTGACTAAATTGGTGACTAACTTTGTTGGTCGTAAATTAGCGACTATTATATGACCATATATTAATAGTTGTAATACAGTCGTAAATTAGTCTCTAAGTAGTCCCAAATTTTACAACTACAAATATAGTCGCCAAATGTAGTCGCAAAAACGATGTTTTCTTGTAGTGTTTATTTCCAATATTAACCTCATATATAACAATTAATTACAAAGCAGACTTCTCCGAGAAATCTAATAATAATTTTGAGGCATGTCAAATGACTTAAGCAACCTTTTTCTACTTTGTATTTACCAAAATTTCATCATCATCAATTTTTCAAACCAGATGGACAACCAATTTTGAAGGTGTAAATGCTTCAACCACCTAAAATTAACGTTCTAAAACTCATTAATTGTCTTCTGGTCAACATGGGGTAGAGTTTTGCAATTGACTTTTTAAAAATTCCCCAATAGATTTCTTTTCTAGTATCGAGAAGTTTATTTTATCTTTTCGAAAACAAAAAAAAAATGTAGTAGACTTCTCGTAATAGTCTCCTGTCAATTTAGGGTCTAGTTTCGCATTTCACTTAGTCAAAGTATTTTTCGTGAAGCTTGAGTCAGTCAAAGGGGTCTAATTTTGTATTTGGTCAATTTTTGACTTTAGAGGTAGACTTCCTCACAAAGGCTACAATAGTTTATTTCTCGGTTGACTGTCCATTGGAGGGTTGACCACTATAGTATACTTTGTTACTCCCTTGTGAAGTCTACAATTAATTTTGAAATTTTTTTGGTCAACTCCAAAACTAGACCCGACTAGATTTCTGAGAGAAGTCTATCTGTGTCGACTTTGCGTAAAAGTATACTTTTTGAATTTTCAATTCCAAAACTAGATCTTTTATAGTAGACTTCTCAGGTAGGTTTCCACGAAGTCTACTTGTTCTGACGAAGTCTACTCCTAAAAAGTCAAAGTTTGGTCAAATGTGAAACTAGCCCTCTAGCAGACTTCGCCAACAAATCTCAAGGGTAGATTTGTTTAAGAAGTCTACCAAAATAAGTAGACTTCACCGAGAAGTGTACTTATAACACATCATGCTGACATCATTTTGACGTCACTAATGTATTAAAAAGACTTTTTATACTATATATAATAAATTTGAATTTTTTTTAATGTTTTTATAAGGTAATATACTTGCTTTTGAAAAAGTTTGGCATCTTTATTTAATGTAAATATTTATAAATCTTTTTTTTCTAGTAAAATTGAGAAACTAGCTCATTTAGGGTTAGATTTCTTGGGAAAGACTACTTTTACATATATTTTTTTGCAAATGAATTTTAGTTCATATTTTTGATGAATTGTTTTGATTTTCAATTTTTGATATTTTGGTTAGGTATTGTTGGTATTTAAATAAGTTTTATAATATTATTCGTTATAGTTTAGCTTTAATTGATTTTATGATTTTATTCTAGACATGTTATGTTGACATCATTTTTACATCATAATTTATAAAAACGATTTTGTATACAATATATTATGAATTTGGATATGTGTTTTTTTGGTGTAGATTTGGTTTAGGTAATACTTGTTTGTGAATCAGTTTGACATTTTTATTTTATATATATTTTCATGAATCTTGTTTCTAGTGAAATTGAGAAATTAACTTATTAATAGTAGACTTCACCATGAAGTCTACTGTCGACACATCATGCTGACATCATTTTGACATCATGAATTTATAAAAAAAAAATCGTATAATAAGTAGAGAAGTTTGAATTTTTTCGTATGTTTTGTCTAGCTAATGTACTTGCTTGTGAATGATTTTTACATGTTTATTTCATATATATTTCATAAATTATTTTCAAGTTTAATTGTAAAATTAGTTTATTGATAGTAGATTTCATGACGAAGTTGCCTAAGGAATTGTTAAGTTTCCTAAAGAAAATGGATGTTGCAAAACTTATCATTACATTATGATGTGGATAATCATAAATGAGACATATTTTCTTCTTGAGAAATGGTTTTTGCTATTATATGATATTTAACATGTTTATGTATAAAATTAATTTGTATAAGTTACTAGATTTTATCTCATATAAATTAGAGTTTAAAAGAAGCTTCACAAACTTCATTTGTCTAACAATATATACGAGAAAATCACTTGTTTTCTCTGATTTTAACTAATTTAAAATATTTATATTAACAAATCGTTTGATTTATATGAGCAAATCTTATATGAGCAAATATTTTGTTTTCTGTAGAGCAAATTACAATTAAATCAATTTTAGATAGATATAACAAATGATACTGACAAAGTTAAGATATCAAAATCCAAAAAATAGATATAACAAATTCAAATCAATAAATTAAAATATAATTAAGAAATAGATTTCATATCAAAGATTTTTTTTTTAATTTCTCATTAAAATTCAATGAAGTAGACTTCAATAAAAGACTTCTCTTGAAGACTTCTATGATAGACTTTTATTTCAAAGTTTTTCGCCTAATTTTTCTTGCCTAAAATTTTTAGATCCAGCCATT
This sequence comes from Orychophragmus violaceus, assembly GCA_030180135.1. Lineage (NCBI taxonomy): Eukaryota > Viridiplantae > Streptophyta > Magnoliopsida > Brassicales > Brassicaceae > Orychophragmus > Orychophragmus violaceus. The sequence continues at coordinate 18,719,303 of CM058235.1, read as the reverse complement.
TTCAATCTAAGTCTAGTTGAAGACTTCTGAAGAGTAGACTTCCTCTTTAGACTTGCAAAGTATATTTCTCCTGTAGACTTTCTCTTCTCTTGCGTTTGATGAATTTCATAAGCAAAATGCCTGGAAAAACACTAAGTTAACATTTAAATAGATAAATTTTGGTGAAAATAATATAAAAACATGGTTGAACTCACAATTAAATAGATAAATATTGAATATTTTAAAAATTAAATTACTTACTAACACAACGATAAACAATACAAATTCTTCATTACTTTCCGATATATTTTAGTTTTTAGATATTAAAGGTTGAAACATTTTAGAAAGAAGAAGACTAATCTCTTCACGTTTGAATCTTTGAACTAAAAAATAGCCAAATAAAGCAATATTTTAAAATAAAAAAGTTAACAAAAATCACATTTAACAAAAATTCATCAAAAGACAGAAAATAGAGGCGATTTTTACATGTTTTCAACCGTCCAGAACTTCAAGTACCATTTATGGTAGGCGATCTAGACAGATTCATATATTTCAGATATATGCATATATACAAATGAAGATGACATTAAGAGATGAGAATAGGGAAAATTAAAATAAACAAGAAAAGATAAAGAAAAAATAGTTAAATATAACAAAAATTAACAAAAAGAGAAAAAATGTTAAGAAACATGAAGTAAGCCAGAACAACAATGGTGACAATAGAAATGAGATATATGGAAAAAGCTCATATCAAAAGAGAAGAGATGAGAGAGAGAGAGAGAGAGAGAGAGAGAGAGAGAGAGAGAGAGAGAGAGAGAGAGAGAGAGAGAGAGAGAGAGAGAGAGAGAGAGAGAGAGAGAGAGAGAGAGAGAGAGAGAGAGAGAGAGAGAGTTTTTCTTTTTAACAAATCTAGGATTTCCAAATTTTCCTCCATTATGGGGTAATTTTTTCAGGTTAAAAATCCGATGGAGTAGTCTTCTCTTGAAAACTTCTCGTACAGACTTCTATGGTACACTTATTTTTCAGAAAATTTCCTGCCCAATTTTTCTTGCTTAATTTTTTTCTCGCCCATTATCCCACCAATTTTCATTTTATGTCTAACTTGAGAAGGTAGACTTCTAGACTTCTACTACAGAGTTCTACATAAAACTTCCACCGTAGACTTCTTCTTTATGACATAGAATTTGTTATTTAAACATGTTTGTTAAATATGACTTATTTGTATCAAATTTTAATTTTCATAGGTGACATTTGACTGTGTTTTGGTTTGATAAAATTATTTTTATATAATTTTTATAATTTAAATTTAAGATGTATGGAAAAATGTAGACTTCTCAAACCATTTTTAAGAGTCAATACTGTACTTTAATTTTTTTTTTATTTTATTGTTTGGTCGCGGTGATACTCAAGATAATTTCCTACCCCAAAACTAATTTCAAAAGCACTTATCTCTCCCTCAATATCAATCACAGGTCAGAATCAGTGGAGAAACACGTGGCGGAAACGGAAACACGATATAAACACGTGGAAACGCGATAGAAATGTGTTTCTTAAAAAATGTTATTTGGAAACGTGATGGAAACTCGTATCTATTTTTGGAAACGCCAATTTTTTTTTTTGAAAACTATGTTTTATATATGAAAATATGATTGTAATTTTTTTTATAAATATAAGGGTTTAATTGATAATTTGTACTTTTTAAGAAAAAAGACCTAATAGGAATATTAGAACAGAGGTCAATGTTGAATATTCGAATTTCTCTTTATGCTTGGAAGATTTTGGTGGTGTTGATGCAATGCATGATAGGTTCATCTTGAAACCTGAATTGTGGGTTGTTCATGGATCTTCAGCACCAAAGCTTCAAGTATTAGCATTTAAGTTTCTTGGAAAACCTTCTTCATCTTCTGGTATTTGTGCACACTAATCTTCATCTTCCATCTAGAAAAAGTCGTGCTTACAAAGATGGTCCTAATCATATGTGGGATGTTGTAGGTGATACATTTGATTCATTAGATGATACTAATCTTGGGAGACTTGAGTTTGAAGATCTCTCTCGACGAACCAGATTTGGAGGCAGTTTTATTTGGTGAAGCCGGTGAGAATGAGAACGAAGATGATGAACTTTGAGTGTTATACAACTTGTCTTTAGCTTAATTCAATATTTATGCATTGGATTTATTCTCTACTTTTAAAAAAAAAATAGTTTTTAAATATTATGTTGAACTTTGATTTTTTTTTTATCTTTGGTGTTTCATCTTATATTTTAAATATATATATATATATATATATACACACGTTTCCAAGGTTTTATCATTTTATAATTTTTCAAAAAACAGTTTCCGCGTTTCCAGACGTTTCATTTTCGCATACCCGTTTTTGTTTCTATGCAACGTAGGTTTTAACCAGAGCCGTGCCTACGCTATTAAAGGCCGGAAGCGATTAAAAAAATTTTCAAATTCATAGCGAGATGCTCATTTTTAGTAACGTTTGACGATGAATATTTTTATAAAATTTGCAGTAATATGGATAATGAGATATAATTTTTTAAAATAAAGCAAATATAAACAGAAAAAATCAAGTAGAGCAAGTTTAGCAGAAAATTAGGTGCTGATAAAAATTTGGCAATTAAGCAACATTATAGTCTTAATTATTTAAGTATTTTTATATGTCACTAAAATCAGATTTATTATTAAAATGTTTCTAAAAAGACAACGCATGCAATTATAATAGTAAGTACATAGCCGAAGTTATTAAAAAGTGTTTTTTGTTCAAAGAACAGAATGTATATAAAAATTAAGGATTAAATAACATAGTTTATATAAAATAAAAGATCTCTTGACATTTTTTAAGAATATGGGGCCGTAGGCTAATGTTTCCATTTTGTCAAGGTAGGCACGGCCCTAGTTTTAACTTATTAGTTCGCTGCTCGGTTTTCTCCTGGTTCAACCAATTTGAACTAAATTCTGTATAAACTGAATGTCAACTTTGGATCAGAAAACCAATATATTCCCATACGTGTTTAATAAAATTTCTCTGCCATACAGCAATTTGTTTGATGAAGATATGGCGTTTCCGATTGAACATTAGATAAATCTTTGTGATATATATGTTTAAAATTTATCTAGACTCTAAAATTAATTGAATATGTAAATATACGTCTATAACCCATTTGATTAGATTTTAGGTAAATAGCTATATTCAGATCACTTTATAACAACTTAGGCTTTAAATGGTGACCAAGAGAATGAAGAGGAACAATGAATTCTCTTTCGTTCCTTAAAAAATACACCATTTACAAGTAATATTTTTTACACATAATTCCTTCTCATTCCTTCTTTTAAAGAGCAAAACTATTCTTCATCAAATTTGGGAAGGAACAATAATTCCTATTATTTTATTCCTCTTCGTTCTTATATCGATACATCACTCGCATATCAAACACACGCTTCCATATCTCCATCAAATATTATCAACAGAATTCTGTAATCATGGTTTCATCTGTGACATTGACCTATAGACACAAGCACATACAGAAACGTCATGTGATTCCCTTCTATTTAAGATAGTAGATAATTCAGTGAACTTATAATCAATAAGGCGGCATTGGATTCGTTCATCTATCGGTTTTCATCCAAACGATGGCCAATGACAATACAAGCACAAAGAAGCGAAACAAAGTGATTCAGTGAAACCACATAATCGTGAGCACAGGTCGAAAATGGAGGTGTATTAAATATGAAAGAACCTGAAAGTGATGCCAGCATTGTCATCTTATAGTTCCACCAGTTTTCTTTTGCACTCCCAGAATACTACCGCCAATAAAGTACAAAAAAGTTACCCAGACATTAACAAGAACAAGTACAGCATTCAGATATGGATCAGCAAACTACAAATCAGGAAATCTAGGATTCATATATATTTGTATAATATTTCACCTAGAAGTGATGTAGAGAGTTGCATGCGACTTGAAATAACGATTACTGAGAGGGAAGACAACAGAGGGATGCACGTCCATAATTAAGTTCTTCACCGTAAGATTCGTCAAGAACGGTGTTCCTGAGCTATCTCTGGCTCAAAGCGTGAACTCTCTCCGACCAACCACTATGTTTTCCAATCACAAACAAAGATGTTGTTTTCCTCCAAAACTTTGCATCATTCTAAATCTTCCACCATAGAGACAACCCAAATACTTTAACCCGCAAATACGAAGACAAAATCACTACATTCAAGAGAAAAAGTCAATTACCTTAAGTTCAAAGTGTATCCACCAAACCATTATGGTCAATCACGTCGATATTATCAAGGAAAGATAGAGTTGAGAAAAAACAGAAGGTTAAGAACTAGAAATTGAGAAAGAAAACACATCGAACAAATTAATAGCAAGGCAAAATAGGGTGGCTATTACAAAAAAGGCCAAACTGGAAATGGAATAGAGAAGGAGAATGCAAGCCGAAGTGAAGTTATGATGGAAACAAAACACACAAACAAAAATCTTGCCGAAGAAAATAAGACACACATTGCAATAATTTTGGGCTAAAACAAGGGCCAAACACACAAATTCTAACATATAGCAAACAGAAAAACACAAAATAATATGAAACCCAACTACAAGAAAAATAAGTAAAATACATCATAAATGAACCCTCGGCGTGCCGTGCGCGGGATGTGATGATAATTACACTACAAGAAAATTGTCCCATAGCCACAGAATTTTTCGTGGCTATAGGGCTTATTTCGTGGCTATTTTCGGTTTAGCCACGGATAGCGGCGAAAAAAATTCGTGGCTATGGGCTCGTGGCTATCGACCATTCGTGGCCACGCTTCCACGAATAGCCACGAAAACTGTCATGGCTAATATAGTCATGAATGGCTACGAATAATGTTGTGGCTATAGCCACGGATTTTCTACGATAAATTTCGTGGCTTTAGCTACAGATAGCCACGAATTTTTCCGTGGCTTTTTAAAAAAAAACAAAAAAAATTAATACAAAATAAAAGTCATTAATTTTCTTTTTATAAATAAAATACAAAGAAATACAATATGTATGTATGTATATTCCTGTATGAATCACCGGCTGCCTCCGTCTCCGTAACCCCCACCATAGCCGAACCACCACCACCTTCTCCTTTTACAGACCACCGCCACCACCAAAGCCGAACCGCCACCACCTTCTCCTTTTACAGACTGCCATCACCTTCTGCCGATCTGCCTCCGCCGTGCCGTCGAGTCTTCGGCTCTGCTTTTGCCGATGTGAAGCGCCTCCTCCGCCATGCCGTACCTCATAAACCCGTGCTTACAGAGATCTGAAACAGAGATCAACAAAAATCAGATTGATAAAGAGATGATGACGAATCGATGTGCTTACCTTTGAGTTGATTATGAAGGAGAAGGCCATGGATGATGACGAATCGAACTTGAAACTCAATGGAATTGGGAGAGAGATGAGAATCAAATGGCAAATGGGTTGACGGCTCTGAGGACGAGTGTTGGGAGAAGAAGGTGAGAGGGTAACACATTTTTTTTTTTAATTAGGTTATAAAAAATCAAAGGTTGATGTTGAAAGTTATAAGGAGATCTAACGGCCCAGGATTGCGATCCGCGTGATGAGTTGTTAACCAATCAAATTGTTTTGCGGTTTAATTAATATATAATACTTAAATATGATATTAAAAATAATAAAAATAGTTAAATTTAATTTTTAAACATATTGAATTTTAAAAATATAAAAGTAAAAAAAGAATTAAAGTGCAAATTTTAAAAAAAGGAATTATAATAGTAAAATGAGTATATATACATAAATGATTTAAAATTTCAATTTTAAAATTGTTTTAAATGATTTTTGCTCTTTTTTAAAGGTTTCAAATTTTATTTATGTGTATATAAAGTAATAAAATTATTGTTTAAAACTTTTTAATTTATTATTGGTATTGAAATTAATATTTTTATGTATATAAAATTAATGGTTTGTATTTTGATTTTATAGTTTATGATTAAGAGTTTAAAGTTTAAAGTTTGGGGTTTTAGGGTATATTTAGGGTTTAGGGTATTGAATAGCCACGGATAAAATCGTGGCTATCCGTGGCTACTTCGCAATTCGTGGCTAAATTAGCCACAGATAGCCACGAATAATGTCGTGGCAATTCGTGGCTAAACCCTTCCACGATTAGTTCGTAGCTATTCGTGACTAATTATCCACGGATAGACGACAAGATATTCGTGGCTAAATAGCCACATATAGCCACGAAATAGCCACGAATTTCAAAATTTAAAATTCGTAGCTATTTCTTGGTTATATATGGCTGAAAAAATAGCCACGACCAATTCGTGGTTTGGTCGTGGCTATTTCCAGTTTTTCTTGTAGTGTTAGGGGAGTCATGTTCGACTACCTTTTGTTCATTTAAATACAACAATTAATTTTCTATGAGCTATCATTTGTTATTTGTCAGGCAATATTTCAAAAATATATATATTAAGAATGTTTAGTTTAAATTACATATAGGAATGTAACATTCTAAAGTTATGTATCCAGTCAATGAATCTAGGAATCTAGGAGATTACACTACAGGAAAATATCAAAAAAGTATTTTCGACTGCAACAAGTAGTCACAATAATTTCGTCATAAATTCTATTAATCGCGATTCAGTCCTAAAATAACAACTGTTTTGCGACTGAATTGCGAGTACATGCAGTCGTATTTCAATCGCAGAGTAGTTGTAAGAGTTTGCAACTAGTACGCAATATAGTTTATGACTGAACTATAACTGTGTGGAGATGGTGGCAATGTCACGAATTAGTAATCAGTAATCAGTCTTAATTTTTAGTAAGAAATGCTGGCAAGATTTACTCTCTAAGCTGCTTGACAAAGCAGGAGAAGAGAGGAAGTTCAGCTATCACCCTGGGTGTAAAAACTTGAAGATAACGCACTTGTGCTTCGCGGATGACCTCATGGTTTTTACGGATGGAACCTCTCGATCTATGGAAGGAGTGTTAGGGGTTTTTGAAATATTTGCAAGGATCTCGGGTCTAAAGATAAGTCTGGAGAAATCCACTTTATTCTTAGCAGGCGTGGGAGCCGAACAAAGACAGCAAATCATGGATCAATTTCCCTTTGAATCAGAAGTGTTACCGGTCCGATATTTGGGATTACCGCTTCTTACCAAGCGAATGACGGTTGCTGATTATACTCCGCTGTTAGAGAAGATCAAAAGCAGAATTAGCTCTTGGACGAACCGGTTCCTGTCCTTCGCAGGCAGATTGCAACTCTTAAAGTCAGTCATTACAAGCTTGACTAATTTCTGGATTATGGCCTTTAGACTCCCAAAAGGCTGTATCAAAGAGATAGAAAGGATATGTGATGCGTTCCTTTGGTCAGGACCGGAACTTAGCTCAAAAAAGGCTAAAGTATGATGGGAAGAGGTTTGCTTACCAAAATCAGAAGGAGGATTGGGACTTAAGCGCCTGACTGATGCAAATAAGGTCAGTGTTCTGAAGTTGATTTGGCGTGTTCTATCGGCTAAGAACTCTCTGTGGGTTAACTGGGTTAAAAGAGAACTTATACGAACATATACTATATGGTCTTTGCGTGAGAATACTATTGCTGTCTCATGGATTTGGCGGAAGATTCTTAAGTATCGAAGTCTTGCACAAACATTCTATCGGGTGGATATTCATGATGGCTGCAATACGTCATTCTGGTTCGATCCTTGGACATCTTTGGGCAATCTAATGGAAATATTTGGTAGCAGGGGTTTTATTGATTTCGGGCTTCCTCGGAGTGCAACAGTCACAGATGCCATTGCATCTCTTCGCAGAAGGCGCTTTCGGCAGGAACCTCACAATCATGTGCTTGACGAGGTAAACAAATTGAGAACACGAGGCGGAGACAGGGGAGAAGATGAAGCTCTGTGGAGAGACCGTGATGATTCATACAAAAGGAAATTCATCACACAAAACACGTGGGACAAAATCAGGACTAAGCGAAGCCAAAAGGAATGGTACAAAGGGGTATGGTTCCCAAACTCCACTCCTAAATACTCATTTCTTACCTGGCTAGCCACGCTTAATCGCCTTTCCACGGGAGATAGAATGAGTCAGTGGGGAGGAGGAGTGAATACACAATGCGTACTATGTCATCAAGGTGTGGAAACTCGAAACCACTTATACTTTCAGTGTTCATACTCATCAATGATATGGATCACACTAGTGGGGAAACCAACTGAGAGGGATTTCTCACTGTGCTGGACTGATATACTGAAGGTGGTCGGAGGAAGTGCTTTAAAAGGCTCTAAGCTTTATATAGTACGATATGTATTGCAATGCACGGTACACTCCCTATGAATGGAGAGAAACAAACGAAGGCATGGTGATAACCCTACCCTTCCTCAGCAGCTCATCAAGGAAATTGACAGGAAAGTTCGCAACAAGCTCTCCATTTTAGCACAACCGGGTTCAAAGCTACAAGATGGGCTGCGAATCTGGTTCGCCACTCGTTAAACTCATTGTAAATGATAGAACTTTTCCTTTCTTTATTGTAAGTTGTTAAACAGGATTTTTGATAAATAAATTTAATATTGATACAAAAAAAAATGCTGGCAAGAAAATAAATATTCTTGAAAACATAACCCACAAAAGAGGAATTTACATAACATAAAATAAAGAGGTAAAGAAAATAAAACCTTTATCATTAAACGATTTTTGTAAGCCATGAACTAATTAACCACGAGGCCTTTATTCTAGAGACTAAGCCTATAAAATATTTTTTTCCACACAATCGACCCATTTAATATGTTGAGCCAAAAGTAATCTTACGAAACGAAGTAATTGCACGGAATAATTGCACCCAATGTATCTTTATTACAAAGTAATAGCAATTTTGTATCTTCCCAATTTTTTTTGCAATTTTGTATCTTTTTGTCTTTTTGTGGTGGTTAATGACCATTAAGCCTTATCTTTTGTCTTTTAGTATAGATAGTTAATTCAACAACCTATCCACAATTTACCTTCTATCCATCCGATTTTCTAATTTTTTAAAAATTATTTTATGTTCTCTTACACTCTCTTTCTTACTTAATGAGTTATTTTTTACCGCTCATTTTTTGACGGTGGATAGGATAGGGGTGGTGATGATTCCGACAATATAGACCGCCGGAATGGAGATAAAATAGGCTGATGTTCCGGAATTCAAAAAAAAATCGGACATATTACGGATTTTGCGAATGAATAGTTTAGACTAGATGTCCCCAACATTCATCCACGTGGATACTTATAATGGACAAGATGCTTAACAAGATGGTTTAACATATGATGTTGGACGATCACATGAATGATGAATCCAAAAGTATGTTTACCATGGATAAACGTTTAAAATATGATTATTCGTGGACAAGTTGCTTAACAAGATGGTTTAACATGAATGATGATGGACAAGATGCTTAACAAGATGGTTTAACATGAATGATGATGGACAAGATGCTTAACAAGATGGTTTAACATATGATTATTCATGGACACAAAAGCATGTTGGACGATCACAATCGGTGGTCAAAAGTTATCATTATTGCGATCCGTGGACACAAAGTACGGGTCTAATGGACAAAAGTTGGTTAAGAGTCCACATGATTGTGAATTTTTGGACATAGAGTAGGTGTAGACCACTATCCATTCAAAGGTTTAACATATGATGTTGGACGATCACATGAATGATGAATCCAAAAGTATGTTTACCATGGGTAAACGTTTAACATATGATTATTCGTGGACAAGTTGCTAAACAAGATGGTTTAACATCAATGATGATGGACAGGATACTTAACAAGATGGTTTAACATGAATGATGATGGACAAGATGCTTAACAAGATGGTTTAACATGAATGATGATGGACAAGATGCTTAACAAGATGGTTTAACATATGACTATTCATGGACACAAAAGCATGTTGGACGATCACAATCGGTGGTCAAAAGTTATCATTATTGCGATCCGTGGACACAAAGTACGGGTCTAATGGACAAAAGTTGGTTAAGAGTCCACATGATTGTAAATTTGTGGACATAGAGTAGGTGTAGACCACTATCCATTCAAAGGTTTAACATATGATGTTGGACGATCACATGAATGATGAATCCAAAAGTATGTTTACCATGGGTAAACGTTTAACATATGATTATTCGTGGACAAGTTGCTTAACAAGATGGTTTAACATGAATGATGATGGACAATATACTTAACAAGATGGTTTAACATGAATGATGATGGACAAGATGGTTTAACATGAATGATGATGGACAAGATGCTTAACAAGATGGTTTAACATATTGCTATTCATGGACACAAAAGCATGTTGGACGATCACAATCGGTGGTCAAAAGTTATCATTATTGTGATCGGTGGACACAAAGCACGGGTCTAATGGACAAAAGTTGGTTAAGAGTCCACATGATTGTGAATTTGTGGACATAGAGTAGGTGTAGACCACTATCCATTCAAAAACAACATTTTCATTGGCTACTTCCTACCCATAGTAAGCACCTTGCATGTATATGATCATTGTAGTATCCACATGGATGGATATTCATTCGCAATTTTCGTAGTATCAACATGGATGGAGACTCAACTATCCATTCGAAATCTACGTATTAAGTCCATTTTTTTTTTGAATTCTGGTAGATCGACCGGTTCTAACTCCATTCTGGCGGTCTATATGACCGGAAACCTCACCCATTGCATGATATCCACCGTTCAAAAAGATAGGGTGAAATAAATGCAAAAGTAAGAAAGAGAAGGGAAAGGAAAAGAAAAGAAAAAAGAAAATAATAAAAAAAAGAAATAGATTGATTTTTGGTGGAAGAGAAAAAAAATAGGTGAGAAAGAGAGTGTGAGGGATAAAATGGTCTTTTTGATGGTGGACCCTACAAAAAAAGATACAAAATTGCATAAAGATTTGTGAATGTACCAAATTGCAAGGAAAAGATAAAAAAATACACTCAATGCAATTCACCCGTAATTGCACCAACTTTATCTTTTTGAAAGTAATAGTAATCTTGTATCTTTCAAAATCTTATTGCAATTATATATCTTTTTTGTCTTTTAGTGCTGTACAAAGACTATTTTTGCCTTAGCTTTTGTCTTTTTGTGATAGATAGTTAATCACATAAACTATCCACATAAACCCTTATATCCATCCAAATTTATTATTATTGTTTAATTCTTTTATTTTCTCTTATACTTTCTTTCTTATTTTATGAATTATTTTTCACCCCTCAATTTTTGGACGGTGGATAGGATAGGAGAGGTGATGATTCCAACAATATAGACCGCCGGAATGGAGATAAAATAGACCGATGTACCGGAATTCAAAAAAAAAAATTCGGACATAATACGGAAATTGCGAATGGATAGTTTAGAGTAGATGTCCACAACATCCATCCACGTGGATACTACCACCGTTATTACGATCTGTGGTCACAAAAGTATGTTGGGTCGATTATTCGTCGACATAAAAGTATGTTGGAAGATCACATCTCATGCTTAACAAGATGGTTTAACATATGATGGACAAGATGCTTACCATGGGTAAACGCTTATGATGGACAATAGTTAACAAGATGCTTACCATGACTAAACGTTTATGATAGACAATAGGTGGCCAAGAGTTAACATTATTGCAATCCGTGGTCACAAAAGTATGTTGAGTCGATTATTCGTGGACACTACTACGATTATATCACATGTTAAACGTTTATGATGGACAATAGGATGATCAAGAGATCACATTATTGTGATCAGTGCACACAAAGTACGGGTCTAATGAATAAAAGTTGGTTAAGAGTACACACGATTGTGAATTTGTGGACACAGAGTAGGTATAGACCACTATCCATTCAAAAACAACATTTTCATTGGCTACTTCATACCCATTGTAAGCATCTTGCATGTGATATGATCATTGTAGTATCCACATGGATGGATATTATGGACAGCTAGTCGCATTCGCAATTTCTGTATTAAGTCCGGTTTTTTTAATTTTGGTAGATCGACCGGTTCTAACTCCATTCTAGCGGTTTATATGACCGGAAACCTCACTCATTGCATGATATCCACCGTTCAAACAATGTGGGTGAAATAAATGTAAAAGTAAGAAAGAGAAAAAAAAAATAAAAAATAAAGAATAGATAGTTTTCGGTGGATAAAAAAATTAAGAAAAAAGTAAGAAAGAGAGTGTAAGAGTTAAAATGGTCTTTTTAATAGTGAACCCTATAAAAAAATACATAAATGCAAAGACTTTTGTCAACATATAAAATTGCAATAAAAACCGAAAAGAATGCAATTAGCCCTAATCTTACTCGAGCAGAGAAACTGAAGGAAAATATTATTTTCATCTGATGGAATAGCGTCCGCCGCTTCTTCTTCCCATGTCTGTTGCCAAGTCAGAAATCACTCGTAAAGCATTAGTCCAAAAAGTACTTAGGCATATGCGGTCTGACAATCGACTCTTTGGAAATCTACGAAGTGAAAGCACATATTATTTTAGTAACCAGTAATGGCTGTAACAACCCAGCTGGAATATAGTTGATTATTTATTAGTTTGACGATTGTCCCATTCTGAAACATATTTTGTTGATTGTTTTGCAGAAGCCCTCTCAATAAAATGATCAATGAATCCTCTTTAAAGTCTAAAATATGTCTGAGTGTACCCATATTTTGCTGTTATGCTATTCATTCAAGATAACTGGGATAAATATCGATGTTTTAGGGATTACCTGTTTTCTTTTATACCATAGTTTCCCATCCATCTCATAATTATTATTGGTCAAGCTTTCGTCCTCCAATTAATTGATTAACAGCGTAGTTGAAGTTTCTTCAACAATCTCTTTATATTCATCTTTAAGCGAAGGAACTGTCAATGCGAGTAGAAGAGATCAAAAAAATCTGGAGTAAAAAGGACTGCGAGTAACCCATCTGGTTTTTAAAAAAGAAATCAAAGTCGTATACTCTACCAATATAGTTAGCCCCTTTTTTTTTTGAACATAAGGGCTTTCAAGTTAGCCACTTTTTGATATTCCATATTCATGTCATTCTGCTCCAACAAGTATTTAAGACAAATTTTCTTCCTAACAAATAGTATTTCTACTTTTGGATGTGATCAAGTCTTCATCTTAGTTTATTATTTTAGAAGAGTCGTATATTATAAAATAACTTATTTATGTATAAACTATTCATATCACACACTGTAGAGATACAAATAGAATCACTACAAAAAACAGGGCTATTACCGACGGAATTACCGACGGAAGTAATTCCGTCAGAAATTACCGACGATAAAACGACGACTTTCATACGGGAAGTTTTCCGACGGAAAACCGTCGAAAATTTCCGACCGTTTTCTCATTCCGTCGGAAACACCCGACGGTAAACCGACGGTTTAATTTTCCGTCGGTATTCCGTTGTATTTCGGTCGGTTTAGCGTCGGTTTACTATAGCCGTTAAACTGACCGTCAATGGAACCGTTGGGTCGACTAGAAACCGACCGATTTCCGACGGAATTCCGTCAAAAATTATGCTACATATACCTCATCCCTCCTCTCTTCCCCTCCACACCTATCCCTCCATAACTCTCTCTCTCTCTCTCTAATACTTCTAGTAACCAAGAAAAATGTCTTCTTCTAACTATTATAGATCGTGGATGGACGGAGTTAGGATTGATGAGGCGACGAAGCTAGTGGACCGGGAATATGCACTTGGTATTGCAGAGTTCATGTCGCTAGCTTGCAATCAACCACATACGCTGAAAAATGGTAAGTTAAAATGTCCATGTGCGAATTGCCGGAATTTTAGAAATCTTACGATTGGCGAAGTATGGTTTCACTTGTATTCAGTTGGGTTTATGTCGGGTTATAAGATTTGGTATCTTCATGGGGAAACTTCGGATTATGCAAGTAGTAGTAGAGAACCTTACGGTGGTACTAGTACTAGGGAACCTAATGTTAGTTCTAGCGAACCTTATACTGCCGATGTAGATTTTGGTGTAGGCACCATTCAGATGGTTAATGATGCACATAGAGAAATTATTCCAGAGGTAGGTGAATATCAAATTCCTAGGGTAGGTGAGGAACCAAATGTAGAAACTAGGAGATTTTTTGACATGTTAGATGCAGCGAAGCGGCCGCTTTACGATGGTTGCAGAGAGGGTCATTCGCCATTATCATCTGCTACAAGATTAATGGGCATAAAGACGGACTACAATCTGCCGGAAGAATGTGTGGATGCGATTTGCGAGTTTTTGAAAGATATTCTTCCAGAAGATAACCTTGCGCCGGGTTCATACAATGAGGTCGAGAAACTGGTTAAAGGGCTGGGATTACCGTATGAGATGATAGATGTGTGCATCGACAACTGTATGATATACTGGCGAGAAGAACAATTCCGTCTGGAATGCAAATTCTATAAGAAGCCGCGCTATGAGGATACAAGGGGAAGAGCTAAGGTTCCGTTCAAGCGAATGTGGTATATGCCATTAACCGATAGGCTGAGGCGGTTATACCAGTCAGAGCGAACTGCGGGGGAAATGAGATGGCATTCTGAGCATAGAAGAGAGGCAGAGATTGCACATCCGTCGGATGCTGAAGCGTGGAAACATTTTCAGAGATTATATCCAGATTTTGCTTACGATCCACGTAACGTGTACCTCGGATTATGCACAGATGGTTTTAACCCGTTTGGAAGGCATGGGAGACAATATTCGTTGTGGCCTGTGATTCTGACTCCTTATAATCTACCGCCGACTATGTGCATGCGTCGAGAGTTTCTTTTCCTCTCCGTACTCGTTCCCGGTCCAGAGCACCCGAAAAGATCACTTGATGTATTCTTGCAGCCGTTGATACATGAGTTGCAAATGTTATGGCAGCCCGGTGTTGTAGCATACGATGTTTCATGCAAGGAAAATTTTTTGATGAGGGCTGCATTGATGTGGACCATTAGCGATTTTCCGGCTTATGGTATGTTATCAGGATGGACTACACATGGGAGGTTAGCATGTCCGTATTGTCAGGAAAATACCGATGCATTCCAATTGAAGAATGGACGTAAATCATGTTGGTTTGATTGTCATAGAAGATTTCTACCGCATGATCATCCCTACCGGAAAAACACTAAACATTTTACGAAGAAGAAGAAAGTGTTTGATGATCCTATTCTTCCAGAAGCTGGGTCGACTACCTTGGGCCTCTTAGAAGGATTTGGTGCATTAAGAAGTAGTGAGTGTGGTGGGAACGGGCATGAGAATATATACGGAGCTGGTATAGTCCACAACTGGCACAAGCAAAGCATTTTCTGGGATTTACCGTATTGGAAGGACCATTTACTAAGGCATAATCTTGATGTCATGCACATTGAGAAAAATTTCTTCGATAACATTATGAACACTGTGCTCAACGTGCAAGGGAAGACGAAAGATAATGTGAAGTCTAGGCTTGATTTACCTGAAATTTGTGATCGGCCTGAACTTCATCTTCAGACGAACGGAAAACCGCCAATTCCAGCATATTGGGTAGACTCGAAGTCAAAAGAAGAGTTGTTTAAGTGGATTATGCTACAAGTTAAATTCCCTGACGGGTATGCATCAAACTTGCGTAATTGTGTTGACACTGACGGAGGAAAGTTTATCGGAATGAAGAGTCATGATTGTCATGTGATGATGCAGCGACTCCTGCCGTTTGCGTTTGCTCATCTCCTTCCTCGAGATGTCCACAAAGCAATTGCAGCTGTTGGATCTTTTTTCAGGGATATATCCACCAGGACACTCACTGTTGATGGGATCAGGAGTCTGGAGCAAAATATTCCAAAAATATTATGCAATCTGGAAAAAATATTTCCACCGTCTTTCTTCGACGTCATGGAACATTTGCCTATCCATCTACCGGGTGAAGCTAGACTTGGTGGACCGGTACAATATCGGTGGATGTATCCGTTCGAGCGCTATATGTTCCACCTTAAAAAGAAGGTGAAGAATCCCGCTAAAGTGGAGGGTTCTATTGCCGCTCAATATAACAACGAAGAGACTGCGACCTTTGCTGGCTACTACTTCCCTTCGCAAGTACGCACAAGGAGCAGGCGCCCAGCTAGGAACGATGACAGGGGAGAAAGGCAAATTTATCGGTCAAGCGTTCCTAACATTTTTCAACAGGTTGGGCGGTTAAGTGGGAAAGTAGGCAAGCGGCAACTAACACCTCAAGAGCATACACATCTCCACAAGTACATTCTAACCAACTGCGATGAAGTATTCCAATATGAGAGGTATACATGTTAGCTAGATTTATAATTTTGTATTACACTTGCTTTACTTATTGATATTCTTTTTACTTTTTGTAGGATATATATGGAAGCTCTCCAATTTCATCATCCGGAATTGGACGAGGGCGAACGTGAGGCTCGGAAACAAAAATACTTCAGCCGTTGGTTAAACTTTTATGTAAGAATTAGTTTCTTAAATCATATAAAACACTTACGAACTGGAGCAATATCTTTTAACTTTGATGTGATCATATTGTTAGGTCCGGGGGGAACTCAATGCTGGACGCATCCCAGATGATTGGTTAGTTGACATTGTGGAGGGCCTCCACTACACAGCAAAGTCTTATCCAAGATATTGCACTAGGGGGTATGCATTTAAGGTGCATGTAGAAGGGTCAACAAGAATTACTGCCGATCACGGAGTATCATCTGCATCCGGAGAAGTTGTTTACTATGGTATTCTTAAAGAAATACTAGAAGTAAAATACATAGGAAAGCTTGGAATGCGCTGTGTGGTTTTTCTATGTGACTGGTATAACCCGATCGTAGGGCAAGGTGTTGTGATCGACGAGTTCGGTGTGACGTCGATTAATTCGAGCAAAAAACTAAGAAACTACGATCCATTCATTATTGCATCACAAGCAGATCAGGTAAGTAATTGTAAATAATTATTTTGGATTTCAAACTCTAATTAAAAAAAATTAATAATATAATATTTACGCAGGTGTGTTACATTCCATACCCTCGACTAACTTATAAAAATGATCCATGGATCACCGTTACAAAGATAAACCCTCGAGGGAAGGTGTACGGAGTTGAAGAGCGCGAAGTAGAGCCCTTACAAACAAGTGGTTCTGGTGTGATCGCCCCGGTAGAAGAAACCCTTGAAGTTAATTTAGTTGTCGACTTTAGTCAATTCGGGGACATTGTTCTTCATTCAGAATCAGAAGAAGAAAGAGGCGAATTTGATGATAGTTACTCAATTTCGTCCGACTACAATACAGAAAGTGATGAAGAATAAAAATGTATTATGAATTTTATATTTATGATTGTTCTTAAATATATATATATATATAATGTGTTATATATATATGTCTGAGAACATCAATAACATTATTTGAGAGTACGTACAAAATAAAAGTAATTTTAGACTGTTATAGATATATAGAATTAGTATGTAATTTTAAACAAATAATACTAAATGGATCAACTGGTTAAGGGTATAAAATACATGGGTTCAGGTCCGGGTTCGAACCGGCCCTTCCTCGGTTACATGTTTTTTAATTTCCGACGGAATATCGTCGGTTTTTCGTCGGTTGCTCGTCGGTTTACCGTCGAATTGTCGTCGGAATTCCGTCGGTTTATCGTCTAAAAACCATCGGCTGACAGCAGTAAATCTCTCGAGTAAATGTTATTTAGTCGGTAAATGTCATGTCCAAATTAACTCGATTTCCGACGGATTTCCGTCTGTTTTACCGTTGAAAAGTTTTCTATATATACACGGCCAATTCATGAGATTTTCATTCAAATCATATAAACACAACAACTAACCAAATGGATTTCGTTTATTTTTCTCCGGAAGCCCGTGAAACGGCAATACGCCAACTTGGAATGCCGGGTCGGAGTCATCTTCCTAATCTCGACCCAACCAGGCAAACTCATCGGGGGATTTGGTTCGGGTACAACACGGTTATTATATCCGTGACCAGTGAGATCATCCAGACACGTTGGTCCGGCGGCTATCTGACGTACTACCAACTCCCGACGTCCTTCAAAGAAGCGTGGTTCATGGACTTTCTCGTAAGTAATTTCATATTTTTATAGATTGTTATATTAATGTAATTATAATTAACGTATATATTTATAAAATTAATTACAGGAATACTTCACCTGCTCTATGGACAATTTGTTCCGCGTCTGGCGGGAATTCCACAAAACTGCTAGGCGGGTTTTCCAAACAAAAATGCGGCGGTTGAAGCTACTCTGGCAAAGAGGAGAAGAAAGACCTGCGTGGATTCCTAGGAGGTCTTGGAGATTGCTGGTGAGCCAATGGCGCGAGACGGACGTTGGAGATTGGTTTACTAACCAATTCCCGAACTACAATAGATTTTAAATAATGTTGTTTTTTATTTCTTGTAATGTTTTAAATTTCATGTCGTTTGTAAAATATGTTTTTAATTCAAGTACTTAACCTATTCGGAAATTTAAAAAAAAAATCAAAACCAAAGCATAATTACATATACAATTAATATGTAATCATAAACGTCTAACACAATCTGGCTCAATTGGTCTAATGCGAGAGAACGATACGTTTAGGTGGCGGGTTCGAAAGGAGCCCGCCGCATTATGTATTTATTTTAAATTTAATTTGCGACGGAAATCCGTCGATTAAACATTATTCTGACGGTATTCCGTCGGTAATTATTTTCAGACGGTATTCCGTCGGTAATTTTTGACGGATTTTCGACGGTATAGGGTTTAGGGTTTTAGAATGATAAAAAAGAATCGCAAAACCCGTCACTAATCAATGTAATGTTATAATATATTATAATTCTTTAGTATGTGATCTATTTTGATAGTTTTTGTTTGATTTGAAAAATTAAAAACACGTTTGACCTAAACATTTCGAATTGTACATTAACGTTTAAGAAGAACTTTATGTAAAACACTATCTCACTATGATTTTTCTAATTTTCTTCAAATCGAGACATGTAATTATAAACTTCATGCTTAATGCTACACTAATGTGTTACCAGAAATAAAATGTCCAACCCTAAAACCTAATCCAAACCCTAAACCCTCTTCCCTCGGAAATCCGTCGGAAATGTCCGACGGATATTCGTCTGTTTACCGTCGATTTTCAGCATTTACCCCCTTTGGTTAAGTGTCTCGTCAGTAATTAAAACCGTTTCCGACGGATTTCCGTCGGAAATCCTGGCAAAATGTGTTGTATAAATATATACGGACTTGTCTTTAATTTTTTCTCTCAAATAATCAATTATACGCTACCAAAGAAAGAAATCTTACCCCAAACCCCAAACCCTAAACCCTAACTGAAACCCTAAACCCTCTTCCCTCGTAATTCCGTCGGTAATTTTCGACGGAATTTCGTCGGAATTCCGTCGGTTAGTGCATTTATCGGTCAAAATCTAAATTAACTCCCTTCTCTTCCCTATGCAACGCATTGGTAAAGTGTATAGTCAGTAATTAAACCGATTTCCGACGGAATTCCGTCGGAAATACTGTCGAAATGTTTGTGTATATATATGTACGGACTTTTCTTTGGTTATTCAAACATTTCTTGTAAGATTCTATTCAAAAAACCAAAAAATGGATGATGTCTTTCTAACCCCGTCAGAACGTACTTGGATAATTACAAGGATATTACCTCAACCGGGACGGGAACATCTTCCTGTGCTGGATCCTCACCGCCGTAACCGGACCATTTGGTTCCATTCCAATGCTGCAATTCCCGCTGTAATTAGCGACATAATAGAGGCTCGTTTTGAAACCGGTCACCTAGCTTACTACAATGTCCCTAGAGGCATTAAGGAGTTATGGTTCGAGGATTTTCTGGTAAATAATTTGTATTTTTTTTTGTGTAATTTTGGAATTTTGTACATTAATAAATATTTTTCACTTATTAAATTGCAGGAATTTTTTAATTTTGATCCGCAAATAATCTTCGAGGTTTGGGTGGAATTCCACGTGGTGGCTAGGCGTGTTTTCCAGACCAAAATACGTCGGGCCAAACTGCGATGGTATAGAGGACAAGGAAGACCGTCGTGGATGTCGGAGGGGGATTGGAACCGCATGGTTCAGCTTTGGGAGGAGACTGACATCGGCGAATGGTTCGGGAACATTCCCCCAAATAATAACTGAAGAATTTTATAGATATGCTATTTATTTTTATGTAATGTTTAATTTTATGCAACTACTTAAGTTTTTAATATATGTGATGTTTTTATTTTTTTTTTAATAATCAAAATAATATCAGAACAATAAGTAAAATTATCATGTAAGTATAAACAACTAACACTAAATGGATCAACTGGTTAAGGGTACTCTATGTATTAGTCGAGGTCGGGGGTTCGAACCGAACCTTCCTCCAATTTTATGTTTTTTAAACGTTTATAGATATATATACAAACACTTTGTATCTATAAACAACGAATACTCAATGGATCAACTGGTTCGGTTACACAATAAATTGTTCGAGGTTGCGGGTTCGAACAGAGCCTGCTGATAATTATTTTTTTAATTTCCGACGGATAACCGTCGGTTTTCAGATAACCGTCGGTTTTCCGTCGGAATTTTTGGCGCATTAAACCCGAAATTTTTCGAGTTAACCGCCAATTTTTTGCAAAAACATTTGAACCGCTTGGAATACCGACGAAAAACCGACGACAAATGATTTCCGACGGATTTCCGTCGAAAACCAATTAATATTCTCACGATCTAACTTCTTCTTCTCCATTTTCTCTGCAACTTCTCTCTCTCTCTAATCGCAAAATCGGACCTCTCTCTACGATTCCGCCGGATTATCGCCGTTTTTCCTCATTTCCGACCGCCACCAAAACCACAAACATGTAAGTTACCCTTTTAACCGATTGATTTTGGATAATTTTGCTTAGATTTGTAGAAATAGTTGCATGTGTTGGATAAAACGGTGGTTAGGTGTTGACTAATAGATAGAACGATAGTCAATAGGATTTATGCTTGTTTGAGTTAGATTGATTGTGAATTTCATGTTGAAGTTTTTTCAAAATAATTTAAATTGTTTTTTGGTGTAAATTTGGAATTTGTTTTGGTTTTTTAAATGTTTTAAAACGTTTTCTCATTTCTATAAAATTTTAAAATCGTTTTTGTAAATTATTATGGGGTTTTTAAATGTTTTAAAACCTTTTGTTAATTTTTATAAAAATTTAAATTCATTTTTGTAAATTATTATGATTTTTAAAGGTTTTAAAAACTTTTACTGCTCATTTTAAAATTTTTTAATTTTTTTTTTGAGTTCTAAAATGTTTTCTATTTTTTATATAAATTTAAAATCGTTTTTATAATTTATTTTTATTTTTTATATTTTGTAGAAAAATTTAGTGTTGATTTTAAAATGTTTATAATTTTTTTTTTGAGTTCTTAAACGTTTTTTTATTTTTTAACTCTTAAAAACTTTTTTTTGCAATGTATTGTGAATTTTAAAACGTTTTAAATTTTTTTTTTTGTTGATATACATGTTTTTTATGAATTCTTAATTTTTGATTGGTATGTAGGGATGATTTTCTGGCGTTTGAGATGCACCTTATGAACGACAGTCCAATAGATGAGGTGCCTCAGGAACCGGTCCATCGACAACAACCGAGAGCCCAACGGTCTCGGTCGACTCAGGTGCTACCCATACCGGATCCGACACAGCCGGGAACGTCTGAGACTATGCCGGAAGCTAGTGGGAGTCATTCCGTGTCTCAGGCGCCCCACTATGTTTTACCGTCGATTGCCGATGAGATATCGGCATTAGTCGATCAGCCGGGACGAGAGATGCTCAAACGGCTCGACCCTTTCTACGAGACCAACCCGGGCACTTTCTGGTATGAAATTTATAACTTTAGATTCTCATTAACAATTTTTTGCATATTCTATGTTTTAGTAACCCTTTGTTTTTTCTTGTCTTATATATTAGGTTTACGTTGACCGAGTCGAAGGTCACGAAGAGCATCTGGGGAATGATGTACAGCATGCTCAAGAACGGGTACCCGACGTACAGGGAGATGCCTTTATCCGATAGGCATAACTGGTTCCGCCAATTCGCGGTAATACCTCCTCGTTAACTTTGTTGTATATATATATATTATTATTAGTTTTAATAATCTATGTTAAAGTTTTTAATTCTAACAAATATTTATTTTTTGTTTTGAATAGCAAGAGTATACTTGGGATAGGAAGTATACGGTTATGGTGGAAGACGAGTTCCACCAGAAGGCGGCGACGCATTACTCAAACGTCCTCAACACTTGGAAACAGAAGTGGTGCCGTAATGAAGTTCCCAAGGGTATTAACCAAGAGAGCGATACTTGGAAGGGCTTCATCCGTCATTGGAGTAAGCCTGCAACCGCATCAACCGCTTCTACGAACTCCCAGAACCGTAGAAGTGAGAGGGATGGTGCCGGTCCCGCAACTCATAATGCGGGAGCAAGAAGCACCGCGTCAAGGAAGATAATCCTGGTAAGCAGTTTTTTTTTTACAATTTTCGTTATGTTAAGTTATATTTAAATTTTAAGTTCAAAATCGTTTTTGCAGAAACAAAAGAAAGGAGGGCGAGATCCGACTCATATTGAGCTCATCGAGGATGGCCACAAGAACAAGGAAACGGGCCAAATCCAAGATCCAATTGCTCGGAGGATTGTGGAGTCGACGAAGAGGCGTTTGGATGAGGTGGTAACCCAATCCGAAGGAATCGGTTCAACAGAAGAGATACCGGACGAGCAGATCAACCAACTCTTCCTCGTGGTAAGTTTTAAAATTTAAAAAATTTGAAATATGTTTAACCATAAACTCTAACTTAAAATTCATAACGTATTATTTACTTTACAGGAAACTGAGAAGAGAAGAGGACGAGTTTTTGGTTTGGGAAACTTGGCGGACAAAGTGTCGACACCGCATTCCCGTTTTCGTCCGGAAGAGGACTATGCCCAGATCTTAAGGGAAAAGGATGCGGAGATCGAAGCATTGAAGGCTAGTCAATTGCAAATGGAAGCCCGGATGGTAGAACAAGCTGAAGCAAACGCAAAGAAGTTCGAAGAGATGAACCAACGGTTTGAGAAATTCATGCAACAACAAGCCAATCTTTCAAATGTCGGACCGTCGACCAAGACCGGAGGGAAGACAAAGAAGTTGAGGAAGAGGGCGACGTGAGCGTGATTCGCTCCCGTTGAATGTAATTTTTTTTTTTATGGTTTTATGTAGTTTTTAAAACATGTTTTGAATATTTAAATAATTTTTTTTTTGTTTTAATTAATAAATTTGCGAACATATATATATTTTTTTAAATTATTAAATATCCATCGGTAAACCGTCGATAAAACGCCCTCGGTAAACCGTCGATAAAACGCCCTCGGAATGCCGTCGGTAATCTTCCCTCGGAATACCGTCGGTAATCTTCCGTCGGAATACCGTCGGTAATCTTCCGTCGGAATACCGTCGGTAATCTTCCGTCGGAATACCGTCGGTATTATGCGTCGTAATACCGTCGGTATTATGCGTCGGAACACCGTCGGTATTATGCGTCGGAACACCGTCGGTATCTACGTCGGAATACCGTCGGTATGCACGGTCGGTTTATAGTCGGTAAACCGTCTGAATAAACCCTCGGTTTACGGTCACAAAACCGTCGGTAAATGTGCGTCGATAAACCGTCGGTAATCAGTCGGTATTATATCCGTCGGTATTCCGTCGGTTTTTATAGACGAAAAACCGACGGAAAATTTTTACCGACGAAATAGAAATGACGGACAGTTTTCGTCGGAAATCCGTCGGAATACGTCTTTTCCGACGGAAACCCGTCGATTTAATCCCTCGGTAATGGCCTGTTTTCTTGTAGTGAATTGTTAACTGCAAAACAGTTACACATGTGTGTGTGTTTCCACACTGAGTTGTTTTCTAAAGATGTGTTCCTTAGTCATAGTGTGTCATGTAAACCTATAAATACAGTTTATGTATGTAATAAAAGTGTGTGGTTTCCGTTTACAAAAACATAGCAATACTAAAAGATAATATGTTGAGAGTTCAAAGTTCCACATGGTATCAGAGCTATGGAGACAACAATACTGCAAGTTATTCCAATCTTCAATGGTGAATCGTACGGTTTTTGGAAAATCAAGATGATAACTATCTTGAAAATACGAAAGTTTTGGGATGTTATCGAAAATAAAGTTACGTTGACTCCCTCTCCTGGAGACTCACCGGCGTTAAACTATGAAGGATATGATGGCTCTTAAGATAATTCAAAGTGCAATTTTAGATTCAGTACTTCTGAATTGCTCCCGCATCAAGCGCAAGAGAAGCTTGGAACGCTTTACAAGAGAATATAAGCATTTGAAATGGAGTAAAGTGAAACCATAAATGATTTCACAACCAAGTTGATTAACATGAGTAGTTAACTAAGAGTTCATGGTGAAGATAAGACCGATTACTAATTGATTAACATGAGCATTGTTGATGTCCTTGAACAAACAAACGATCTATAAACTCTCTCTATTACAGAGATGATAAGTACTTAAAAGGCATGAGAATCGCTTAAGTCTTCGAGAAGAACATATCAATGAGGGTACATTTTATGGAGAAAAGCTTGGTTCGAAAAGAGGAAACACGCAAGACAAGAAACGCCAAGAAAAGATTAATAAGTGGTGTGGCGTGTGCAAAAGAAAAAATCACAATGAGGTATACTGTAGGATAAAGAAGAACAGAGGTATTCGGCAAACGAGTGAGAAAATGCTATGTGTGTGATAGACCGGGGCACATAGCTAAAGATTGTAAACTTAGACGAAGTGAAAGAGCACATCTAAGTTTTGACGAGTAAGAAGATGAAAATGAAGATCAATGTAGTATGCTCTTTAATGCCATTGAAGAATAAGAAGGTTCTACAATTTGTGAAGTGACATGGTTGATCGATAGCGTTGCACCAATCATATGTCTAAAGATACAAGATACTTTAGTACCTTGGATTGTAGAAAGAGAATCACCATAAGAGTTGAAAATGATGAGAAAGTCTTGTTAGAAGTCAAAGAAGACATACGAGTCTCTACGAATAAGTTATTACATGTCATCAAAGATGTATTTCTTGTACCCGAATTAGCAATAAATTTTCTAAGCGTCTCGCAAATGATATCTATTGCATATCAATTTATTCTGAAGACAATAAATGCATGATTCAAGACCAAAATAGAAGAAAGATCTTGGATATCAGTATGGAAGACAAGAGATTTCCCATAAGTTGTAAAAAATCACGTGAAGATGATTACGTTGCATTTGAAGAGAAGGAAGAGAAGAAAAATCTTTGGCATAAGCGTTTTGGTCACATAAACTATGAAAAGATGGAAACTATTCAAAATTTAAAGATTGTAGAAGATATTTCAAAGTTTGAAGTAATAAAAAGTGTGTGAGTCTTGTGAGATGGGAAAACAATCAAGAAGGAGATTTCCAAGAAGTTCTCAAAGCAATACAAGCAACATATTAGAACTCATACACCTGCCGTGTGTGGTCCAATGCAAACTGGATCAATAAATGAAAGTAAGTACTTATTAATATTTATTGATGATTATTCAAGAATTACATGAGTGTATTTTATAAAGAGAAAAAGTGAAATGATCTCAAAATTCAAGATTTTCAAGCCTTATGTGGAAAATCAATCGGAAATTCTCATTAAGAGGCTTAGAACGGAAGGAGGTGGTGAGTTCTTATCAAAATAATTCATAAAGATATTTAAATAGAGTGGCATACATCATGAAGCAACAACACCCTATACTCCACAACAGAACGGTATTGCAGAGAGATGGAACCATGCTCTTGTGGAAATGGCTATATCGATGCTCAGAAAGAAGAATATATCAAACAATTTTTAGGCTGAAGCTCTTACAACATTAACTTATTTGAAAAATAGATTACTATCTAAGCCATTGGAGAAAGGTGTGACTTCATGATAAGTATGGAGTGAGAAGAAACCAAGTGTAAATCATATTCGAGTGTGTATGTTACATACATGTTCCAAATGAGAAGAGAAGAAAACTTGATGCTAAGGCCAAACAAGGGATATTTGTTGGTTATAGAAATGAATTAAAAGGATACAAAGTGCTTTTACTAAGTGAAGAGAAGATCAAGTGTCAAGAGACGTGACATTCAATGAAGAGAAGAAATGGAGTTGGGAAAATAAGGAAGTGAAGAAATCGATTCTCTAACAATTCAAGATCTAGTCTTCAAGGGAACAAGGAGATCAAGGGGCAAATAATGATATAGACGCTCAAGTAGAAAAACTAAGTGATGCATTCACCAACTACAAATATCAAATAGAGGAGTTCAAAACACGGTTGAAGAATGAGAGACATCAATTGATCCAAGATGATTTGATGCAACAAACAAATGAAGTTGAAGAGATGGGTCATATACACGTGGTATGTCTATGATGGCCCCTCAGTATTTGGAGGAAGCAATGAATTATGTGAAGTGGGTAGAAGCCATGAGAGAAGAGTTGAGAATGATAGAAAATAAAAAGATGTGGCAAGTCGCGGAGAGACCAAGCGATAAAAATGTGATTAGTGTAAAATGGATCTTTTGTTTGAAGACTAATTAAATCATAGAAGCAATCAAACACAAGGCGATATTGGTTGATAGAGGATTCACACAATAATACTATATGGATTATCGTGAAACCTTTGCACTTGTTTCAAGATACGATACGATAAAATTGTTAATGGTGATTGTGGTTCAACACAAATGGAAACTCTTCCAAATGGGCGTGAAGTCAGCATTCATAAATGGAAACCTTGAAGAGTAGATTTATGTAGAACAACCACCGGGATTTGTAGTAGAAGGAGAGGAAGGAAAAGTTCTTAAAATCTACAAGGTGCTTTATGGCTTAAATCAAGCACCTATAACATGGTATGAGAGCATTGGCGGTTACTTTTTCAAGAATTGCTTTGAAGGAAGTATCAATGATGTGGCACTATATGTAAAGAAAACATTGGAGGATATGTTGGTGGTTAGTTTGTATGTTGATGACATCATAGTCACCGGAAGCAACATGAAGAAGATATAACGATTTAAGGAGGAGATGAAGAGTGAGTTCGAGATGAAGGACTTAGGCAAACTAAATGACTTCCTTAGTATGGAAGTGATACAGAACGAAGAAGGCATATTTCTTTCACAAGAGAAGTATGGAAAGAAGCTCTTGAAGAAATTGGGATGCAAGATTGCAAAATCTTGTCAATGCCATTGACTCCTCACGGCAAAATAGAGGAGGTCTTAAATGAAAAGTTTAGAGACGATACAAAGTATTGAAGCATGATTGGAGGCATATTAAATCTTTGTGCTTTTAGACCAGATATCATTTATGCGAGTTATTACCTGTCTCGCTACATGACATCTCCACTAAAGCAACTTCTTCAAGAAGCTAAACAAGTCCTTATATATGTCAAGGGTAGTTTGACATATGGGATTCATTTCAAGCAAGTACAAGAACCAGAGTTGGTGGGATTTTCTGATAGTGATCGGGGCGGATCAGTTGAGGACAAGAAGAGTACAGTAGCTACATGTTTACGATTGGATCAGATGCATTTTGTTTGAATTCTAGCAAGCAGAAGACGGTTTCTCAATCAACGGCCGAGGCGGAATACATAGCTGTTTTCTCAGCAGCAAACCAAGCAATATGGTTACAGAGGCTTGTGAAAGAGATTGGGTTCAAGGCAGAGAAAGGTATAAGGATCTTCTGTGATAACAAATCAGCGACTGAAATCGGAAAGAATCCAGTTCAACATCGTCGAACTAAGTATATCGACATAAAAGAGGCTGAACAGAATGGGAAGATCAAACTTGAGTACTGTCCAGGAGAGTTTCAATAGCAAACATATTGACAAAGCCCTTACAGACAACAAGGTTAGGTTCTATGATAAGAGCTAGTCATAACGATGAAGCTATAATCAAGGAGGAGTATTGGATATGTTCAAGTCTTCATATTAATTTATTATTTTAGAAGAGTCGTATATTATAAAGTAACTTATTTATGTATAAAATATTCTTATCTCACACTGAAGAGATACAAATAGAATTTTTCAACTGCAAAACAGTTACACATGTGTGTGTCTCCACAATGAGTTGTTTTTTAAAGACGTGTCCTTTAGTCAAAGTGTGTCATGTAAACCTATAAATAAAGTTTATATATAATAAAAATGTGTGGTTTTTGTTTACAAAAATAGAGCAATACATAAAATATAATATGTTGAGTGTCAATCAAGAAACAAATAGAGAAAGAGACAAAAACAAAGTAAAATCTTTGTTGTCCAATCCTTAACAACTTTGAGGTTTCAAAGTTCTACAATAAGCTCCCTATCATAAGCTTGGTTATAACTATTCTTGAGGATTCAAAGGATGACTGAAAAAATTAATGAGTTGAATTGTAATGGCCCAATTTTATGGCCCAAGAATTTGGGTGAAATGTGCCGAAGTCTGAAGACCAACTACTAAACCCTAGTACCCCTATCCCATTTCCCTATAAAAGGAGGTGCACCTCTATTATAAATGCAGTGATTTTTGGAGAAGCAAACTCCTGCTCTGGCCGGTGTCAACGACCAGCCAGCTAGCCGCAGACCCCAGAGTAGCTGCTGGAGATTGCCGACCCACGGAGCCGCCGCTGGAGACTGCCAGCAGTACTGGAGCTCACCACTGCACACCATCGCTGGAGATCGCTGTTGGCCGAATAATGCCCAGAGCCTCCTCCGTCTGTCACTTGCTGTCGCCGGACTGCCACCGCTGCCTATGGAAAAATCTTGCTGAAAATTTGGGTGTCGTCAGAATCATCTACTCGTTCAGTTTATGCTCCTAATTGTCATCTCCATCTTGACTCGTTCGAGTGCCGTTACCTTCGTTCTTCGTGTTTCTAAGGTTAGATCTCTAGATTTCAAATCTACTCCTGACCTTTGATCTTATATCTGATTTGATCTGTTAAACGTTTGTAGATCTGCTTATGTATCCGTCTCTCTCTCTCTCTCTCTCTCTCTCTCTCTCTCTCTCTCTCTCTCTCTCTCTCTCTCTCTCTCTCTCTCTCTCTCTCTCTCTCTCTCTCTCTCTCTCTCTCTCTCTCTCTCTCTCTCGCGTCAGATCTATCACCAAAACTCATATCTAAACTAAGGTGAGAACCGGTCGTGATCTCTACCCTTATTCTATCTCAATATCTGGACATTAGTATTTTTTTTTTTAATAGAGACTTTCCTAATTAGTGTAGATATAGTTGTTGATTTATGGTGATGCGATTGAAAACACCTCGAAGTTATGTTATCAATTAACCGAAAACGTTGATTGTGATTGAAGGCCGTGTGTGGGGTAGTTGAGGTAGGTGTTGTTTGCAGGACATGTGGTGAGGTTTGTTGTTGTACGTGCCCTTGATCGTCGGACGAGGGTATGACGAGCTCTCCTAAATGTGTGGATGCCGATGAGTGCATCGTGTGTGTGGGGGCAGTGAGGCCCAAGCATACCCGCTAGTTCATAAGTTCTTGGGGGCGTTAGCTTGAGACTGTTCTTATGGACATTATCTAGTGTGTAAGTTGATTGAGTATCTTTGGGCGTTGATTGCAACGTGTTCTTATGCTTGGACTTGTTTCTTGATATTGTGCTAGTTTAAGATGAGATTGTGGGTTCCTACAACACGCATGGACTGGGTAATTGTTTTTGAATCAGTTACTAAACCCTCGCTCTGTTTTTCAGGTAATCCGAGAGAGTTACATTTTCAAGAAGCCGGATCTTTGGTGTTTTATTTTGATTATCAAGACTTATGCATTTCTTTCAGTTTTATGTTGAGCTTGGTTCGGTTTTGGTTTCATTTTTATAAGACTCGAGTTTTGTTTAAATAAAGTAAACCTTTATGGATTTATTGTTGGATTGTGCAGTTTATGACTGCGGTTCACGATTTTGTGTACAATGGCTTGGAAGCCAAAAAATCGTTCATTAGATCTGACGAGACGGATGTTACAATTTTAGTATTAGGGCTAGGGTAAGTCTAGCCGGTCCAGTCACGGTAGACGGTAGACAAGGTTGTAGTAGTGTATTATATTCGGATTTCAAACTTGGATTTCAAAGTGGTTTTCAATGCTTCTTATAAATGGAGATTTTCTAAAAGATATATTCAAGAGCACCATCCAAATCAACCTTTTTATATACTCGCCGGTAAGTGAGTTCAGTTTCAACCGATGTCTGACTCACTCGCCCTTCTTTTATAACAATATGCAGCCGAAAAGGAATAGAACCGTGCCAGCTCGCCGTAGTGCAAGAGTCGCGTCTCGAACCACCTCAACATGCAGTACCACCAGTGTGAATGGAAGTCAGGATGAAGCTGCCGGGAATCCAGCAGGATCAGTCCTGGGTGCTGGACAAGTAGATGTGGATGCCGCTCTTCTCCAAGAGTTTCTAGCCCTTTGTGAGGCGAATATTGGTGTTTCCAGAGCTGCAAGAGGTGCTGCAGGAGCAGTAGCTGGTGTCACAGAAGCTGCAGGAGTAGCAGTTGGAGTTGCATGAGTTGTAGGAGCTACATGAGCTGCAGTAGCACCCAGAGTGGTATTAGGAAATGATAATGTGGCAGAAGATGCCACATGATGAGTTGGGATTGTAGCAGGTGAAGCGGATAATGTTGCTAGAGGAGTAGGATTCGCTTCTATGGGATTTGGAGTTCCTCAGCCTCCACTGGTAGTGGTTCAGCAGCCACCACCACCACTTCCCCAGACGCCATGAGTCAGCAAAGGTTTGTCATACTGGAGCATGATGAAGCATTTACGGGATATGCAGACGGAACATATGCCATTGTTGGAGATAACTGGAGGAGGAAGTTGGAGCGGAACTTGGATACAGCTAGGTGTGCGGTTGAGTTTCGTGTAGAGTTGATAGCCAACTACCTGAAGCATGATGTGTTGGTTTGGTGGGATGGAGTAGTGGATAGATCTCATGGGTGCCATGTACTGACTTGGGTGGACTTCCAGGAAAGTAATTTCCGCATGAGATGAAAGCATATTTTCATAACCTCCGTCAAGGAAGTAAGGGAATGTGAGAGTATGAAGAAGAGTTCAATCGTCTCAGGAGGTTTGCATGCAGGTATTGGGCGAACAGGAAATGATAAGTACATTCCTCAGTGGATTGAAATTGGAATTCAAGAATCATTGTAATATGCAGACCACTTCTATATCCATGACTTGATTGAGAAGGCAGCAGATTTAGATATAGGGTGGGAAGAGGAGCAGAAACAGACCAAGAGTGCACAGAATAAGGGTAACACGAGGAATTTGGAGACTTTGAACGCTATCCCGGCTGTTCCATTGCAGCTGTTGCAACCCAGAGTATGCTTTGAGTGCGGAAAGCCGGGCCATTACCAAAGGTATTGTCCGCACAACGGGTTCAGGCCAGCAGGGCCTAACCGCAATGATGTATCCATGTGTTCCCAGTGCGGACGGTTGGATCACTTTGCGGGGGACTTTCCGAACCGAGTGGCAGGAGGAGGAGCGAGAGTACTTCTGTTACGCCACCGTCACCTAGGGGTCAAGCAGGAGCCCCTTAGGTGTATGTTTCGGGAAATCATGAAGGAGCAAAACCGGATCGCGGGTATATATTTTTTCCTTCTTGCATGAATTCTTGAGAAGTCATATTGAACAAGTCTAATGGCTTAGTCTTAGTAAACCGTGTAGGATCGGTTGTGGTTGCGGGAGTAGCTGCACACACCTTGTTTGACACCGGATCTACGCATAGCTTTGTGAGTCCAAAGCTATCGAGCTGCTAGATCTTTAAAGGAAAGTTTCTCGCAGAAAAAACTGGAGTCGAGACCGCCGGTCGGATAAAGTGGCAACCATGGGAGTCTCAAGGAGGTCCGAATAACGTTGGCTGGAGTAGACTTACTGTCGGACCTGATGAAGATGGAGTTAGGCCATTATGATGTCATCTTGGCAATGAATTGGTTGGTTTAGAACCAGACAATAATGGATCGCACCAAGGCTACCGTCTATATTCCTCGTGGATAGGGGAATATCGTTTTCAAGGGAATAAAAAAAACGGACGGGGATATCGATCATATCTATGTTACAAGCAGAATAGCTGGTCATCAAGGGAAATAAGGCGTTTCTAGTAACCATATCGATGACACGGTAAGAGGAGGTTTCAAGCTTGGACACTTACCAGGTAGCTGCAGAGTACAAGGATGTACTCGTACCATTTAAATGACCACCAACGGAAAGGAATTATGCATTTACGATATAGCTAGAACCCAGGATGGCACATGTGTCGAAGGCACCCTATTGTTTGGCACCTGGAGAGATGGCCGAGTTGAAAAAGGAATTGGAGAACCTTGTGGAGAAAGGATTCGTTCTACCAAGCAGCTCGCCGTTGGGAGAACGTGTCCTTTTTTATAGAAGAATGATAGAAGTTTCGGACTTTGTATCGAAAACTAGGCCTGAATAAGGTGAACATCAATAATAAGTACCCGTTTCTAAGAATCGATGAGTTTGTGGCCAACTGTAGGGAGCTTCGTGGTTCTCCAAGATTGATCTTGCTCCGGGGTACCATAAAATTAGAATAACAGAGGAAGATATTCGAAATACGGCATTATAGACATTACAAGTTCGTGGTAATGCCGTTCGGTTGGACCAATGCGCCAACATGCTTCATGAAGATGATGAATGATATCTTCCGGGAGTACTTAAATAAGTGTGTTATCGTTTTCATCGACGAGATCTTGGTCTACTCGAGGAGTAAAGAAGCGCATGAGTGTCATCTTTACATCATTTTAGATACGCTTAGGAAACAGAAGTTGTTTCCCAAGCTTAGCAAGTGCATCTTTTGGAAAAGGGAGATTAGATTCCTAGGCCATGTGATCTCGGAAAACTGAGTAGCATTCGATTCGGAAAAGATCACTTCTATTACCATTGGCTTAGAACCAAAGAGCGCAACCGATCTTCCTAGTTTCCCTTGGTTTACTGGATACTACAAGAAGTTCGTGAACGAATTCACCAGCATTTCTAAGCAATTGAAGGTCTTGACAGGAAAGGACGTGAAGTTCGTATGGTCGGAGAAGTGCGCTCAGAGTTTTGAGAGGGAATCTGAACTTGAGGAAGCGCCGGTGGATGAAGCTGTTGGCGAACTATAATCTTGAGATTGAGTATCAGCCTAGGAAGGCTAACCAGGTGGTTGAGGCCTTGATCATAAGAAAGATTGTCGTGTCTGAGAATAAATAAGTTCAAGAATTGTCGCAACCCTACCGAGCTTACGGTTATATACCATCACAGTAGAAGAATGTATCTCCGGACTGGAAGCATTGGACCAAGCCGACATATTGGAGAGGATTAGAGAAGTCTAATCGCGGGATGTAATTGGTCGATAAGGAAGTATTTGGGTAGTGAACTGCGTTCAATGATACGTTCTTGTTTAAGAATCGAATCTGCGTATCGAAGGTCAATGAATTAAGGGACGAGATTTTAAGGCAATCTCATTAGTCACACTTTTCGATTAACCCGGGAAACCACAAGATGTAACAGAATTTAAAGCGGTACTACCGTTGGGATGGTATTAAAAGGGATGTGGCAACGTGAGTTTCGCAGTGTCAGACTTGCCATCTGGTCGAAGCCGAAAGGAAGGTTCCCAGTGGCATGTTGCAAGGTTTGCCCATACCACAATGGAAAGGGACATGGTAACAATATACTTCGTTATCGGGCTACCAAGGACGACATGAAGTAAAGATGCAATTTGGGTAATTTTGGACCGACTTAGCAAATCCGCACATTTTCTTGCGATTAAGAAAATGGATGGAGTCGAAGTTCTTGCCCAAAAGTAAGTGAACTGCATCGTGAAGTTGCAGGGTCGCCAGTCAATATCGTGTCAGACAGAGATCCGAAGTTCACGTGTATCCTTTGGCAAGTGTTTCAGAAAGTGATGGGGAAAAAAGTTCATCTCAGTATGAAATATCATCTGCATAATGATGGACAGTCTGATCAGACCATTCAGACATTGAAAGATATGCTAAGAGCATGTGTGTTCGATTGGGAAAGCAATTAGATAAAGTTTCTACCGTTGGTTGAGTCCCTCTACAAAAACAGTTACCACTCGTGCATAGGGATGTCACTCTAAAAGGCTTTTTATGGTAGGCCTTGCAGGAACCCCTATATTGGAGCCGTGATTAGAGCCGGAGATGATTCAAGAAACGGTCGAGCAAGTGGCATTGCTCAAGGAGAGGCTAAAGCAGGCCCCTGATCACAAATAGACTTATGCGTATAAGCGTCGTAAGGATTTGGAGTTTTACGTGGGTGATTTAGTCTATCTTAAGATGAGAATATTCTGGGGGAACGATCCAAACTGCAAGTTGAAAAAGTTGAGATCGAGGTATGTGGGACAGTTTGTGATAATCGATAGGATTGGTGCGGTGACATATAGGTTAGAACTGTCGCAAGAGATGTCGGATTTTCAAAATGTGTTTCATGTGTCTGTTTTGGAGAAGGTTGTTCATGAACCAGAATTGATCTTGCCTGAACCGCCTTAGATGTCAATCGTAACTGGTCTGTGACCAGTAGGCCGGTCATAATCATAGATTGTCAGGAATCATAGTTCAACAGAAAGAGAATGAAAACAGAACTGTTTCAAGGGGAGAGACACGAAATTCAAGAAGAGATTTGGGAGCCTGAGTTGCAGCTGAAGTTGAACCATCCAGAGTTGTTTACGGATTCTAGCGGCGAAATGAATTCGTGAACGAATTCTCAATTAGTGTGGGACAATCAAGATGCCCCAATTTTAGGGCCCATGAATTTGGGTGAAATGGGCCGAAGCTTAAGCCCTATTACAAAACCCCAGTACCCCCAATCCTATTTCCCTATAAAAGGAGGTGCACCCCCATTAGAAATGAAGAGATTTTTGGAGAGGCGAAGCCCTGCTCGTGACCGGACACTACCAGCCGCCGACCAGACAGCTAGCCACCACCGGAGCCACCGCCGACCGCCAGAACCGCTGCAAAAGACCCGCTAGAAACCGCCGACCATCGTCGGAGCTCGCCGCTGTCGTCCGCCGGAGCTCCACCGCTCGGAGCCACTGCAATCCGCCAATCACCGCCGCTAGACGCCGTCGGACTGCCACCACCACCGCTGGAAAATCTTGATGGAAAACTGAGTTCGCCATAATATTCTACTCGTTCCAGTTTTCTCTCCCGAACCCCTAACTGTCGCCTTTTTGACTCGTTTGAGTGTCATTACCTCCGTTTTCGCGTTTCTAAGGTTAGATCACTAGATCTCAGACATACTCCCGATTTTTAGCTTAAATTCAAACTGATCCATTAAATGTTTGTAGATATGCTTTGTGCTTCCGTGCCCATCTCTCTCTCTTTCTCATTAGATCTATCGCCGAATCTCTGATCTAAGATAAATTGCGGACCATCATGATTTGTACCTTATTCTATCTCAATATTGGGACATGAGTCTTTTGTTAATAGTGTTTTTCCTAGGTGGTGTAAATATAGCTGTTGATTTGTGGTGATGCGATTGAAAACACCTAGAAGTTAGGTTATCACTTAACTCAAAACTTTGATTATGATTGATGGTTATGTGTGGAGTAGTTGGATAGATGTTTTTTTGTAGGACACGGGGGTGAGGTGTGTTTCTGTACGTGTCCTTGATCGTTAGAGGAGGGTATGACGAGTCCTCCCAAAGTTGTGGATGCCGGTGAGTGCATCGTGTGTGAGTGGGGGGGGGGGGAATGAGGCATGAGCGTACTCGCTAGCTCATAAGTGTGTGGGGGTGTTAGCCTGAGGCTGCGTATATGGACATTAGCTAGTGTGTAGGTTGATTAAGTACTTTCGGGCGTTGATTACAAGGTGTTATTAGACTTGGACTTGTTTCTTGCTATTGTGCAAGTTAAAGATGATCGTGGGTTCCTAGAGCGTGCACTCGCTGGGTAAGTGTTGTTGAATCAATTACTCAGCTCTCTCTCTGCTTTCAGGTAATCCCTGAGAGTTACTGATATATCATGGTTTTTACCGGTTTTATGCCATGATATAGTTGTGTTTTTAGTGTCTTTTGTGTTCTTTTAGAGTCTTTTACAGGTATAATCGGGTTTGGAGCTGAATTGGAGATAATGGAGCATTTTGGAGATTTTTGGAGTGATTGGCCGAGAGATAGAGTTCACTGTCCGAAACAGAGGAAGGTGTCGATCGTTGCACTCTAGCATCGATCGATGCACCAGCGAGATGGGCCAAAAACTCGGCGGTTTAGAAGAATCAAGTTATTGCACTTTGATCCAGAAGTTCCTGATATTTACAAAGAAGCCCTTGGCCGAGATTATACCTATATAATCAAGTTTTAGTTGTTTTTATTAGATACACTTTCATAATTAAGAGCAGAGGATTTTTAGAGCTTTTGGGGCTGATCTGAACCTATTACTTCATCTGTATTTGGAGAAGATTTCGAACCCCTTGTACTCTTATTCTTTTATGCAATTTATTCATTCTATGATTATGTTTTCATTATCTATGTCTGAGTAGATTCCTAGTTAGGTTTAGGGTTTCTCACATAGGATTTCATGACTTGCTAGACTTGTTCAAATTCAGTTAAGGATTCAAACTATATCTGTTCTTCAATTTAATTGTGCTTAAAGCTAGTTCTAACCTAATCAATTAGAATCTAGATCTTAGGTTGCTAAATACGTCACGGAAGTGGGGTTTAGGAATCTGAACTAATTAAATTGGGCAATTAAACTTTGCGCAAACGGAAGTTTGGTTTAGGATAATTGTGAACATATCAAACTTGGGATTAATGCTTGTTTAATCTGTTAGTTTTCGCAAACGAAAGTTTGGTTTGCTGCACTTAGACTTAGAGAATTATCGCAAAGGAATTTGGTTAATTCTATATCTGTGTTTTGAGTTCTAGAACTGTGCTTAATTAGATCCTTGCTGAATGAACTGTCTGCTTGTCTGATTTCCTGAGAATACCCTAGGCTTGACGCTTTTAATTACTTGTTTCCACAACCGTTAATCTCTGTTACTGATTTACTTTCTCGCACCGCTTTTAATTCAATCACATTGCTTATTTCTAGTATTAGTCTCTATTGTTCTGATCTATTGAGACCAAGTGTCCCTGTGGATTCGATAACCCTATATACTACTTTGACATTGCTGTTCACTTGCAGTTTAGTATAGGGATAAACTTTGAGCCTATCAAGTTTTTGGCGCCGTTGCCGGGGACTCTTAGAGTCTTCGATAGGACCGAACTTAGGGTTTTTACTAGAAATTTTTCTTTTTGTTTTTGTTCTTTTTCGTTTTAAATTTTTGATTTTGCTAACTTTTTCTCTGATTTCTCTCTGTCGCAGGTACGAATTTCGCCTTGCGTCGATCGTTGCATCCCTTGCGTCGATCGTCACTAGGCGATTCTGAGATTGAATCGATCGTTGCACTGATAGCATCGATCGTTGCTGGACGATTACAGACAGTTTATGCCAACGCAGAAAACTCGAAGTAATCCGAACTCGAGCTTGCTTAATCTCGGACTAGAGGAACTTGGACGTCTAGAGAGGACTATCATAAGAGAAAAGAGAGAGAGAATGGTTCGAGAACGTCTGATCTTGATACCAGATGCTGAAGGTACCCTGAGGGACCAAGATAACAACCCGTACAATGCTGCTGGGCATCGGGTTGATGCTGAAGGGAATGTCATCCCTGATCCTCCTGAGCAACAGCAACATGAGCCGAACCGAAACCAGGGTCAAGGACAGGCCCAAGGTAGAGAGATGGTGGTTCATGAGAGGACACTAGCTGATTACAACAGACCTGATGAGTTTCATGCAAACCGAGCAGCTCTAGTGCTTCCTGCTTTTGAGAGGAATGATTTTGAGGTAAAGACCATCTACTACCAGCTGATGAGACAGATTGCTTTTCATGGTCTTCAAGCAGAGCAGCCTATGGATCACATTGACAAGTTTGAAGACATAGTCACTGGCATGAAGTATGAAGGAGTATGCCCGGACTATCTGTTCCTTAAGCTATTTCCGCACAGTCTTGCTGGAGACGCTAGTGCATGGCTGAGACAACTGGCACCTGGTCAGTATACTACTTGGGCAGCCTTAAAGAGTGAGTTCCTACGTCACTTTTATGATGATGCGCGCTCGGATCAGTCCAGACAGGACATACTCACCTTTTCCCAAGGAGCTGTGGAGCCCTTGAAGACTGCCTGGATGAGATTTAAGCAGTATCAGCGTGACTGTCCACACCATGGATTCACAGAAGTACAGCTGATTGGTATTTTATTCAGAGGCATAGATCTCCCTTATCAGACTGCGCTGGATAATTCCAGTAATGCTAATTTCAACACCAGGACTCCTACACAAGCTAAGCAGTTGATTGAGAACCTGATTGGCAGCAACAGTTGCAAGACAATGGATGAAAGGAGGAAGAAGTCTGGTGGAACTGTAGAGAATTCTGATATAGCTAATATAAGATCCAGATTGGACACAGTCTACAATCTCCTGACAAGTAAGAAAGCTGTCCACTTCGCCCAAGATGTAGAAGTGATTCAGGCTAAGGAGGAAACTCAGGAAGAAGATGTGAATTTCATAGGAGGTTCTGGTTTCCAAGGTAATAGATTTGGTAATCAACAGGGGAACATATTCTCCAATGGTGGACAGACTGGTGGTTTTCAGAAGACCTATGGACAAGGTACTCAGAGGACCTATGGATCTACATCCTATCAGACTCCTCCTGCGCCTACAACCCATGAGAGTAAAATGGAGGCTATGATGGAACAACTGATTGAGAGTCAGACCAAGATTTCTGTGGACTGCAACAAGAAGTTGGACGCTGTCTATGAAGACCTCAATGGGAAATTTGAGTCTCTAAGCACTCACATGAAGCAGTTGGACACTCAGGTGAACCAGATGTCCAGCTCACTGAAGGGAAAAGGAGTGGCAGACACTCATGTTAAGGCCTGGTCTGTGTGCATTAATGATGGATCTCACCTAGGTGAAAGATTTGAGCTAAGTACAGCTGAGTTGGTGACAGAACAGAAATTTTTGGATATTTGTGAAAAACACTCGGGTGGAATCTGCTGCAGTGCGTCGATCGATGCAACATCTGTGCCGATCGATACACCCGTCGGGATGGCAACGATCAACACACCCTTAGTGTCGGTCGTTGCAGGGCGTGAACAAACAGAACTGTCGGATGATAATAGCATAAATGCTGACTTGGAGCTTGATCGCCTATTCAATGGAGCCTCTGAGATTACTCAACAGGAGATCTACGAGCAGATCTTTAGACAACACTCCTCAGTGTCTGAAGTGATTAGGCAAGAGATTGAAGAGCTGAAGAAATTAGAAGGGATTGGTGAAGAATTTGAAGAAATTCCAACTTATGATGATCCACCTTATCATCCATGTGTGCAAAGGTACCTGAACAAGATGTTGCCCCTGGATGATGATCTGAAAGACTGGGTGATAATAGTCCCTCAGCATATTAGTGATGTTCTGCTAACTAAGGTCCCGAAGAAGCTATCTGATCCTGGAGTCTTTGTGCTGGATTGTTCTATCTTTGAGGATAGTTTTAGACGCTCTCTGTGTGATTTAGGAGCTGCTGGAAGTTTGATGCCTTACTCTGTGGCAGAAAAGCTGGGTATGCTGGATTTTACTCCTACTAGGACTTCTCTTGTCCTAGCTGATCAGTCCATACGAGTTCCTGAAGGACTCCTTATGGACATTCCGGTGAGAGTTGGAAACTACTTAGTTCCAACGGACTTCCTTGTGCTGAGATATGACTGTGATCCGGATGAAGCATTGTTGCTTGGGAGACCCTTTTTGGCTACAGCAGGAGCGTTGATTGATGTTAGGAACAGCTTGATAGACCTCCATCTGGGAGATGAACCACTGCACTATGAGATGGATAAGCTGCGAAAGCCACTGATAGATGGGTAGACATTCACCATAAGGGACGCAGATTTTGAGCAGCCTGATCATACCATGGTTATAGATCCTGGAGCACATTTCACTCCATCTTTTCTTGGACATGAGCATTCCGCAACAGCCTACTCACCACCTTGGATGAGAAGACTTGAACAGAGACAGAAAAAGTCTCTGTCAGGACCTCCTGAAAATTCCCATCCGTCCGGTCAAGCTATTGACCTTAAACAAGCGCTGGGTGGGAGGCAACCCACCATTAGGTACTGGTATTTTTCTACTTAATTTTTGGTGTTTTTGTTAGGATTTTACGTTTGTTTTTGTTTCTGGTGAGTTTATGTTTGCAGGTCTCGGTTAAATCGCAGTGCAACGATCGACGCACTTTTGTGTCGATCGTCACAACACGAAAGGAATCGCATTGCAGCGATCGTTGCGCTCTTGAGCAACGATCGACTATACACGAAAATCGCCAAGTAACGGTCGATGCACTTAGTGCAACGATCGATGCTCAGCGACAGAGGTAACCCGACAGACATAATTTCACCTTTTCAATTTTTATTTTCTTTTTACCGATCCTTCGCTGGACACTACTGGGGACAGTGTGTCTTAAGTGTGGGGGAGGTGCTACTGACTTTTGTTTTCTGTTTTCTTAAGAGTCAGTCCGTTTTTCAAAAATTTTTGTTTTATTGAGTCAAAATTGTTTAAGTAAGAAACTATGATTTTCTGAGAAGATTCACAAGACTTGCAGGAACTTAAGTAACCATTGGGATGAAGTTGCTGGATCTATCTCTGACTATTAGAAAACCCCATCACAGATCAACCTACTGGGAACACCCACATCACTTCAGGTATCAGAGGATCCTTTACTGACTTCAACCTTAATACTGACTTAGATTTCTCACCTAAGGGCTTGGTATACTTTGTGTCGGATTCCCTTGTTAGTTCTGACACAGCCTGTCAACCTATCCTATTTAGTTCCCTTCTCCCCTTCTGTAAAGTAAAAAAAAATAATAATAATAAACTGAGGATGAGTTAGTAACTCCGAAGTGGTCATGGGAATAGTAGCAAACACTATTATTTCTCATGTGATCCATGGAATGTGTCCAAAGTACACCCCATAACGGGAAGAACACTGATAAAAAAAATAAAATGATACCCAGTGGGGAAAAATCAGTTGTTAAAGAAGGGAAAGAGAAGAAAGGAACTAGAGAAAGATAGTATGGTGGTCTAAGAGCTGATAAGGTAAGAATCCATGTGCCCTTTGATCGATAGTCCTTAGGTGAGACCGCACTTAAATACTTGCAGAAGTCAGTAGGGAGAATTTGAATGCTTGAATGTGATTGTGGAGTTTACCTAGGACAGTTGCTAAGTGTGGGGGAAGTACATTGTGGTCTTGAAATCCTGTGATTGATTCTTGCTGTGGTTTACTAAGGGGAATCTGAGTATTGTAGCTTCTAGGATGAAATGAGTTTCTGAAGAGTTTTCAAACCTCTTCACCATGTTTTAGTTCTCTGTTTTGCTTGAGGGCAAGCAAAGGCTAAGTGTGGGGGAGTTGATATATCATGGTTTTTACCGGTTTTATGCCATGATATAGTTGTGTTTTTAGTGTCTTTTGTGTTCTTTTAGAGTCTTTTACAGGTATAATCAGGTTTGGAGCTGAATTGGAGATAATGGAGCATTTTGGAGATTTTTGGAGTGATTGGCCGAGAGATAGAGTTCACTGTCCGAAACAGAGGAAGGTGTCGAACGTTGCACTCTAGCATCGATCGATGCACCAGCGAGATGGGCCAAAAACTCGGCGGTTTAGAAGAATCAAGTTATTGCACTTTGATCCAGAAGTTCCTGATATTTACAAAGAAGCCCTTGGCCGAGATTATACCTATATAATCAAGTTTTAGTTGTTTTTATTAGATACACTTTCATAATTAAGAGCAGAGGATTTTTAGAGCTTTTGGGGCTGATCTGAACCTATTACTTCATCTGTATTTGGAGAAGATTTCGAACCCCTTTTACTCTTATTCTTTTATGCAATTTATTCATTCTATGATTATGTTTTCATTATCTATGTCTGAGTAGATTCCTAGTTAGGTTTAGGGTTTCTCACATAGGATTTCATGACTTGCTAGACTTGTTCAAATTCAGTTAAGGATTCAAACTATATCTGTTCTTCAATTTAATTGTGCTTAAAGCTAGTTCTAACCTGATCAATTAGAATCTAGATCTTAGGTTGCTAAATACGTCACGGAAGTGGGGTTTAGGAATCTGAACTAATTAAATTGGGCAATTAAACTTTGCGCAAACGGAAGTTTGGTTTAGGATAATTGTGAACATATCAAACTTGGGATTAATGCTTGTTTAATCTGTTAGTTCTCGCAAACGAAAGTTTGGTTTGCTGCACTTAGACTTAGAGAATTATCGCAAAGGAATTTGGTTAATTCTATATCTGTGTTTTGAGTTCTAGAACTGTGCTTAATTAGATCCTTGCTGAATGAACTGTCTGCTTGTCTGATTTCCTGAGAATACCCTAGGCTTGACGCTTTTAATTACTTGTTTCCACAACCGTTAATCTCTGCTACTGATTTACTTTCTCGCACCGCTTTTAATTCAATCACATTGCTTATTTCTAGTATTAGTCTCTATTGTTCTGATCTATTGAGACCAAGTGTCCCTGTGGATTCGATAACC
The DNA here is from genome assembly GCA_030180135.1 of Orychophragmus violaceus. Taxonomy (NCBI): domain Eukaryota; kingdom Viridiplantae; phylum Streptophyta; class Magnoliopsida; order Brassicales; family Brassicaceae; genus Orychophragmus; species Orychophragmus violaceus. The sequence continues at coordinate 18,676,696 of CM058235.1, read as the reverse complement.
CTATATACTACTTTGACATTGCTGTTCACTTGCAGTTTAGTATAGGGATAAACTTTGAGCCTATCAGTTACGGGGGTAGACGATCAGGTGTGGTGCTACATTTTCGGGAAGTGGGATCCTTCGGTGTTTTCTTTTGATTATTAAGACTTATGCATTTTTGTTTTCTTGGACATGCTGGGTTCTACAGAAGTTTCATCAGAGATTTCAGTAAGATTGCTAGACCACTAACTACTTTGATGTGTAAGGATGTAACATTTGAGTTCAATGAAGATTGTTAGACTGCATTTTAACAGATCAAGCAAGCATTAGTGAGTGCTCCTATAGTGCAGCCACCAGATTGGGATTTGCCTTTTGAGGTTATGTGCGATGCAAGTGATTTTGCTGTAGAAGCTGTTTTGGGGCATAGGAAGGACAAGAAGCTCCATGCTATCTATTATGCCAGCAGAACACCAGATGATGGGCAGAGAAACTATGCCACTACAGAGAAGGAGTTGTTGGCAGTTGTCTTTGCCTTTGAGAAATTTTGCCCCTACCTTGTTGGATCTAAGGTGATAGTGCACACTGATCATTCAGCTCTGAAGTATTTGATGCAGAAGAAAGATGCTAAGCCAAGATTGTTGAGATGGCAACTGCTACTTCAAGATTTTGACATTGAAGTTAAGGACAAGAAAGGGGGTTGAAAATGGAGTTGCTGACCATCTGTCAAGGATTAGGATTGAAGAAGATGTCCCCATTAATGATTTCTTGCCATAAGAGAACGTCAACTTGATTGAGACAGTGTTTAGGATGGATTTAGATTGGAAGTTGCAGAACTGTCGGATTATGCGCACTGCGTCGATCGATGCCACCTCGGTAACGATTGATGCAGGTATCGGGATTGAATCGATCGACGCTGACCTGTGCGTTGATCGACACAATGCGCCTACAAACCCAGAACCTCTAAAGGTTCAGATTGGACACTACAACATCGATCTTTATGCTATCGCGACGACCAATCGACCCTGGTTTGCGGAGATTGCTAACTATCTGGCTGCAGAGACTGAACCAGATGAGCTTAAGGGGTATGCTAAGAAGAATTTTTTCAGAGAGTTAAGGAGATACTATTGGGATGGGCCATATCTGTACAAGCACTGTTCAGATGGTATTTACAGGAGATGCATTTCAGAATCAGAGGTTCCAGATGTTTTATTTCACTGTCATGGATTTGATTATGACGGACACTTTGCTACTTTCAAGACTGTGTCTAAGGTTCAGCAAGCAGGCTTCTGGTGGCTTACTATGTTCAGAGACGCTCATACCTTTGTCTCTCAGTATGATGCCTGTCAAAGGAGAGGCAAGATCAGTAAGAAGCATGAAATGCCTCAGAATTTCATCCTTGAGGTTGAGGTTTTCGATTGCTGGGAATTGATTTCATGGGTCATTTTCCCTCATCTCATGGGAACAAGTTCATTTTGGTTGTTGTGGAATATGTGCCTAAGTGGGTAGAAGCAATATCTAGTCCAACCAATGACACTTCGATGGTTCTTAAGCTGTTTAAGACCATCATTTTCCCTAGATTTGGATTACCTCGGATCGTGATCAGTGATGGAGGATCTCATTTCATTAACAAGGTCTTTGATACTCTTCTGCAGAAGCATGGACTTCATCATCGAGTTTCTACTCCTTATCATCCTCAGACCAGTGGGAAAGTTGAGGTTTCTAACAGATATATCAATGAGATCTTGGAGAAGACAGTTGGGAAGACAAGGAAGGATTGGTCTGCAAATCTGGATGATGCGTTATGGGCCTATAGGACTGCATTTAAGACGCCACTTGGAACTACTCTGTTTCATCTTCTGTATGGGAAAGTCTGCCATCTTCCAGTTGAGCTTGAGCATAAGGCAGCATGGGCCGTGAAGCAGATGAACTTTGATCTTAAGTCTACAGCAGAGAGGAGATTGGTGTAGCTGAATGAGTTGGATGAGATTAGGCATCATGCCTATGAGAATTCAAAGCTGTACAAGGAGAGGACAAAGGCATATCATGACAGGAAGATTGTCTCCAGACAGTTTGATCTTAATGATCATGTACTTTTGTATAACTCACGTTTGCATTTGTTTCCAAGTAAGTTATATTATGTGGTCTGGTCCTTTCACAATCAAGGAGGTGCGTCCATATGGTGTTGTTGTGCTTATCAGCTCAGAATGTAAGGTATTTACTGTCAATGGACAGGGGGTGAAGCACTGTTAGGCTAAGGTCGAGATCCCAAGAGGACAGATTCTGCCTCTGGACCCTCTGCTTGATCGCAGAACAGTCAAGCTAGTGACATTAAAAGAGCGCTGAGTGGGAGGCAACCCACTGATAGGTCTGTACATACTCATTTTGGTGTTTTTGTTAGGATTCTACGTTTGTTTTTTGTTTTTGGTGTTTTTGGTCTACAGAGACGAAGTATGGAAACTGGAAAATCGAATTGCGTCGATCGTTGCGGTCTTGTGCAACGATCGATGCAGGTAGAAATCATATGAAGAAGGGAAATCACATTGCTTCGATCGTTGTGGTCCTGTGCAACGATCGATGCAGGGGGACTTATACGAAAGGAGATCGTTGTGTGTCGATCGTTGCGGTCCTGTGCAACGATCGACGCACCTGGTTAAAATCGAAAATAAAGGTACACGTGTTACAAACCGGAAATCGGATTTGTTCCAATCGGTTCGACCAATCACGAATTGCAACGATCGTTGCAACCCTTGCACGATCGATGCAGTCATGAGCCAGTTACGTGTCTTTAACTCTTTCTTCTTCTTCTTTCTTTCTCTTTTCTTCATCTCGCCGAGAAGAACCCTAAATCGCCCAAACCCATAACTCATTCAATTCTCACTCGTTTTCATCGATTCCAAAGCCTATTCCACTCGATTTCTTTCCCTCACTCCATTTCTATCATTCATTTCAACTGATTTTGAGGTATGTGTCTTGAATCTCTTGATCTTCATTTCGGCCTAAAGGTATAAAATTCGAAATTCGTCACGTTTTGCATGGATTGATGGTCAATGCTCATTTAAGGTTGCTAGTGATGATTTCTTGTTGTTTAAGTACTTGCATGGACAGATTTCGCGGGTTTTCAGAGAATCTCTGATTCGAAGAAGAACACTTTCGATTTAGGGTGAACATTGGACGGATTTGATGCAATTGACACTGGTTTTGCTGTTGATGATCGACACATGTCTCAGACAGACAGAATTCATCCAGAAAATCCGAGATTATGCTCTCTTCTTCTTCTAGCATGTCAATCTCATCCCTTATGACCACAACATTAACGAATTTGTTCTGTTCATCTCTTCCTGATCCATTTTGCCTCTGTATTGCTTGAGATGTCTGTTGGATTTGAACATCTAGCTTCTTCACATAAGTACTCAAGGATTCAAACTTCCCATTTAGATCTTCATACACAACATCCAGCTTCTTGTTGAAGTCCACAGTAGTCTTAGTCTGACCTTCCAGCAGCCGCTCCATCATGGTTTCCATCTTGCTCTCATGAGCACTAGCAGCAGGAGGTGTCTGATAGGAAGATGATCCATAAGTCCTATGAGAAGAATTACCTTGCTGATTTCCATAACCTTTTCCTTGGAATCCAGAGCCACTGATGTAGTTCACATCCCTTTTCAGGTGATCTTCTTCAGCCTCAAATACTTTAACTTCTTGAGTAAAGTGAACAGCTTTCTTTCTAGTCAACAAACTGTGAACAGTGTCCAGCTTGTTCCTAATATTAGCTATCTCCAGATTATCAATCTTCCCACCAGACTCCTTCCTTCTCCTATTAGCAGTCTTGGTGCTATTACTGCTCACCAAGTTATCAATCAATGTCCTAGCCTGTTCAGGAGTCCTTGTATTGAAATTACCATCGCTGGCATTATCCAATGCAGACTGATAATGTAGGTCAATGCCTCTGAAGAATATGCCCAGCAGCGTCACTTCAGAGAATCCATGGTGAGGGCAGTCACGCTGGTACTTCTTAAATCTCATCCAGGCAGACTTAAGAGGCTCTGTAGGACCTTGGGTGAAGGTGAGAATATCCTGTCTCGACTGATCAGAGCGAGCATCATCATAAAAGTGCCTCAAGAACTCTCTCTTCACAACATCCCAAGTAGTAAACTTACCAGGTGTAAGTTGCTTCAGCCAAGCTAAAGCCTCTCCAGCGAGAGAATGTGGGAAAAGCTTGAGATACAGATAGTCATAGTTCACCCCATTATACTTCATTCCAGTGACGATGTCCTCAATGTCATCAATATGATCCATCGGTTACTCATGTGGGAGACCATGGAAAGGATTCTGCCTCAGCAGAGAGTAATAGACAGTCTTTATCTCAAAGTCATTCCTCTCAAATCCAGGAGGTACAATTGCTGACCGCTTAGCATAGAATTCATCCGGTCGGTTATAGTCAGCAAGGGTCCTCTCAGCAACAACCATCTGCCACTGACCTTAGGGCGGTTCAGGATCAGGGATCACTCGTCCGTCACCATCGATCATTTTTCAGGCATCATTGTACGGGTTGTTCAGTTGGTCTCTCAGAACACCCTGAGCATCAGGTCTCAAAATCAAAGGCACCCGATTAACGTTCGCCATCTTAGCTTTCTTCTGTGCTTTGCTGTTCTCGCAGGCGTGTCGACCGATGTAAGAGAAGCGTCGATCGATGCAATGCGCAAATGTGTGACGATCGACACACATGACCGTGTCGATCGATGCAGAGCGATTACAGGCGTACCTGAAACGCAAGAAAAAGAAAAATTAGTAACTAAAAACAAAAACGAAAAACCTAGTCTAAACCCTAAGTTCAAATCTATCGAAGACTCAAAAGAGTCATCAGCAAAGGCGCCAAAAACTTGATAGGTTGTAAGTTTTAATCATATTCTACTGCAAGTGCACAGTTATGCTATTGTAGTATTTAGGGCATCGAATCCACAGGGACTCTAGACTCTTGCAATAGATTATAGAATTTAAGGTTAAGCTAGGTAGAAGCGGTAGATAGCAGTAAATCAAAATAGAAAGCAAGTAAACGTTTTGTAAATCAGAAGGCGAAGGCGTCAGGTCAAGGGAGTTCTCAGGAAATCAGGAACACAAGCAATCAATCAATCGGGATCTAATTAAGAACTGTTCTAGAACTAGAATCACAGAAGTATAAGAAGCCAACTTTCGTTGCGAGTCCTATCTATGTCTAACAACCTAGCAAGCCAACTTTCGTTGCGAATTCTAGAGTTCTAAACAAGCATTAATCTCAAGTTCTTTCGTTCACAATTCCTCTAAACCAAATTTCTTTGCGAGTAGATCAAATTGCTCATCTAGATTCTTTCTAGCTAATTAACCAACTGTCGTTGTGGAAATCAACCTAACATCATAAATCTGGGTAGCTACTTCAGATTAAGCATTAAGAACAACCCTAGATGAAGAACTAACAGATATGAATCCCTACAGATCGATTAACCTATAATTCCATGAAATCCCTTGTGAGAATCCCTAAACCTAATTGGTAAACTACTCAGACATGATCATTGAAACAGAAGACATCATGAATAGAAAACCAAATAGCATATATTAAAATAAAGAACTGGGGTTCGAAATTCTCTCTCTTTCAAGAGCAAAATCAGCCCCTAACTCTCTCTGAATGTAAAATAAAGTGTAGCCTAAACAATGGCTTAAAACCCTAATATATTAGTCTAAACACGTTTTTGGGCCATTTTGCAAGTCTGAGAAGTTTCTGGGCAAAAACTGTAATTTCTCCAAAATGCAGATTTTTGGGCGCAGAACCCTGGAATCACCTTGCGTCGATCACTGCACATACTGCATCGATCGTTGCAAGGTGATTTCGCAGCCAGTGAACTCTGTGAAACCTCTAAACAGTGCAGAAATGCTCCCAATGCTCCCAGAACGTCCAATTGAGCTCCAAATGTGCCTAAACCTGTAAAACACCTGAAAAGACTCCAAAACACTTAGAAAGACTCGATAACAAAGACATATACCATGATTAAAAGTCCTAAAATCCATGGTATATCAACTCCCCCACACTTAGCTTTTGCTTGCCCTCAAGCAAACAGAAGACCAAGATCAGGAGAAGAAGTTTGAAAACTCCAGAAACTCGTTTCATCGTAGGAGCACCACACTCAGATTTGCCTTAGTAAGCCACATGAAAATGAACCTGCAGACATCAAGACCAACATATACTTCCCCCACACTTATCAACTATCCTGAGTAAACTCCACAACCACATTCAAAGCATCCAAATTCACCATACTGGCTTCTATAAGCTATTAAGTGTGGTCTCACCTATGGGGTATCGATCAAAGAACACATGGATTCTTACTCTGTTAGCATCTGACTGTTGGGAATGTCCTGAAATCTACTGTACTTGCTCTAAGTGAAAGTCGTATAGTCGAGATGAGACAATCACATAACACTAGGTAGTCATAACGCTTTGCTAGAAGCCACTTATGATCAATGAGTTGAGAACTCATTGCTAGTGTTATATGATCCTACAGGGTCACACACCTAAGCAAACTGGGCGTTAAAGACGAGGTTGATCATTAATGTAATGATCCAGTGAATGCATATGTGATATGCATTCGATATCAATGTTCTGGGGAAGCGTCGATCGTTGCAGTATTGCATCGATCGATGCACTCGCGGATTAATCAGATTAATTCGGTTTAATCGTTGGTTAACTCCGTTGTAGTTTAAGCCGACATATATAAGATATATGGTCGACCTAAACTCGTCCCTAACCTAATTCACAGCCACAAGAACACAGAAAGAAACCTCTCTGGAGATTAGATCTCTGTAAGGCACTAGCATCCCTGCGGTCCAGTTTGTGTGCGTGTGGATACCAGTAGAGGCGCAGCATTTGAGGCGCTTCGTGATCTCGATTATCTGCAAACACTTCCGCTGCATATTCATCAGGTAATCTCGAGATCTGTTAGATTCAATTACATGAACCTTAGATCCTAGGCTCGGAATTCAGACTAGGGTTGCTAATTCTGATTAGAACTGCTAGAAATTCCTTCAGTGGTATCAGAGCTTTAGGGTTCCATTGAATCAGTAGCATGATGATTAGATTAGTTGAATCTAGATCTTTGTATTATTGATACAAGCATGCTAAAACTCGTTTTGATCAAAGTAACCTAGTTTAGGGTTTTGTTCGAAAACGTTTTAAGGTTTTTCGCATAGTATCGATCGTTGCCAATCGGGCTTCGATCGACACAGAGCGAAAACCCGAATAAACTTAGGGATTTTCGCATGGTGTCGATCGTTGCCAATCCGGCAACGATCGATGCAGGGCGAAAACCCGAATAAACCTAGTTTTCGCCTAGTGTCGATCGATGCAATTTTTGCACCGATCGACACAGCCTCGCGAGATTGTTGGATCGGTTCAATTGGATTGGACCGGTCATCGAGCTTGCTTAATAATGCTCGAACACTGTGAATGGTTTGATGGCGATTGTTTTGATTTGGTTGGCATCGACCGATGCTAACGTAGCATCGATCGATGCTTACCGGTATTCAAAACCGGATCAATTGGATTGATCAGTTATCACAGATTAATTAATTATAAGAATTAAAACAGAGTAAAACTGAACGTTTTAAATGGTTCCGTTCCTCAACCAAATATCAAGTGATACTTGATGTCTTTCCAATCTTGTCAACTGTCAAGACTCATTTAGTTGTGTGATAGACTTGCAGTGCAAGATGTCCACAATTACATGAGTAAGGCAGGAAGTAATCGTGTTAATGGGCTTGCAGTGCAAGGCATCAACAATTACATGACTAAAGAGATTGGTTTGCTTGACTGGGCTATCAAAATCGTTTTGGGTCCAGAGACATCAGGTGGATTGGACATAAGATGTCGATCCACAACCAAGAGTTATATTGGATATAACTAGCAAGGTTGTTGCTTACCTAAATAGCTAAAGTTGAGTGATAGCCAGTGGCTCACTTGAATTCAGTAAAATATGGGTCTTGGATCATTATATTCATCTGAGGAAGCATTGATTGAATATAATGCGAGTTTTCTTAAAAGTTAAGATTTCTCATTTCTTGAACATCATAACTAAACCATTTTCTTTTCTATGTTCTCAGCTATGACTACTACTCATAATAATTCTTTCTCCCTGCGATCCGTCCTTGAGAAGGACAAGTTAAATGGATCGAATTTTCTCGAATGGTATCGGAACTTGAGAATTGTTCTCAAGCAGGAGAAGCGGGACTATGTCCTTGAAAATGTTCTTCCTGAAAAACCGAGATCCAATGCTGCACATGCAGAAAGGAGTGCTTGGGACAAGCATTCCAATGATGTGGTCGATGTGAATTGTCTCATGTTGGCTACCATGAACTCGGACTTGCAGAAGCAATACGAGAACGTGGAGTCGCCAGTGGAGATGATTACTAGCCTGAAAAGCATGTTTCAGGAGCAAGCACGAACTGAGAGATACCAGACGGTTAAATCTCTCATTGAATGCAAGCTACCAAAGGACAGTCCGGTCAGTCCTCATGTCATTAAGATGATGGGTTATATTGATAACCTGGGGAGACTAGATTGTCCCATTAGCCAAGAGTTGGCTACTGACATCATTCTGCAGTCACTGCCGTCAAGTTATGATCAGTTTGTTATGAACTATAACATGAACAACTTGACGAAGACGTTGACTGAACTGCATGGCATGCTCAAGACAGCTGAGCCTAATATCAGGAAGGGCACTCCTAATGTACTTATGGTACAAGGGGGTAAGAAGTTTAAGAAACTAGGCAAAGGCAAGGGAAAGGGCAAGGCAGTCCCGGTTGAGAACCAGGACACGCCTGCGCCAGCCCCGAAGCCCAAGCCGGGCCCATCTGAGACTGATAAGTGCCATTACTGTAAAGAGCCTGGGCATTGGAAGAGAAATTGCAACAAATTCTTGGAAGAGAAGAAGAAGAAGAAGAAGACTTTCCAGACTTCATCTTCAGGTATTTATGTTATAGAAGTAAATGTTACCACTTCTGGTTCTACTTCTTGGGTATTGGATACCGGCTGTGGTGCTCATATTTGTACAAATATGCAGGGCCTAAGCAACAGTAGGACGTTGGAAAAGGGACAAGTGGACCTGCGTGTGGGGAATGGAGCAAGAGTTGCTGCATTAGCCGTAGGAACATTTAACTTGTCTTTACCTTCTGGTTTGGTTTTAGAACTTCATAATTGCTACTATGTACCTGCTATAAGCAGAAATATTATTTCTATTCCTGTTTTGGATTTGGAAGGATATCAGTTTTCAATTAAGAATAAATGTTGTTCTTTTGATTACAATGATATGTATTATGGTAGCAGCCCATTGGAGAATGGGCTTTATGTTCTAAACCAAAGCACAGAAATCTATAACATTAACACCAAGAGATTCAAATCAAATGACACGAATCAGACTTTTCTATGGCATTGTCGTTTGGGCCACATAAACGAGGAACGGATTCAAAAGCTCCATAGTGATGGGCTTTTGGGCTCATTTGATTATGAATCATGTGAGAAATGTGAATCTTGTTTACTAGGCAAAATGACTAAGGCCCCTTTCAACAAATCAAACGAAAGGGCCAGTGACCTGTTGGGCCTTATACATACAGATGTATGCGGCCCAATGAGCACAAGTGCCAGAGGAAATTTTCGATACTTCATTACCTTCACTAATGATTTCAGCAGGTATGGCTATGTCTATTTAATGAGACACAAGTCGGAATCCTTTGAAAAGTTCAAAGAGTTCCAAAATGAAGTACATAATCAACTTGGCAAAAGTATTAAGGCTCTTCGATCAGATCGTGGAGGAGAATACTTAAGCCAAGAATTCAGTGATCATTTGAGAGATTGTGGAATTGTTTCACAACTCACTCCTCCTGGAACACCACAATGGAATGGCGTGTCTGAGAGGAGGAATCGGACTTTATTAGATATGGTTCGATCAATGATGAGTCTCTCAACTCTTCCATTATCCTTTTGGGGATACGCTCTAGAAACGTCTGCGTTTACACTTAATAGGGTTCCGTCAAAATCAGTTGCAAAGACACCACATGAGATGTGGACTGGAAATGTTCCGAATGTGTCTTTCCTGAAGATTTGGGGTTGTGAAGCTTATGTTAAGAGATTAATTACAGATAAGCTCGAGCCCAAATCTGATAAATGCTACTTCGTTGGTTATCCTAAGGAAACCAAGGCATACTACTTTTACAACCAATCCGAGAACAAAGTGTTTGTTGCTCGGAACTGCGTTTTTCTTGAGAGAGAGTTTCTTTCCAAGAGAAACAGTGGGAGTAAAGTACAACTCGAAGAAGTTCGAGAACCGCAGGAAAATGCTCAACCCGTAGAGGAAGAGCAACAGTTGGATCTACAAAGAGTTGTAGAGACGGCGCCTGTGGAGCCTGAAATTCGCCGATCCGAAAGGATCCGTCACGAACCCGAGAGATATGGATTTCTCGTAACCAATTGTCATGATTTGTTAATCATTGACAGTGACGAACCAGCGAATTTCGAAGAAGCAATGATGAGCCTTGACTCCGCAAAGTGGCTAAAAGCCGCTGAATCCGAAATGGGATCCATGTCACAGAACCAAGTATGGACTTTGGTTGATTTACCCGATGGTGCAAGACCCATTGAGTGTAAATGGATTTTCAAGAAGAAAATTGATGTGGATGGAAATATTCAGATATATAAAGCAAGGCTAGTGGCAAAAGGTTTCAAGCAAATTCATGGTATTGACTATGAAGAAACCTATTCACCTGTCGCCATGCTTAAATCCATTCGGATTCTCCTAGCAACAGCTGCTCATTATGATTATGAGATCTGGCAGATGGACGTGAAAACAGCTTTCCTTAATGGAATTCTGGAAGAGGATGTGTATATGACACAACCCGAAGGTTTCATCGATCCAGATGCAGCTAGGAAAGTATGCAAACTTCATCGATCTATTTATGGATTGAAGCAAGCATCTCGGAGTTGGAATCTTCGTTTTGATGAAGCAGTCAAAAGGTTTGATTTCATCAGAAGCGAAGAAGAACCATGTGTTTACAAGAAGACTAGTGGGAGCGCAGTTGCATTTCTCGTGTTGTATGTAGATGACATACTTCTTCTCGGAAATGACGTTTCGTTGTTACAGTCTGTTAAGACTTGGCTCGGAAGTTGTTTTTCAATGAAAGACATGGGAGAATCCGCATATATTCTTGGAATAAGAATCTATAGAGATAGATCAAACAAGTTGATTGGACTGTGTCAAGACACTTATATCGATAAGGTCTTACACAGGTTCAGAATGCAAGATTCCAAGAAGGGCTTCATACCAATGTCTTATGGCATAAGTCTCAGCAAGAAGCAGTGTCCTGAGACACCTGCTGAGCGAGATCGCATGAGTCGGATTCCCTATGCCTCGGCGTTGGGATCCATCATGTATGCCATGCTCTGTACTCGTCCAGATGTTGCTTGTGCTTTAAGCATGACGAGTAGATACCAATCGGATCCAGGTGAAAGTCACTGGACAGCAGTCAAGAATATTCTGAAGTATTTGAGAAATACTAAGGATAAATTCTTGGTGTATGGAGGAAGTGATGAGCTGGTAGTAAGTGGTTACACAGACGCAAGTTTTCAGACAGACCAAGATGATTTCCGATCGCAATCTGGTTACATCTTCTGCCTGAATGGCGGTGCAGTAAGCTGGAAGAGTTCCAAGCAGGACACTGTAGCAGATTCCACAACTGAAGCTGAGTACCTCGCTGCTTCTGAAGCGGCAAAGGAGGCTGTTTGGATCAAGAAGTTCATCACTGAACTTGGTGTGATTCCTAGTATTTCTGAGCCAGTGGCTTTGTATTGTGACAACAATGGAGCCATTGCGCAAGCAAAGGAATCTAGATCACACCAGAAATCCAAACACATAGAAAGGCAATATCACCTTATCCGTGATATTGTGAATAGAGGAGATGTGAAGATCAGCAGAGTCCCAACGGATGAGAATGTTGCTGATCCACTGACCAAGCCTCTCCCAAGGCCTAAGCATGAGTTTCATACAACTGTTGTAGGCATTAGATTTCTTAAGATATGATCTTGATTTCAGTGGGAGTTGTATTTGTTTTAGTTATGACATGATGTTCACAAAGACATAATAGTTATGTTATTTTAATGAAATTGTTTCAGCATTATTTAATTGTGTTAATTAAATATGTATTATGTCCCAAAGTAATTTATGACATTTTATAGGCCATCAAGTATGTGACTTGATCATGAAACCCTATAAGCAATAAATGACATAAATTATAATAGTCCCTGGTCGAGGTTGTTAACGTGGGACATTAACAACCACGTGAGACTAGTATGTGAGGTGACTGATGACTATGTTTCATGGAGTCATTTAATAAGTGTATTAAAGTCAATCACATAGATATGTGTTAAAGAACACATGATCGGACTTGACCCGTTAATGAGAACTCTACAAGATGTTATATGAGTGTCATAAGAGTTTCTCATTACGACTAAAGAGAGTAGTCCTTAGACCTGAGTTCATCATGTCCTCTCTTATATGGATTGGTTCGTCTTGACTTTGTCAAACGTCAGCCGTAACTGGTGATCATAAAGACACTGATTAGGCGTATCATGAAATATAAAAGAGACATGGATGGAACAAGATGGGATTTGTACCTCCTATATAACAGGAGTTAAATATCTCTGGGCCTATCGAAGATTTGATACTGGAAATGCTTGGCCGCGCTCAAACGAGGTGATTGTCAGTCGTTTGTTTTTCATCAGTACAAATTGGGATTCGATAAACGTAATCTGGTTGAATAAGGATGACACAGTGCTTGCCTTGTGCCAGATTGAGATATAGCTACAAAGGGATTAAAGGAATAGATGATTCCAGTACAAGTGGGAGATTGTTGGGAATGTCCTGAAATCTACTGTACTTGCTCTAAGTGAAAGTCGTATAGTCGAGATGAGACAATCACATAACACTAGGTAGTCATAACGCTTTGCTAGAAGCCACTTATGATCAATGAGTTGAGAACTCATTGCTAGTGTTATATGATCCTACAGGGTCACACACCTAAGCAAACTGGGCGTTAAAGACGAGGTTGATCATTAATGTAATGATCCAGTGAATGCATATGTGATATGCATTCGATATCAATGTTCTGGGGAAGCGTCGATCGTTGCAGTATTGCATCGATCGATGCACTCGCGGATTAATCAGATTAATTCGGTTTAATCGTTGGTTAACTCCGTTGTAGTTTAAGCCGACATATATAAGATATATGGTCGACCTAAACTCGTCCCTAACCTAATTCACAGCCACAAGAACACAGAAAGAAACCTCTCTGGAGATTAGATCTCTGTAAGGCACTAGCATCCCTGCGGTCCAGTTTGTGTGCGTGTGGATACCAGTAGAGGCGCAGCATTTGAGGCGCTTCGTGATCTCGATTATCTGCAAACACTTCCGCTGCATATTCATCAGGTAATCTCGAGATCTGTTAGATTCAATTACATGAACCTTAGATCCTAGGCTCGGAATTCAGACTAGGGTTGCTAATTCTGATTAGAACTGCTAGAAATTCCTTCACTGACCACTCAACTGTTGCTTCTGGTTCCTTTCTTCTCTTTTCCCTTCCTTAGCACTGATTTTTCCCTACTTGGTATCATTTTATTTTTTCTATCAGTGCTCTTCCCGCATTGGGGCATACTTTGGACATGTTTCCATGGATGCACAGGAGGTAATAGGGGTCTTTACCACTCCCGCGACCACTTCGAAGCTACTAACGTATCTTAAGTTTATTGTTCTCTTTTTTTTTTACTTTCAAGGATGGGGAGAAGGGAACCATAATCAGATAGGTTTACAAGCTGTGCCAGAACCAACAGAGGAACCCGACTCAAAGTATACCAAGCCCATAGGAGAGAAAATTAAGTCAAGTTAAAGGTGAAGTCAAGTAATGGATTCTTTGAATACCTGAAGTGATATGGGTGTCCTCAGTAGGCTGGTCTGTGTTGGGTTTTCTAATAGTCATAGTTTGATCTGCAACTCATCCAATGGTCACTTAAGTTCGTGCAAGTGTGGTAATCTCCTCAAAAAGTCCTTGTTTCCTACTCAATTTTGACACAATAAAACAAATTTGGACTGACTCTAAGAAAACAAAAGTGTGCGTCAGTAGCTACCTCCCCCACACTTGAAACACATTGTCCCCAGTGGTGTCAAGCTCAGGATTGGTGAGAATAATCAAATTGAAGAACAATCCGAAAGTTGCAGAATACTTACCTGTTGTCGACCTGCGTCGATCGATGCCATTAGGGTGTCGATCGATGCAAGGCGAGTATGCTCGCGGTTAATAAGATAACCGGTGTCTGAACCGCAATCAAATTGGCTAACCAGAAATCGCATCTGCATCGACCGATGCACTATTTGTGTCGATCGATGCAGTGCGATTCTGCCTGTTTCTCGCGCCTCTGAACACACTTAAACAGAAAAAAACACCAAAATCAAAACGAAAAATGAAAACAAAAACGAACCTAACAGTGGGTTGCCTCCCACTCAGCGCTTGTTTAAAGTCAGTAGCTTGACTATGGAAAGGAGATCAGACTTATGGGGGATTCAACAGAGACTTGGAGTGTCTCTGTGAATGTCTCTTCATCCAAGGTGGCGTATAAGCATTCGGATCATGAGATCTCCCAAGGAAAGAGCGAAGAGCACCAGGGTGGGAGCGAAGCGAGGGTGGGATACTGCGTTTTCCTGCAGTCACAGCAAATGAATTAATAGCTTTTAACTTAGAAGATCGATACCTTTGCTTTGGTGGGAATGAGATGTCTGGAGCTTTCTGCTTAGTAGCAGTTGCAGGTTCTGAAGATGTTAGAGCATGTTCAGAATGAACAACCATCTTCTCTTCTCCAACAGGAATCTCGGGTTCCACTTCAACACTGAAACTCTGTCCATCAATGATGGATTTCTGCAGCTTATCCATCTTGAACTGCAAAGGCTTGTCTCCCATATGGAGATCAATCAGTCCACGCCTCACATCAATCACAGCTCTAGCAGTAGCTAAGAATGATCTACCAAGTAGTAGAGGATCATAAGGCTCAATATCATACTTCAACACCACAAAATCTGTTGGAATCAAGTAGTTCCCAACTCTGACTTGAACGTCCTCAAGAACTCCTTCTGGATACCTCTTTGATCGATCAGCTAGGATAAGAGAGATCCTAGTAGGCTGGAAATCCATCAGTCCTAATCTCACAGCCACAGAGTACGGCATGAGATTCACACAAGATCCTAAATCACACAGAGAACGCTTGAATATGTCCTTAGAGATGGAACAGTCAAGCACAAAGGCTCCTGGGTCTGGAAGCTTCTCTGAAATCTGAATCAGTTGCTTCTCCATCACTCTTATGCATTCAGCTTCGTCTAGCTCCTGTTTAGACAGTTTAGGAGGCTTAGGATATGGCACAGAGGGCTTATAGACTCGTTCTGGGACTGTTACAAGTCTCTGGTCACGTCTGCGTTCTGTGTCGACCGATGCACGATGTGTGTCGATCGACACAAGGCGATTATGGTCAAATTCATCAGACGGATCGGGGGGTGCATCGATCGACACCAAGGGTGTGTCGATCGACACATGTCTCAGACAGACAGAATTCATCCAGAAAATCTGAGATTATGCTTTCTTCTTCTTCTAGCATGTCAATCTCATCCCTTATGACCACAACATTAACGGATATGTTCTGTTCATCTCTTCCTGATCCATTTTGCCTCTGTATTGCTTGAGATGTCTGTTGGATTTGAACATCTAGCTTCTTCACATAAGTACTCAGGGATTCAAACTTCCCATTTAGATCTTCATACACAGCATCCAGCTTCTTGTTGAAGTCCACAGTAGTCTTAGTCTGACCTTCCAGCAGCCGCTCCATCATGGTTTCCATCTTGCTCTCATGAGCACTAGCAGCAGGAGGTGTCTGATAGGAAGATGATCCATAAGTCCTTTGATAAGAATTACCTTGCTGATTTCCATAACCTTTTCCTTGGAATCCAGAGCCACTGATGTAGTTCACATCCCTTTTCAGGTGATCTTCTTCAGCCTCAAATACTTCAACTTCTTGAGTAAAGTGAACAGCTTTCTTTCCAGCCAACAAACTGTGAACAGTGTCCAGCTTGTTCATAATATCAGCTATCTCCAGATTATCAATCTTCCCACCAGACTCCTTCCTTCTCCTATCAGCAGTCTTGGTGCTATTACTGCTCACCAAGTTATCAATCAATGTCCTAGCCTGTTCATGAGTCCTTGTATTGAAATTACCATCGCTGGCATTGTCCAATGCAGACTGATAATGTAGGTCAATGCCTCTGAAGAATATGCCCAGCAGTGTCACTTCAAAGAATCCATGGTGAGGGCAGTCACGATGGTACTTCTTAAATCTCATCCAGGCAGACTTAAGAGGCTCTGTAGGACCTTGGGTGAATGTGAGAATATCATGTCTCGACTGATCAGAGCGAGCATCATCATAAAAGTGCCTCAAGAACTCTCTCTTCACAGCATCTCAAGTAGTAAACTTACCAGGTGTAAGTTGCTTCAGCCAAGCTAAAGCCTCTCCAGCGAGAGAATGTGGGAAAAGCTTGAGATATAGATAGTCATAGTTCACCCCATTATACTTCATTCCAGTGACAAAGTCCTCAATGTCATCAATATGATCCATCGGTTACTCATGTGGGAGACCATGGAAAGGATTCTGCCTCAGCAGAGAGTAATAGACAGTCTTTATCTCAAAGTTATTCCTCTCAAATCCAGGAGGTACAATTGTTGACCGCTTAGCATAGAATTCATCCGGTCGGTTATAGTCAGCTAGGGTACTCTCAGCAACAACCATCTGCCTCTGACCTTGGGGCGGTTCAGGATCAGGGATCACTCGTCCGTCCCCATCGATCCTTTGCCAAGCATCATTGTACGGGTTGTTCTTTTGGTCTCTCAGAACACCCTGAGCATCAGGTCTCAAAATAAAAGGCACCCGAAAACGTTCGCCATCTTAGCTTTCTTCTGTGCTTTTCTATTCTCGCAGGTGTGTCGACCGATGCAAGAGAAGCGTCGATCGATGCAATGCGCGAAGGTGTGACGATCGACATGCAGAGCGATTACAGGCGTACCTGAAACGCAAGAAAAAGAAAAATTAGTAACTAAAAACAAAAATGAAAAACCTAGTCTAAACCCTAAGTTCAAATCTATCGAAGACTCAAAAGAGTCCCCGGCAACGGCGCCAAAAACTTGATAGGTTGTAAGTTTTAATCATATTCTACTGCAAGTGCACAGTTATGCTATTGTAGTATTTAGGGTATCGAATCCACAGGGACTCTAGACTCTTGCGATAGATTATAGAATTTCAGGTTAAGCTAGGTAGAAGCGGTAGAAAGCAGTAAATCAAAATAGAAAGCAGGTAAACGGTTTGTAAATCAGAAGACGAAGGCGTCAGGTCAAGGGAGTTCTCAGGAAATCAGGAACACATGCAATCAATCAATCGGGATCTAATTAAGAACTGTTCTAGAACTGGAATCACGGAAGTATAAGAAGCCAACTTTCGTTGCAAGTCCTATCTATGTCTAACAACCTAGCAAGCCAACTTTCGTTGCGAATTCTAGAGTTCTAAACAAGCATTAATCTCAAGTTCTTTCGTTCACAATTCCTCTAAACCAAATTTCTTTGCGAGTAGTTCAAATTGCTCATCTAGATTCTTTCTAGCTAATTAACCAACTGTCGTTGTGGAAATCAACCTAACATCATAAATCTGGGTAGCTACTTCAGATTAAGCATTAAGAACAACCCTAGATGAAGAACTAAAAGATATGAATCCCTACAGATCGATTAACCTATAATTACATGAAATCCCTTGTAAGAATCCCTAAACCTAACTGGTAAACGACTCAGGCATGATCATCGAAACAGAAGACATCATGAATAGAAAACCAAATAGCATATATTAAAATAAAGAACTGGGGTTCGAAATCCTCTCTCTTTCAAGAACAAGATCAGCCCCTAACTCTCTCTGAATGTAAAATAAAGCGTAGCCTAAAAAATGGCTTAAAACCTTAATATATTAGTCTAAACACGTTTTTGGGCCTTTTTGCAAGTTTGGGAAGTTTCTGGGCAAAAACTGTAATTTCTCCAAAATGCAGATTTTTGGGCGCAAAACCCTGAAATCACCTTGCGTCGACCACTGCACATACTGCATCGATCGTTGCAAGGTGATTTCGCAGCCAGTGAACTCTGTGAAACCTCTAAACAGTGTAGAAATGCTCCCAATGCTCCCAGAACGTCCAATTGAGCTCCAAATGTGCCTAAACCTGTAAAACACCTGAAAAGACTCCAAAACACATAGAAAGACTCGATAACAAAGACATATACCATGATTAAAAGTCCTAAAATCCATGGTATATCAATGATGGTTGTATGAGTTGATAGACATTGTTATAGTCGCATTTGATGATCTTATAGCATTTGCTTAATTGCAAATCTGGTCTGGTTTTCTTGTGTCTTTGATCGCAAATGGCACCGAGGAAGAGAAGGAATGTTCCTGCTGCTGACGAACCTCCTGCTGATTAGTTCGTACGTTCTTCACTTATGCATGCGCCTTACACGGGCATTCCTGGCGCTATACAGGCTCCTTGGCCTAAGGCAGAACGGGACAAGATTCATGTGACGAGCCATCTCTGAGACCTGGGAAGATTATGACACGTTGTTTTACAACGCGTGGCAGAGTATGGATATCAAGCCCACATGGTTTTCGGATTACCAGACCTATCAGATGCTCGGTATTACTGATGATGTGATACGAGTGGTGAGACAGATAGGACTTGGGACTATGCCCATGAGGATTTATGATCTCTTTCATGACTTGGTGCGACATCTATCGTCCACATGCAGAGTATATTACACTGATCCTATGCGCAGGAGAGCTCGAGAGGGGACATTCACTTTCATGTGTAATGGATTCAGGTACCAGATCAGCATTATTGATCTCTGCAGACTCTATGGTTTTGATTATCAGCCTACTCGATGTTCTCTAATTGGTGAGTAGGATAGCGAGAGCTGTCAGCTTTTCTGGGACCACATTGGATGTGAGGTGTATAACTCACGCTACTCAAAGCATATACAGTTGTGCCATCCAATCATGCGATATGTTGGGCGCATTCTGGGAAACACTTTACTCTGCAAGTCTGAGGTGAACAAGCAGAGAAAGCTGGAGCTGGAGTTGCTCTTCACTGGAGTGAGTCATTTGTTTGCGGATACACCATTGCAAGACCCAGCTCCTGAGCTGAATTTGGGAGCAGTATTTGCAGACCACTTGTGTGATATGAAGACCAAGGCGTTCTCTGGGAAGAAGGTTGAGGCAGTGGAGAGTTTACTTACTCATATTTTCAGCACTTCATGATCCCTACTGATGGGAGAGAGTGCATTACCAAGATGTTGTCGATGGATCTTGCTCACTTGAAGAACACTACATGGATGAAGGAAGGAAAGTTGTGGATTTGTCATGATGTAGACTCATGAAAGTGGTGTGTACAACATCCTGTTGCTGAGCTTATGAGAGTTGATTCCTTGGCTGTCTTGCGCTTTGATACTGACAGGAACCTGCGATGCGGAGTTCCTACATCTGTTAACCCTTTGGGTGCTTCTTCATCTTCTACATCGGGACCATCTTCTGCGCCAGGATCCTCTTCTCCTACGCCTACTGCTGCTTACTACGATCCTGGCCCTTATCCGGATCACTGATGGACTCCACTGACATGTCCCAGGGTGATTTTCAGAAGCTGGTTAATGATAGATTGAAGGGCATTTGGGAGTGGATGTGTAGCTGCACTTGCCGGAGACAGCCACAAGTCCATCAGCATGTACCTGTTCGTAGACGTCGACGCTCTCCTACTCATGTTACGTCCAGTGGTTCTGATCGCTATGCTGGCATTGATGATGAGTCCGAGTGATGTGAGATTTGAGTTTATGTTTCATGACATTCGGTTTTGTATCTTTTCACTCTTTCTTTTTCATTTTCTTTTGAGTCTTGGTAAGTAATTGTCATTTGGGATGATGTGTTTGCTTCTATTACTATCTGTTGCTTTGATTTTGCTTGTTTGTGATGTTTACAGCTTACAAGATTGATTTTTGAGATTTTCTCACGAACTAACTGCTGACTTCTAACTGATCCGACGTAATCGCAGTGCAACGATCGACACGGTCTTGTGTGTCGATCGACTCATATTGCAGTTGCACTGCATCGATCGTCGCGACCTTGTGCAACGATCGATGCAGTTGCGAGACAGGTAAAAATCGACAGAACCTAACACATCCCAATCCATTTTTCTTTCTTTTACCAATCCTAAGCTTGACACTACTGGGGACAGTGTGTTTCAAGTGTGGGGGAGGTGGTACTGACATCAATCTTTTTCTTTTCTTAGAGTTAGTTGTGTCTGTTTTATTGAGTCAAAATAGTTGAGTAAGAAACAATGAATTTTTTAGGAGATCATCACACTTGCAGGAACTTAAGTGACCATTGGAATGAGTTTGCAGATGAATTTATGACTGTTAGAAAACCCAATACGGACCAGCCTACAGAGGACACCCATATCACTTCAGGTATTCAGAGGATCCTTCACTGACTTCACCCCTAATTTTGACTTACTTTTTCTCACCTAAGGGCTTGGTATACTTTGAGTCGGATTCCTCTGATTAGTTCTGATACAGCTTGTAAACCTGTCCAAGTATGGTTCCCTTCTCCCCTTCCTTAAAGTAAAAAAAAAAAAAGAGAGAGAGATAAACTGAGGATGAGCTAGTAGCTCCGAAGTGGTCGCGGGAGTGGTAGAGACCCCTATTACCTCTTGTGTATCCATGGAATGTGTCCAAGGTACACCCCAATGCGGGAAGAGCACTGATAAAAAAAATAAAATCATACCCAATGGGAAAAATCAGTTGCTAAGGAAGGAAAAAGAGAAGAAAGGAACCAGAAAAAGATAGTATGGTGGTCAAGTGCTAACAGAGTAAGAGTCCATGTGCCCTTTGATCGATACTCCTTATGTGAGACCGCACTTAATTGCTTATAGAAGTCAGTAGGGTGAATTTGAATGCTCTGAAAGTGGTTGTGGAGTTTACTCAAGACAATTGCTAAGTGTGGGGGAAGTATATGTTGGTGTTGATGTCTGCAGGTGCATTTTTTATGTGGCTTACTAAGGGGAATATGAGTGTGGTACTTCTAAGATGAAATGAGTTTCTGAAGTTTTCAAACTTTTTCACCACATTTTGGTTTTCTGTTTTGCTTGAGGGCAAGCAAAGGCTAAGTGTGGGGGAGTTGATATATCATGGTTTTTACCTGTTTTAAGCCATGATATAAGTATATATTCGAGTCTTTTGTAGTGTCTTTCGAGTTTTTACAGGTGTTTATTAGGTACATGCACGTTTGGAGGATTTTGGGAGATATTGAAGCTTATCGGGCAATTTTTGGAGCTAAAGCCGTAAAGAGCAGAAATGAATATCTCGGAGCGACCTCTGTGTCGATCGATGCATCATTGGCGTCGATCGACGCATACCCGTGCCAACGAATTAATGAAGAATTTGGAGATTCACACTTTTGCCCCAGAAGTTCTAGTATTTTCAAAAGAGACCCATGTCGTGATCAGCACTTTATAATTAGGTTTTTAGCATTTTGTTTAGTTTACACATTCATACTTTTAGCTATAGAGAGTTTGAAAGCTTGGGGCTGATCATAACTTGTATTGCTTTTGCTTATTGATAAGATTTCGAACCCCTCTTGTTTCTCTACTCTTTTATTTATGCAATCTATTCATATTATGATTTGTGTTTCATTGATCATGTCTGAGTAGATTCATAGTTAGGTTTAGGATTCTCATTAAGGATTTCATGACTTGTTAGATTTAATCAATCAGTTAGGATTTATAACTTGATTAGTTCTTCAACCTGAATTGTGCTTAATACTAGTTTCTAATCTGATCACTTAGAATCTAGACTTAGAATTTATAAATTGACATGAAAGTGTGATTTAGAATATGATCTATTTAGGTTGAGCAATTTAATTATCTGCAAAGAAATTTGGTTTAATTTAATTGTGAACGAATCGAACATGCACTTAAGCCTAGTTTAATCTGTTAGAAATTGCAAAGAAATTTGGATTTTTAGGGTTTAGACTTAGTGAATTCTCGCAACGAAAGTTGGTTAGTTATACATCTGTGTTTGAGTTCTAGAACCGTGATTAATTTGATCATGACTGATAATTGATCTGCTTGTCTTGATTTCGTGAGCACTTCCGAGACTTAGCGCCTTTAGTATATTGATAAAATAAACCGACTTGCTTTCTGATTTAGTTACTGCTTTTAGTTTATTTATTTCTGATTTGCATCGCATAGCTTAATTCGAAGAACTATAATCTATCGTAAGATTTCTAGAGTCTCTGTGTATTCGACCCCTACATATTACACTTGCCTGTGCATTTGCAGTGTAACTTAGGGAAGTAAACTCTGAGCATATCAACATGGTTAAATAATATAAAGTAGGATACATACTACTACAATGTAACAACACAAATGCAATCAGAGGAAACATATATGAAATCTCAGAATTCATTTTTCTAGAATACCAACAAATTAAGACTAACACCACATTCATATATCCTACAATTAGCAAGAAAAACCAATGTTTTTAAAACCGGACCGGCGACTGAACCGGTAAAGTTTTTGGGTCATGGGTTAATATGGTTCAACCGGGATCGACCGGGTTCAACCAAGCTTGATGATAATTTAAAAATTATATATATATATATATATATATATATATATATATATACATATATAATTTTTTATTAATTTCAAAATATCAAATAAGACACTTCAATAATCATAATTTTTTAAAAAAATATGTGTAACCATTATTAAAAAAATACTTCAAAAGTTTAAATGTTAAATCAACAACGTTCCGACATATTTAAAATATTTCTAGGCCAAAAGACGTTTTGAAACACTTTAAATAGATAATTTATCTTCAAGATATATTGTTCACCAACATACATATTATGCCTCTTAGATGCATAGTTTTTACTTTCTTTGTTATTCGTCCATTGAGAGAAGAGATAAGATATGGTAACACATTTAAACTTACTTTTTAAATAAATATTTAAAACTAATATAGTTATATTTGATTGTTTAGGAAAGACAAAGTAATTAACAAAATATAAAATAATATTTTTTATAAAACCCGGTTTGCTACGTTTTAATGGGTCGCCGGTTTCTGGTTTTTTGGCGGTCCTATCCGGTTTTTCAACCGGTTCAACTACCATTGGGTTTTATAATCAACCCAACCCGGATATGCTTCCGGTTCGTGGTTCAACCCGGTCCGACCGCCGGGTCGGTCCGGTTTTAAAAACACTGAAAAAAACCAACGTAATGCTAGCCCAAAAACACCATGCAAATACTGACGCAAAGGTTTTAGGTTCAACACCACAAACAACTATAATTTGTAGCAAACACCAAAATAGAGCTACAAGATTAGTCTTCCAAACTACAATACAAAAATATTAACATATCTTATGACTACAATTGGTTTTCTTACAAATAATATAGTAGGGAATATTCCATACATTAAGGGAGTATAACTAAAAAATCCAGATTATAAACAATAAATTTTACTGTGAATTTGATTATATCTAAAAGTGCTTAATTAGATGTGTGCTCTTAGTACTTAAGATATCAATCTACATGGAATATATGAATATATGCAAGAGCCAAGCAAGGTTAGATGAGAGCTACGACAATGGATATTTGAGAGTGAGTGTCAAGATTTTGAAGCTAGAAAGAAAGACATAGAATAAGTCAAAAATCCAAGTAAACTTAAGAGTTTGGCGTCAAGGTTATATCTCATAAGTTTGGTATGATTCATACAAATCTAATTATACTTTTAATGTTTCTAGCTTATTCCACAAACTCTAACACGTGATTATGCTTGACCTACTATCGTAGTATCAAATACATATTCTCTTCAACTCGACTAATCAACCTTCGTAGGTGGCCGTGATCATGTAATAATTATAAGTTCGTCAAACTTTCACAATGCTCTACTGTATGTTATCGTATCTTGCAACACAGATGCTTTCCTAAACTAGATCAGGTGAATAAATTCAGCACGCTAATGTTTTATCAGTTCTAAGATCATACTCTAGTTCATGACGCTAAATTCATGCATTAAGAACGTAGTATCAAACACATATTCTCTTCATGATCGACTAGTCAACCTTCGCAGGTGGTCGTGATCATGTAATAATTATAAGTTCATCAAACGTTCACAGTGCTCTACAATATGCTTTCGTATCTTGCAACACAACTGCTTTCCTAAGCTAGATTAGGTATATAAATTCAGCACGCTGATGTTTTTATCAGTTCTAAGACCATGCTCTAGTTCATGACGCTAAATTCATGCATTGAGAAAAGATTTAAAAGAAGAAAAAAAACCTAGAAATTGATGAGAATAAGTTCAAGAACAAATAGGCCATGTTCGTTAATTAATCGCTGCGATTCAATGTGCGATCAGAAATTGTATAGGTGATGTTCCTTAAAACTCAAGTAAGTATGTGGAAAGTGCTTGCTCTATACATGTCGTAGCGACGTAAAAAAGCAAACTTTCCGTCGCCAGAAATAGCAGCGACTCCGCATCTTAACTAATACCATCACCGGCGACCATTTTTAGCGACAACTTTTTGTATCTACGTTATAATTTGTGCTTTGTTTATAGTCGCTATCGCTGCCGCAGCGATTAATTAACGAACAGGGCCTGGCTGTGAATGACCTTTCCCTGTCCGCGGTCGCGCGAGCTGAGATTGAGGCTGTACAGGTTGATGTCGAGGCCGTTGGCCGTTCTGTGCCTTCGGTCTTCTGCTTCAGAAACTGATGGTCATTTCTTATTCTGGCATTTCATTGGGTTTAAAGCATTAGATCTTTTTCATGTAAAGTGGAGATCGAATATTTGATCTCTCTATCTCAGGACTAAATTTGAAGATTATCAGACAGTGAGGAGGTATTCATTTGGTATTGAACTACTAACGGAATGACTAGTTGTGCGCGTTTAGATATGCATTCGAGTTCGGATCAGTCTCTCTAGTTTTCTGTATGTTTGGATTTAAGGGTATATGACTTACTTGGGTATATTTTTTGGAGTCGGGTTCAGGTTGGTGTCAATCAGGTTTGGATTGATTCTAGTATTGTATATAGGATTCAATGTTTACTAGGGGAAAAAAATATGGATACAGATCAATTCAAATATTTTATATTAGAAATATCCAAACATACATAAAATAATGAATGATCCTATTTTACCTAAAATAAGATCTGATTTATCCGATATATCCAAAATAATAAATCTATCCATGAATAAAATTGTGATTTATCCAAAATTAATCGATTTAACCAAAATAATTGAAACTCCATAAAACATTTGTTGGATATGATTGTGTACATACTTCAGTTACTAGTTTAGTTCTTGGGTATTGCCCAAAATGAGGCGATACCCAAAATTTATTCAAAGTGGAATCCCAATTGGGTATATGACAAAACGGTATCAACACGAATTCAAACCAGTTTTTTCAGGTCTTCGGGTACAAATATTATGCCCACGGCTAAGCACAACAAATAAAAGTAAAGAGAGAAGAAAACATCAAACTTCCAGATTTTGGGATCTACAGTATGATTTTAACAAAAGAAACCAAATAGGGGGCAAGGAAGGTATCCAAGTTTAAACAACAATATTTTTACTTACTCATCAAACATTTACAAACGAGAATATTGTATCTATAGAAGGAAAGCAAGGAAACTGATGGGACTTTACAAAAGGATATACAAAAGGCAGTAGTAATGGTCAAGGAGACGAAGAAGGAGGAGCGGTTAGCGCGTAAGTGAGACTGTTGGATGAGTTCTCGATAAAGCCAGCTACTCCAGCCGCTGATTGCCTGTTCGATGGGAGGAAGAGATCGTGCTTTTGGTCTTTATATGCACTCCACACCTATCAAAATCGATTTCGGTTTTTAGCATAATCTAAACAAGAAACACATTATTGTTACTAGTTTCGTAATCAACAACTTACTTCCGAAGCGTCAAGTATTTCACGCACTTTTGAACAATGTGCACCTTCTGTTGCAAAACCATGCAATACCTGATATATATATGGTTCAAATTGTTTCATCAATCAAAAATCTAAAAGAGAAAACATCTCTTTACTTCATCAACAAATTGAAACTAACCTCAACTGCAAGCACCCGCCCTATCGATGCTTCCGATTCGTTCCATTTCATGTGAGAGCTAAGACCATATCTTCCACCCGTCCTCCAGTCAAGCAGCCCAAGAAGAACCTCAATAAGACCAACCCTACGAATTTTTCACAACCATTTGTAATACATCAGACAAATTGGATACAAATTTCAAGCCTTTCAAGTCTAAGGTGAGAGTTAGTCAACAACTATTTGCCACAATATTATTCGGGTTTGGCACATTTTAGCAGACTGAACAGGGTATGAACAATACGATGTGAGCAACCTATCATCTTGAGTACTAAAGAAATAATCTGGTAGTAACAGGATGACTCACTTTAGACCCTGCGCAACAAGCGCATCTCTTGCCCGATTTCCAGCAACAACAACACGCTTAAGTGTCTCAAGTGCTAAAATGCTCCCACCAAGCCATCCTATTGCTTTCATGAGAAGTGGAACCACCTGGTGTTTAATCAACTCGAGCGTCATTACAAATGTCACAAGCAACACCAATAACTAGTTCTAACCACTAATAGCATGTGTTAATAAGAGAGGAAATATAGTAGAGAACCTGGGCATTCCCAGCACTAGTTGCAGCCATTGCTTCAGCACAGGTGGTACTAGCGGCAAGTTGATGTAGAACACGTAAACAACTAAGCCGCACACGTTCTTGAGGAGTTTGCCCAGGTGGGCTTGAGGAATCAGCTGCCTCATTCGCTCCATCAGAGCCGATTTCTTCAGCCTTCACATCTGCTGAAGACATCGTTTCCCGCCTGCCTTCATAGGCCACAGCAGCGACAAGTTTGGGGACATACCCGAGAGTTGCTATGTGATCTGCAAGTCCAGGATGCACACGCAACAAAGAAACCAATGCAGCAGAGAGAAGGAGAGGGAGCTCAGGGTCAACAGGATGTTGTTCATAATGTGTTGCCGCCATTGCTGACACATACTGCTCCAGCAGTCCTTCCAAGAATCTTTTTGGATTTCTCAGAGGAAATTTGGGATCTTTTAAGAAAAGCCTGACATAGATTCCAGTAACCTACAAAAATAAGTTGCATTAAGAATTATCCTTCCACTAAAAAGAACTTTCACTACTGCTCTGATTTATGTATCAGTTTAAATATATAAAAGATAACCTGTGGCTCGTCTCTCATTTCTGGTTGACCAGATTGCTCGGGTACATCCCATTCAATTACAGAACCCTTCTGTTGTTCACGATAAAGATCTGATGCCATGGTCGCAATCTGTGCAGATAAAGATGCTGCCATTGCTGGTGTCCATACAAGTTCTGGAGTCTCTGTGGTCCGCTCAAGAGCATGTACAACAGCCTCTCCAGGTCCATCACGAATGATGGATACAAGACCCTCTGGAAGGAATCTCACTAGTGTGATAGCAACTCTAGGCCCATGCATTGGTTGTGCGACAAGCTTCCCCAACAACGAAGCCGCTGCAGCTCTTTGCTGCATGGGAATTTCTTCTGCACAAGACCATTTTGTGTCATGGATGCCATT
This sequence comes from Orychophragmus violaceus, assembly GCA_030180135.1. Classification (NCBI taxonomy): domain Eukaryota; kingdom Viridiplantae; phylum Streptophyta; class Magnoliopsida; order Brassicales; family Brassicaceae; genus Orychophragmus; species Orychophragmus violaceus. The sequence goes on along the minus strand of CM058235.1, from coordinate 18,648,907 downwards.
GCATGCAATTAGAAAGCAATTAGAAAGAGAAAAGGAGTTAAGAATCATTACTTTGCAAAGGCAATAAAAGTTCCAGAATGTATACAACACCACCATGTTTTGCAGCAGCCCAAGCAAGTTCCTGTGTGCTTGCCAAAGCATAAAGAACATGGAGAGCACCCTCGCGAAAAGAAGGTGCAGAATGAAGCATTTGCAAAAGGAGAAGAAGACTAGATCCATCAGATACCATTGTCTCCAAGCAAGGAGCATAAGCAGTAAGGCGAGACAGGACATTCAGGCAGAGTTTTGGAATATCAGTTTTTGATGCAATGGGAACTGAAAAACATTCAAAGAGAGGTAATAATCTCTCCTTAGACGAAAACACTGAAGCCAGATCCGGATACTTTGTAAGCAAGTTCTGCACACAAGAAAAAAGTAAAGATATGGTCAGGCATGCCGACTTCTTTCCTAATGACACATTCACATGCTCCATATGAGTACCTGAAGAGCAGTTAATCCTAATTGGAGGTGATCAGTCAGAGATTGCTCTTCCTTCTTCATCCCCTCAGATGATGATTGATGATTGGAATGTCCTTCACTCATTGAGGGTTCTGCGACAATACTTTCAAGTTCCAGAGTATCACTAGATGAGCAGCTGTCCTCAATCTTATTCTGGTCCTCATAAACAGAGGGCAACTCAGTATGCACTAAAGATGATATAAAGTCAATTAGCGCATTGCAGAATGCTTCTGGTTCACTGATTTCTGAGTCAGGTTGATCATTATAGACGTTCAAGTAAACATTGCCAATATAAACCTCTTTTGACAGTGCCTCATATGCAAAAGATTGCGCAGTTTTCAGATCATATGAACCATCAGGGCCCTGGCATGCACGTTGTTCATCCACAAAATTTAAAAGCTCCGATCGAGTTGCAGAGTTCCAGATAATCTGTGAAAGAAAATTTGATACAATTATTGTCTAGCCAGCCAAAAGCTTAACATTCTGTTGAACACTCAGTGAAATGTTCAGAAATTTTTCGTATTTGCATGTAAAGAAAGAATCTTAAGAATAGAAAGTTCCGCAATATGATGATATCGAACATATATTTATCAAAAGTGAGACAAAAAACACAAGCTTAGAAGTATAGATCAAATGTACATAAAAATGTGAATTCTGAAGATGTTTATTGCCCATTCATTTCTATATTCTTAAGCGTGTCAGTCTAAGAAATACGAAAACGATAAAGCTTTACCTCCGGTGTTTCCAAATTTGTGTTTAGTTTGGTTAACAAATCTTTGGCAGCTTCATCTTTCAGCAAACTAGCTAGCTTTGGAGTCAACAATGCTCTGAGAACATCAGCCGCAGTTGCATTGTAAGGTGTCAAACCCTCATCTGCACACAGTCCACTAAGCCTTGATAGGGCTTGTGATGCTTGTACGGCATGCTCATTCTTGGCAATTTGAATGCTAACTCCAACCCCATGAGACTCGACAGAATTAGATTCCTCTGCAGTTGAGTCATACTGTAGTAATAGTGGGACAATGTACCTGATCAACCAGACGCACAAATCAAAAGACGCACAGCCATTGGTTATACTTGTCACAAGTAAAGGTAGAAAATAGCTCACCATAAGGATAAAAAAGATAACTTTAAGGTGAAATCTATCTGAACAATAACATACTGACGTCAACAAAGAGAATAAGAAAATAGCTCACCATAAGGCACCGGCCTTTAGCAGACTATGCTGAAGTTCGGGGAAGATAGAAACATTGGAAATAGACTGAAGAGCAGCATCAACGGCTGCAGGCACAAGTTCTAATTCCGTACAGTGCACAATGTCTTCAATCAGACAGGGTAACTCTAGAATTCCAGCCCTTGCACTCTCAAATTGACTTATTACAGCAAATGTACGCATCACATTTGTGACAATGATTGCAGCTGGTTCGTGTTGTGATGTTGTTGGCTGAACCACACACATGCAGCGGGAAAGAAGAGTCGAAAGAAGCTGCACACCACCATCTCTCACTAGTTCTTCACCATTCAACGACGATGCAGCACAGCTGACCCGGTAAATAGCAGGAAAATAAAGTAGGTAAAACAGATAACTTTGAAAGTATGGGAATAAACAAAATTAGAATTGCAAAATTTTAGTAAGAGAAGTACGTACGTTAATGAAACAAGCTCAGATGCTGCAACAAGGAGAGGGGCTCTATCATTAGACAGAAAGTTGTTGTCTTCCTTGTCCACTGTAACTGCGTCAAGTAACATTGGATAGCCAGCATATTTGAAAGGCTGCAACACATGTCCATAACGTCGATATAAGATGCACTGCGCTTTCAGTAAAAGTAGCAACCTCCAAGGCTGAGGACCTTGCAATCCTTGCATTGTTGCCTATTAAGTAGACGAACGAAAGCATTTAGCGTGATAAATATTAAATCTAGTGCCAAACAAAAACAAATATAACACTAGATCATATTACGGAATTGCGATATTATGAAGTTGAGATTAAAACACATAGCCAGAGTTTCATAGATAGAAGAAACACTGAACTTCTTAAGTTAAAAGTCGAGCATGTTCACTAACTTAAAGTTAGATGAGAATATCTTGTACATACTCCGGTTAAAATAGACATGTTTGCCGTACAAACACCAAAAAGGAAAATGTTGACCAATATTGTTTCTACTAAAGAAAAAAGCAAAGAAATTACTACATCTAGCATTCATCAACTGACTTGTAGATGAATTATTTGCTGGTATATAATATGTTTGCATTTTTCAACATGTAACGGGATGCTCCAATGCTCTATAAGAGAAGTATAATAGCAGATCAAGATGCTAAGCTAAACATAATTGAAAGAAAACTCAAAGCCAGAAATTGATCACAATTTGGTTGACGTACCTGCAGGCATTCATAAGCCTTTTGAACCGCCAGAAACTTTTCTCTTCCTTCTGGATTCTTATCAGGATGGTACTTCATCGCAAGTTTCCTATACTGGCGCTTTAGTTTCTCTTCATCAATGTTTTGGATCTGTTTGGATATATTAGATGTCTCCTCATTTAACTTAACTTGAACCATCCCGTTTAGGTCATCACTTGAAACATCATTCAGGGATATTTCCAGAATTTTGCAAGCTTCTTCTTCAGAAAGATCCATGGGTTTCCTAGTTAACTCTTCCCGCCACATCACGAGTAATGATTGTAGAAACTCGACATGTTCAACAATCGGCCAATTTGGAAATCGAATATCATTACATAAATTTCTGAGATAATAACGGTGACACCACATCTCATCTCTAAGTTCTGGATATGTAACAGGTGGCATGGGAGCATAATCATACAGAAAGTGGCAGTGCTGTGACAATTTCTGGGGATAGTCACCAAGATGCTGCAAAACCTGAGGAGAGAAAAGATAAATTAAGCTCAAAAATAAAAATAAAAAAGATAGTTTACAAATAGTGGTAAAAAGAAAATGACATAAAGCCCACAGCAAGAAATATGTAAAATACCTGACATATAAGATGTTCCGCTCTCATTTTATGTGTCCATATAATCTCCGGAGTATCGG